>CM053762.1:4288551-4470457 GCA_028658305.1 Pachyuromys duprasi | reverse complement strand
TCACAA
Organism: Pachyuromys duprasi; assembly: GCA_028658305.1. Lineage (NCBI taxonomy): Eukaryota > Metazoa > Chordata > Mammalia > Rodentia > Muridae > Pachyuromys > Pachyuromys duprasi. The sequence goes on along the minus strand of CM053762.1, from coordinate 4,470,451 downwards.
CACAACACAGAATCTAAGTCCACTTTTTAAACGATTATTTTTTAAAATTATGGTTATGTGAGTGTTGGTGTGGGTGTAGTGCCCAGAAAGACCAGAAGAGGGCATTAGAGTCCCTACAGCTGGAGCCACTGTGTGCTGCTGGGAACCAAACTCGGATCCCTCTGCAAAATCAGCTGGTGCTCTTTTTTTGGGGGGGGGGGGGTTCACTGTGTAGCCCTAACTGTCCTGGATTCACTTTGTAGAGCAGGCTGGCCTCGAACTCAGAGATCTACCAGCCACCACGTGAGTACCACCATGTCTGCCCATTATTATTGTAGTTATTCTCTCATATATTAAATCCTGACTGCAGTTTCCCCTCCCTCCTCTCCTCCCAGGCCCTCTCTTCACCTACCCTGTCTCCCAGACCCACTCCTTCTCTGTTTCCCTTCAGAAAAGGGCCAGCAGACAAAAGAATCACGGACACAGCTGGTGCTCTTAACCCCTGAGCCACCTCTTCAGCCCTAACGATCATTGTTAAGCATTTTTTTAATTGCATGTTAACTGAGGAAGGAATATATGTCATGGTGAATATGTGGTCAGAGAGAAATGTCAGAGTCAGCTCTGTTCTTTCATGGTGTGTGGGTCCTGGGACCTGAACTCGGGTCCTCAGTCTTAAGTGTTGTAAATCAGGTGCTCCGCCAGCCTGCCTTTCAGCAAGGGAGAGCCAGCATCTTACATCGCCACCCTTTGCTGCCAGGTGCAGCACGTCTCCACTGTCCCTACAAGTGCTTTCCTGTGCAATGTGCACATCCTTTAAAAGGTCTCTCTCCTGACATCACAGCTCTCGTTCTCTCTCTCTCTGTCCCTGATTCTAGACAGCCTTTCACTGTTTCCTCCCTCTTGTGTTAAGTCTGTAGTGTGGTGTGATCTCTTGGCAACACATTTTGGCCAGGACCTGCCAAGGTACCTTTCTCTACTTGTCCTAATATTGAGGACCTGCTGATATAGGAGTATCAAATAGGAATAATAGAAGAAAAGGGTAGATTATTGAATCTGCTCTTCAACTATAGAACTATTGTTATTCTCAAATATGTTTGATACATTGGTATAGATTATTTTATGTTGACACAAAATTATGCTTACTTTTAAAACATTGGTACAGAAATTTTATACATTGACACAGAATTAAGGCTATTTTCGATACATTGGTGTAGAATTTTATATATTGATACAAATTTTAAGTTATTTTTGATACACATGCGTATATGTTTTAAGTCTTATATAAAGTATTGGACCTTTTCGATTATTTATAGATGCAAGGTTTGTTAATACTTAGGCACCTGCTTCTGAGTTGCCTAGCAACCTGTGATGTCATCATGTGTCGCAGGCCAAGGTGGTCACACCTGGAAGGTGTGTTACCTTGCCCCTTAAAGGGAGCAACCGGCCGCATGGTTTCTCTCTTGCCCTCTCTTGCCTTCTTGCCCTCTCCCCTTTGTCGGGCGTCCCGTTCTCTTTCTCCCCATCATGTCCTGCTCCCCCTTCTCTTTCTTCAGCTCCATCTAAAGCTCTTTCATATAAAATCTGTTGTGCACCTGACCGTCATTATTTAATATGTCCCATCGAGGTTTACTTCTAGTCCCTTAAAAAACTGCTATTTCAACTGTCAGGATAATTTTAAAAATACAGATTAATAGTTAGTAGTTTTGTCAGATACTTGTGTAGTCTATCACAAAATATATAACCTAGGTTAAACAGATAATGAAATAGCTAGAAATAAGCAACATTTACCTGTTCAGGTTCACAACAGATAGAAAGATAGATAGATAATGATTAAACACTATGTAGATGTATATAGCTTGATAGATGTCTTCAAAATCCTCAGAGATCCACAGAAGATGGCATTTAAAGATTTTTTATTATTATTTTAAGTCTTTTCTGGCAATGAGACATGGGCAGCACCCCATTAGACTTGAAAGACAGTAATGAGCATTGAAGAATCTCCATTAGGAGAGGCTTCAAATGTGGCAAGCTAGCCACTGGACAAAAAAAAAAAAAAAATGCCCTTGCTTCACTGCAAACAGAATGCTGTCCAAAATGGGCAAAACTTGAACAGAGGTGGAAAAGGAAACTGCCAAGCTCTGCCAAGACAGGGTGGCAAGTCATTCATAGTTCCTGCTTCACAAATATGTCTACCAGATGTACTGGGCCAGAAGACTGAAGATTGATGCAGCAACATTGTAGGGGAAATTTGGGTGACTGTCCAAACAGCCTGCTGTCTGTCAATTGTTATTATTGGAAGCTGCTTACCAGCACCTCCTACATACTTAGGTAATATTTTCCTTCTCAAGTCTCTGATGGGGTTGAAGACTAAATAGTTATAGTCTTGAAATTAAGATTAGTTGTTTAGGGGCCTGAGTTCGAGTCCCAGCAATCCCATCTATACTGAGATCTAGTGCCCTCTTCTGACATGCAGGTATACATACAGATAGAGCTCTCATATATGTAAAATAAATAAATATTATCGTTAAAAAAGATTAGTTGTTTAGGTCTAAAAACATGTTTTTATATTGGTAAATTAGAATAGGTAATAGAATACTTTCTCCTAAGTTGCCAAATGCATAAGGACTGGACATTGTTCGTGAATGTAAAGCTTACCTAATAGTTTTCATAATTATTTCATAATTATTGTATATTGGTTTATTGTTTTGTTTGTTTGTTTTTTTTTGAGACAGGGTTTCTCTGTGTAGGCTTGGCTGTCCTGAAACTCACTATTTGGACAAGGCTGGCCTAGAACTCATAGTGCTGGGATTAAAGGCGTGTACCACCACACCAGGCGTCAAAAATTAAAAAAAATATTTTTAAGAGAGAAAGAGGGGGAAAAAAGAAAAGTGAGAAGGAAGGAAGGCAAGAAAATCTGTTGGACTGGTGAATTTAAATGACAGTAGGCTTTGCGGGATCTAGAACAGCAGCCAGCAGGTGCTCAGTAAATGTGTTAAGTGACTGAATTCCAGAGCCCTGGACACACCTCCACTGAGCGTTGGGCTCCTCCCTTGTGACGTCACAAAGCCGCCACCATGCCTTTGGCCTTGGCCCTGGTGCTTCTCTGGGGCCTGTGCGGCCTCGGGGGCTGGGGCTGCCTGCAGTGCGACTTGTCGGTGTTAAATGCTCTCGGCCAGCTGCGCTTGACCATCTTCCACAACAACTTCCACGTGGCAGGGATGCGGGCGCGCGCGCGGGCCGTGCTGTTGGGCATGGAGGGGCCTTTCTTCGGGGACTACGCGAAGAACGCCTTCATAGGGAAAGTGGGTGTGTGCTTGGGTGCGCTGGGGAGAGGCCGGGGTGGTGCTGGGCCCTCCGGTGTGACGCGGCCCCTCTTACGGTCTGCAGGCTTGGATCAACTGGAAAATGTGGCGCTGTCCTTCAAAAACCGAACGCAGCACATAGACGTTAAGTCTCTGACAGGTGGGAGACCGCACAGCCAACCCCTGGCCTTCCTTCCAGCTTCTCCCCTGGGGAGCTAACACAGGCGGCAGACGGTTGAGATTACCCCTGCCCCCTTTTACAAATAGGGAGAGAAGCTGAGGGTCAGAGAGGCCGGGGGAGCAATCCAAAAGTCACGCAGAGTTGAAGAGGTGTGCAGGACACGCCCATCTCTGCAATGCCCATCACAAGGTGTGCTTGGCCACACCTCTCTGTTTTCCTGTACGTCTCAGGTACTGTGCTTTTATAAATGGAATGTTGATGGTTTCTTGCCTGAAAGACTGCATTTCCCAGCTTCCTTTGCAGACTACAGAAGTCATTTTAGCCATATAAGGGGAGTCATCCCATCTTCCTCTGTAGGCATGGGCCATCTGTCCTGTCAGTGAATTAACTGGTCCCACCTAAAGCCAGAGTAAGCCTCTCTTCCTGCCTTCTGTCTCTTTACAGCTGTCTTTTTAAAAATAAAAATAATAATCTTCAATAATGTAATAATAATGTAACAATAATGTAATAATAATGTAACTTCCACCATTGTGCCATCCTAGTAACTCTAGAAGCTGAGGCAGGAGGACCATAATGGTGAATCCCATCTAATTAGAGTGAGTTCCATGTCAGCCTCCCGGGTCTTGGGAGGCAGATAAGCAGCTGTTTCCATGATGCTGGAGTCACCCAGAGCAGGAGCCTTCTAAAATTCAGATCCTTTCTGGACACTCAATGGGTCAGTTCTGCCAAGAACCGAAATGAAAGCCTCTCGAATCTGGAGTACTTTATGTGTTCGGGTGTTTTTCCTGCATGTATTGTGTGCCACGTGCATGCAGTACTTGGGATCAGATCTCCCGGAGCTGGAGTCCCAGTGGCCTGTGAGCCACACTTCAGGTGTTGGGAACTGAACCCGGGTCCATTTGCAGGAGCAGCCAGTGCTCCTAACCACTGAGCCATCTCTGCCGCCCCGTTCACTCATTCTGTAAGTGGTTCAAGGCTCGAGGGGGGCCCAGCCTCGGCCCCGACGAGCATCTGTTCCCTCCTCAGACAGTTCTCTGCTGGAAGAGCTGGTGAGCCTCAGGGCGCATGGCATCATGGAACTAAAGAAGGCGCTCAAAGCCTATGAAGCAAAAGGTGCTGCTGCTTCCCTCCCCTCTCTCCCTGCCCTCCCCAAAGCTCTCCTCTGCAACTTCCAGCATGCCCATCCTGCCAACATTCCTTCCCCAGATCTGCCCCTTCCCTCCCTCCCTCCTTCCCTCCCTCCCTCCTTCCCTCCCTCCCTCCTTCCCTCCCTCCCTCCTTCCCTCCTCAATTAAATTCTCAAGCCACCGTGTCCACACGTCACTCACATCAGCTCTCTTCTCTTTCAGCCTGTGACCACAAAACTTGTGGTGAGTTCTGCTTTTCCTGTCCAGCCCTCACCCTCCCACACCTGTTCCCCATTCCTCCCACCAAACCTCAGTGCCACACTCACTTTGCCACAAAACTGTGAACTTTGTCATCAAGGGAGGATGGTTGGCTGTGCATCTATGAATGTGTGTGTGTGTGTGCATGTGTGTGTGTGTGAATGCATGCCTTTGGAAGCCAGAGCTTGGGTATGATGCCCAGGAACCAACCAGTATGTTATGTTTAGTTATTTTTTTTAATTTGTATGTTAGAGTGCTTGCATGCCTGTATGTCTGTGCACTGTATATGTGCAGTGTCCATAGAGGCCAGAAGAGAGCATCAGATCCCTGGGAAGAGATGGGTGACAGCCACCATGTGAGTGCTGGGAGCTGAGAATTAGGAAATGCTTTAACTACTGAGCCACCACTTCAGCCCCGACCTTGGTTTTTGAGACCGTCTCAGTGTCAAGAAGCTCACTGATTAGGCTGGCTGGCCAGTGAGCCCTGGGATGTCCCTGTCCTTGCCTCTTCACCATGTCCCAACTTTCCTGTTCTAAAGGTTGATCTTGGGTCTTCCTTCTCACAAGGCAAGCGTCATATCTACTGAGCTATCTCTGCCCCCTGTTGTTTCTTCTTTTGATACAAGGTCTCACTCTGTAACTCCTGCTGATCTGGAGCTCATGGCAGTCCTGCCTGCCTCAGCCTTACTGGTATCTTACCAGTCACCAATCCAACCCTCAAGACTTGTTTTGAGTGTTTTTTGTTTGTTGCTTGTTTGGGACAGGGTTTCTCTGTGTAGCTAGCTGTTCTGAACTCTCTCTGTAGGCCAGGCCAGCCTCAGACTCACAGAGATCCCCCTGCCTCTGCCTCCCAGGTGCTGGGATTACAGGCGTGCGCCACCACCAGGCTTGCTGTTTTGGTTGTTTGGTTTCTTACACTTCATTTTATTAGGATGCCTGTGTGCACAGCACATATGCGGAGGTCAGAAGATAACTTATGGGAGCTGGCTCTCTCCTTCTTCCCTATGGGTCCTTGGGATTGAACTCAGGTCACCTGTCTTGGTGGCAAGCAACTTTACTAGCTGTGCCATCTCACTGGCCCCTAAGGATTTGCTTTTAGAGGGCTTATGAAAATGGTTGCAACCTGTGTACTAGAGTACCCTAGGGTAGGTGGCATCAACACACCTCAATGGCTCAACCTGATAAGTGCTTCTCTTCTGGCTGCCTCCCACAGGGAGTCTTGCTGAACATCACACTTCCTCTGCCCCCATGCTGACCATTTACACTGGCCTCTGAGACTAGAGAATGACACCTGGAAACACATTTTTCGTTTTCATTTGATTCAATATAAAACATGTGGGTGCAACTCACTGCAAAGGGATCCTGGGAAATGTCTTCCTGTGTGCACAGGAAGAGGAGGAGCCAGGCGAACCTGCACCATGCCCACCTTTGCCAGAGGAGACTCCAAGACCAGAAAGTAGCAGATCCAAAAATTAGTAAGTGTTGAGGCTGATGAGGTGGCTCAGGGGTAGAGGTGCTTGCTCCCAAGCTTGTCCACCCGAGTTTAGTCCGAGGACCCACGAGACTGAAGGACAGCAGACTCCTGTAAGTTGTTCTCTAACCTCCAGTCATGTATGAAAGTGTGCGTGCACACACAGGAAATACAGAAAATGCTAAATGACAGAGACAAAAAGAACATTTGGTTAAGTGTCTACAAATGGGAAGAAACAGTGGTGGCCTAGATCTACCACAGAAGTTACTGTGGCAAGAAAAATCACAAGTTCAAGGCTAGCATGGGTAACTTAGCAAAATTCTGTCTCAGGGTTTTAAAAAAAATGCAGTGTAGATCACTGGTAAAGCCTCTATCTGGAAGCCCCAGTGAAGGGCTAGAGTTTGGCTCAGTAGTAAAGCCTCTGCCTAGAATCCCTAGTGAAGGGCTGGGGTGTGGCTTAGTTAGATGCCCTGCCTAATACTCAAGACCCTGAGTTCAATCCTTACCACCCCCGCTCCCAAATATTCTATGATCAGAACAGGCCTATAGAAATTTCATCTGATTCTTCCGTGGTAGGAAACCATTTCTCACATGAACTGCCTGCATTTGCTCCGCCTGCTGTTCGAGGCAGTGGCTGCTCCAACATTCAGAGGCCGGCAACCCCACTTCCTTGCCCCCTCGTTCCCTCCTTGCTCTTGCCAGTTCTTGGGCTCTGTTTTCTCCATGTCTCCCTTTCCCCCTTCCAGGCTTGCTCAAAGAGGAAGTCCTAGACTGTTTACAGTGCAAGAAAATCACTGCCAAATGTGTCAAAGAAAAGTTTTGCTTTGGTAAGCTGTGGGATTGGGAAAGGCAGTGGTGATGTGTGAGAGAGGTCGTGTTCCTGTGCAGGTGGTTTCAAGGCTCCTCACCATCCTGTCCCTGTGGGGGCGGGTGTCAAGACTTCCCATAAGCATTTGGAAGGCTGAGGCAGGAGGAGTTCAAGGCCAGTCTAAGCTACATAGCACCCACCTGCGGCCCCACCACTTGGGCAGGGGATAGTGGGGGGGGGGGGAAGAAATAGATTCCTGGAACTCACTGGCCAGCCTGGATGAATTTGCAAGTACATACACACACAATTAAAATATATTTCAAGGACTGGCAAGATGACTCAGTGGTGAAGGGCACTGACTCTTCTTCCAGAGGACCCGGGTTTTATTCCCAGCTCCCACATGACAGCCCACATGTCTGTAATTCCAGATCTAGACGATCTGTCATTGTTCCTGGCAGCTGAAGGCAACCGCATGCATGTCATAGACCCACCAAGACACAATTTTAAATATACATATTTTTAAAAAGATCCTATCTCAGAAAACAAAGTTTATGTTTAGATGTTCTTATATGTGAAAAGCATAGAAAGACTGACTCAGTCATTCAATTACACACATACCTGTATCCTTACAGCAGAGACACTAGTGTAAGGAATCACCCTCCTGGCCATCTCAGCCGCTAGTCCTGCTCTCCGTAGCTTTTCTCCTTCCCTTCAGAGCGCAAAGCTGTGTCTTCAAAGAGGCCTCTTGGTGACACTTCCTGAAGTATCACTCTCCATCAAACTCTGCTTACACTCACAATTTCAGTCTTTGTCATAGATTTTATTCTATTTTTAGTGATTTGTTTTTACTGGAGTTACAGTTGTGACCCACCACGTGGGTGCTGGGAATCAAACCGGGTCCTCAGGACAAGCAGCCAGAGCTCCTACACATCCACTGAGCTGTCTCTCTGCCTCTCTACTTTTTTTTTGGCCAGAGCAGTTTGTCTTTGTCTATTTCTGTGAAAAGACAACCATGACCATGGGAACTCTTACAAAAGAAAGAATTTAATTGGGCCTTGTTTAAAGTTTCAGGGGTTTAGTTCATTATCATCATTTAGGCCATTTCCATTTCATCACATTCCACTCCTTAGCCCCGTAGGCTTGTAGACATATCATAATGCAAAATACATTTAGTCCAATTTCAAAAGTCCCCACAGTCTATCACAGCCTCAACATTGTTTAAAAGTTCAAAGTCTCTTCTGAGACTCACGCAATCTCTTAACTGTAACTCCCTGTAAAATCAAAATAAAAAAGCAGATCACATAACATTTTCCAACACACAGTGGCACAGTATTACTATGCCAAATGGAAGGGGAAGAAGCATAGTGGGAAAATACTGGGCTAAAGAAAGACCAAAGCCAGCTGGGCAAACTCCAAACTGCATCTCCATGTCTGATGTCACAGCGCTCTTCAGATCTGCAGTTCACTTCATCTTCGTTGACTGCAGCACACTTCCTCAGCTCCACCGTCTGTCAGCAGCTTTCCTCGGCAGGTATTCTAAGGCTCTGACGTCTCCAACACCTTGGGGTCTCCAAGGCAATCTCAGGCCTCACCTTTATAGCTTCACACAGTGGCCACACACTGGCCACACACTGGCCACACACTGGCCTCAGCAGGTTTCCTTAGTCACAGGGGGAGATTCCATAACCCCTTCTATCCTCGACTCTGAAGCCGGAACAACTGTGGCTGCGGCTGCCGAGTTGTGCTGCTTGCCAGGCCTTGCTGGGGCTGGGACCTGGACCCCTCTTTTAAATACATTTTCACCAGATAAAGTTCCCCTCACTGCTTAAGCGCTTCTTTTACTCCACTTCACAAATTAGAAGCACAGCGAGGTGAGGTTTGTTTTTCCTCTGAGTCTCCAATCCCTTTATACAGCATCAACCATTTTAATCTTACTTCTTTGAGCACTGTGCTTAGCTCTGCTACACTTCTCAGTGCTTCTTTTTTTTCCTCAAACTGTACAGTTGGTGTTTTTCCTTGCTCGGCTTGTTCCTTTTCACCGTAGATTTGCGTAAGAGTGGCCACTGGGACACAGTCAATACTGGGCTGTCTGGAAATCTCCCTTGCCAACATCATTAATTCAAAACTCTTCAGTTTAGCCTCAGGCAGATTTTTTTTTGGACTGGAGCAGAAAACAGCCACATTCTTCGCCAAAACACCACAAGGACAGTCTCTAGGACACAAACCAGCATTCTTCCCTGCTGAGATCTCTTGAGCTAGGCCACCCTAATCTATGTTGCTCTCAGCACTACTGTCTCTCACATTCGCACTAGGATGGCCCATTAGCCCCACGTAAAGCTGCTTTCCTAATCCAACGTCCCAAAGCCAAAGCCACATTCCACCATCAAGCAGCACAGTCCGGCCTGTCATGGGAATATCCCGCTCCCTGGTACCAACTTCTGTCTCAGCCAGTGTTCTGTTGCTGTGAAGAGACACCGTGACCACAGCAACATTTAATTGGGGCTGGCTTACAGTTTCAGAGGTTTAGCCAGTCAGACATGGTGCTGGAGAAGTAGCTGAGAGTTCTACATCCTGATGCACAGGCAGCAAGAAGAGAGGCTCTGGGCTCAGAACGGGCTCTTTGAAACCTTGAAGCCCACTCCTCCTTCAGACAGAGCCACTCCTATGAGCGGATGGAGGCCATTCTCATCAGACCACACACTTTCTAAAGAACCACAGCTGTTCACCTTCACCCATGCAGAACACGTGGCTCGAACGACAAGTTCTTCTGTAACCACAGTGGTCTCTTGATAGCCAATAAGGTCCCTGTGTGGGTATGTGGCGTGTGTGAGCATGTGGCTATGGAGAGGAACGTGCAAAGCCAGAGGACACACAAGGTGTTCTCTTTGTGTATCTCTCTCTCCAAATGTTCCCTTGAGAGAGGGTCTCTTGCTCAATCTGGCACCAGACGGCTGTCCAACACATTCCAGCAATCCTCCTGCCTTAGCCTCCCACAGCCCTGGGTTTAGAGGTGTGTGTGTAACTGTTACTCAGGTTTTCACACGGGTTCTGAGGTTTAAACTGAGCTGTTTGTGAGGCCAGCATTACCTCCCCACTGGGCTATGTCCTCAGCAACAGCAGATAATTTCATGCCTGCCCATCAGTGCCCCTAACTGAATCTTTTCTATGGCTGATTTATTCCAATTAGGACTCAACAAAAGTAGTCACTTGCTAATTTTGTTTTTGTTTGTTTGGTTGTGTTTTGTTTTTCCTAATTTCTTTTTTTTTTTCCATTTTGGGTTTTGATTATTTTTGAGACAAGATTTCTCTATGTAGCCCTGGCTGTCCTAGAACTTGCTGTGTGCCAGGCTGGGCTGTAGTATTTGCCAAGGCAAATGGTACCTAGGAGCTTGACTCATGGTGCTGGGTGGTGAGCCGGCTGAACAGGTGGGTGGAGGAGGGTCCAGAGGGCCGTGGTGTGAAGCTAGTTCCACCTCCCCCTGTCAAGTGGATCAGCAGCCCCGCATGGCTCTAAAGTTCCAGCCCAACTACAAACTGAGGAACATGGTGTTGGTCGGCGACTTGGTGTCTGTGTTACTGGCTATCCTGTTCTTCTTGGTCATCCTGATTTCGTGAGTCACCCCTAACCCCTATGTCCCCTGAGTCCCTCATATATGGATACCAGCCAGGTGTGGTGGCCCAGTACTGAGACCCCAGCACTTGGGAGACTTGAGGCAGGAGGATGGCTATAAGTTCAAGGCTAGTCCGAGCTACATAGCAAGATGTTATGGGGGAGGGTGAGATGTGGCTCAGTTGGTTGAGGTATTTGCCTAGTATGCTCCACATCGTGGGTGCGATCCACAGAACTGGAGAAATCAGGTGTCACACACTCATCACAGCAAGTGGGAGGTGGAGCCAGGAGGGTCAGAAGTTCAAGATCATCCTTGGCTAAATAGTGAGTTTGAGGCCAACCTGAGCTACATGAGACCCCATCTCAAAAAAAGAAATGAGGCGTGAGAAGTGAGACAGGAAGGACGGAAGAATAAAATTGATCCCTCAACCCCACCACTATGTACTTCAGCCCCCTCCACCTTTTTCTTTTGTGTCTCCTTCTCTTGCATTCTCTTTTTAAAGACATTTTATTGTTTTTCAAGATATTGCTTCACTGTGTAACCCTGGCTGTCCTAGAACTCAGTGTGTAGACCAGGCTGCCTTTGAACAGATCTGTCTGCCTCCGCCTCCTGAGGGATTAAAGGCGTGCGCTGCCGCCAACACCAGCAGCAAGACATTATGTAAATGTGTGTGTGTGTCTTTGTGTGTGTGTGTGCATGAGTGCGGCGCCCACGGAGGCCAGAAGAGGGCACAGGGATTCCACTGAGCTGGAGGGGAAGTAGTTGTGAGTCACCGAGTCACCGTGTAGCACTAGGAACCAAACGTGGGTTCTCTGTGAGAGCGGTAGGTACGCTGAGCCCAGCCCAGCCTTTTCATTATTTTCCCTCTCCCCTCCCTGAATCTCTCATTTTCAAGTCACAAAGCTACAGGGGACCCCAGGTTTACTCCCTGTCTTTAGGTGTCCCTTCTTCCATTAAAAAAAAAAAAAAGAGGAGAGGATGAAGGATAGGAGAAGAGGAGGTGGAGGAAGAGGAGGTGGAGGAGGGCATAATAGCTGAACGTAGTGTCACACACCTTTCATCTCAGCACTCAGGAGGCAGAGGCAGGTGGATCTCTGAGAGATTTTAAGGCTAGCCTGGTCTACATTGTGAGTTCCAGGACAGCCAGAGATAGTGAAACCCTGTCTGAAAAAAAAAGTGAATGTGCTGATCAAAACCAAGGTTTGTCCTAGTTGGCTTGTTATTATATCTTTATATTATATATTATATCTTTACCATCATTGTCACTGATAAATTTATTTGTTAAACTTTTTTGAGACAGAGCACTGTGCAAACTCGGTTGGTCGGGAGTTCACTGTGTAGACCAGGCTAGCCTCCAAACCACAGAGATCCACCTGCCTCTGCCTCTCCAGCAATGGGAATAAAAGCAAGCACCACTGTTGATTGTTTGAGACAGGATCCCATGTACCCCAGGCTAATCTGAAACTCCTCATCTTCTGCCTCAGTTTCTCAGTGCTGGGATGACAAGTATTACCCTGGCATTAATAAGGGTACTTAACAGCTCATGGTACATAGCCAGGGTGCACAGGAAGGGTGATGTCTACCTTCAGCATTACTTAGAGCCACAGAAATTTATTCTTGGGAGGGCTGGGAGTATGGTTCAGTGGTAGAGCCCCTGCCTAGAACCCCCCACTGAGGGGTTGGGGTGTGGCTCAGTGGTAGAGCATTTGAGTAGCATCCTGAGGCCTATGTCCAGATCCCATCCCTTGAAGTTATTATCTATTGCTGTCTAGAGAGCTCAGTGGATAAAGCCTGATAACCTGAGTTGCCTCTCCAGGACTCACATGGTGGAAAGAGAATATTGGCTTCCACACTTCCACTGACCTCCACACGCATGTCATAGCATCCACAAACACACATAAATAAATGTAAAAACATGTAAAGGACTGAATTTGTAGGTCAGACACCCTATCAGCAAGGGACACCCTGCGGGTGGGTTACTTGTCCCACAGCTGTCTCTCAGCTGCTGGCAATGCTGGACGTTCCTCAGCTTGTATCTTCCGGCCAGTCTTTGCCTCTGACTTCCTGTAACTGGAGTCCTGGGCCAGAAGCCTCTCTCCTTCTACGGAAGCAAACAAAAATCCTTGGTGAGTAGGAAGTAAGGCATTCTCACCACGTGACCATGTTGGGAAGATGAAATTAAAGTGCTGCAGTCATAATTTAGTGACTAGAGACTTGCGTTTAAACAGTGGGGGACTTGGGGTATGGGTAGAGCCAAGAGCAGGTCCTGTCAAGGTGTGGTTGGCTGGGTCATTAGTCTAGGCCTGCTTCTTCAAGGTGGTGTACAGGAGGGAACAGGCCTGTTCCCATGAGATCACTGCTGTTAGTGAGATCATCTCAGGATGAGTTATTTTTATTTTTATGTGTATGAGGTTTTTGCCTGTGTGTAAATTTGTGTACCATATGCCTGCCTAGCACCCAGAAAAGGACACTGGGTCTCCTGGGACTGGAGTTACAACGGTTGTGATCCGCCATATAGGTGAATTGAGTTACACCTGTGTCCCCTGGAAGCGAAGTTAATGCCCTTAACCATTTAGCCATCTCTCCAGCACACCCATCTCTGCCATCTTCCTGTTTTCCAAGGTGACCAAGGCTCAGGAAATGACCAAGAGACCTTTGGGCTGGTCTGGGACACTGTAAACAGCCAGCAGGAAGGCATCTCAGTGACCCTTAGCTTTGTTTCTTCAGTTTGTCAGTGAGAGAGATAGGCTGGCTCTGCAAACAATTCCTGCAGTTACTTTATGTGTACAGGTAAGCAGGTAAACAAGAGAGACGGATGGAAGCTGAAGGCAGAGATGCCAGCCAGGCTTTCATCTTGCCTTTTGTTTTGTTCTTTTTTATTTTTTTCGGACAGGGTCTCATATAGCCCAGGCTAGTCTCAGACTCGTGATGGAGCTGAGAATGACCTGGAAGTTCTGAAGTCCCTGCCTCCGCCTTCCTAATGTAGGCTTTACAGGTGTGCACTTCCACGCTATCTTATCTGGTGCTGGGGCTTTCGTGTCCACTTTACCCACCAAGTCCCCTCCCAGCTTCACTTGGCTCTTCCTTTGGGTCCCACACAGCGGGACCATCCATCAGGTAGGCGTGTGGTTTTCTCAGACACAGTGAAGCCATGTCTCTCTCACATAATGACACCAGGGTTTGGATACAAGCGGAACCTAAACCCACAGACTGTTTCCAAATACAGCCACTCAGACAGGAGCTGAGCAGTGGGAAGATGGGGGACAAAGCGCTGGCGGGGGTGTGCCGTCCATTCAGTCACTGTGCTCTGCTTCTCCTTTTGTCATTTCCCCTACGCTCATCTTCCTTGCTCCCGGTTCCCTTGATTCCACATTCTCCCCGGCCTGACCTGAAACTAATGCTATCTCTGGCTGAGCCCCTGGTATCTATCTATCTATCTATCTATCTATCTATCTATCTATCTATCTATCTATCTGTATCATTCGTGTGTGTCTAAAGTGTAGGCATGTGCATGCTGAGACAGGCATGTGGAGATCAGAGGACAACTTTTTTTTTCTGAGACAGGGTTTCTTTGTGTAGCCTTGGCTGTTATAGACTTGCTTTGTAGACCTCACTGGCCTCAGACTCACAGAGATCCACCTGCCTCTGCTTCCCTGAGTGCTGCAATTACAGGTGTGGGCACTGCACCCAACTCACAGGACTACTCTTTAGAGTCTGTTCTTCCTGTCAGCCATGTGGGCCCTGAGGACCAGATCCAGACTGGCAGGCTTCCTGGCAGCAGATCCAGACTGGCAGGCTTCCTGGCGGCTTTCTTTACCTTCTGAGCCATCTCACATGGATTTCTTGAGATACAGTCTCATTCAATAATCAAGGCTAGCCTGGAACTCAGGACAATCTTCCTGTCTTATCCTCCCAAGTGCCGTGATCACAGGCATGTCCACCGGACCCCCTTTAACCTTCCTCTTTTTCCTTCTGACCAGGGCTTGCACATACAGGCAGAACCGGAAACTCCTGCTCAAGTAGGCCAGTGACTTTGGTGTTTGTAAAAGTAATACAATTTTAATAAAATCTGTGATGAATTCTTGACTGTCTGTCCATTCCCTGTGGACACTGGCCCATTGGTGCTCTGTGTGTCATAGTTCTGGACACTTAGCATACTGCCTACTGTGTTATGCAAGCATTCCACCTCGGAGCCACATTCCCAGCTCTTTTTAACCTTTTTTTGTTTTTAGACAGAATGTGATGGTTAGTGTTGTCCACTTGACAGAATCTAGAAAGCCTCTGGGCATTCATAGGACAGGTGTTATCTTAAGTGCATAAACTGAGGTGTGAAGAATTGCTCACCGTGGGTGGCACCGCCCCCTGGATGAGCTCCTGGACTGTATAAGTGGAGAAAAGAGCTGAGCCGCAGCAAGCATAAAATAAAACCATTTTAAAGAAATAAAAAGAAACAAAAGGAAAGACAGAAGGAAACAGGAAAGAAGGAAGATGGAACAGAGGGAGACACTGGAGGGGGGGGGAATAAGCAGGCAAAAGGAGCTGAGGGCTAAAGTTCACACAGTTTAGGACCTTTTGGCGCTGGAAACTACATTTCCCAGAAGTCTTTGCTCTTGCGCGGCACAGTTTTGCTGAAGACCGGAAAACAGGTGTGTGTCAACATCAACTCCTGATTAAAGCGTTCAGTCCACCTTGTCATTATAGAGTCCTGTACACTCTCAGTCCACCGCTTACACTGAACTTGGGAAAGTTCCTGAATGCAGTTTGCGCACTTCGCCACAGGACGGTGGAGGTAGCTGCGAGTTTCAAGCTGAGAGTCACTTGGTCTCCTTGGAAGCTGGCAGGCTGCAGGGAGGTGGGAACCAATATTCTGCCTTGTCCCTCTTGACTGGCTGTCACTCCCTACAGCCTTGAGCTTAGGATCCGGGTTGGTAGTAACTTTTTCATGAAAAAGGTCTTATGTAGTCTAGGCTAGCTTTGAACTCAATATGTAGTGGAGGATAACCTTGAGCTCCTAATCCTCTTTCCTCCACCTCTCAAGTGCTGGGATGATGGGTGTGCGGTGTGATGTTTGGCCATCAAACCCAGGGCTTTGTGTGCCAAGCAAGTACTCTACCAATCAAGCCTCAGGGTTTCTCTGGGTAGCCCTGGCTGGCCTGGAACTTAGGGATCCGCCTGCCTCAAATCACACACACATACATATATATGATCACTCTGTGCCTCCTGTGCTGGCAGGTGGAAGTTCTTTGCTTCCAGAAACAAGCCTGAGTTGTGCCAGATGTGCTGAAAATGGAGTAACTCAAGCCAAAATGACTGCTTTACAAAATGGCCATTCAAGGCCAGACATTGCTGGGTGGACACTGTTCTGTGCAGCCTAGCATCACCCAGGGCAGGCTGGGCTGTTCTGCTGGGCCTGTTTACTCATTATGCATTGGTATAGACACCTAAAGCCCACCCTAGGGTTCTCATGATTCTCGGGTTTGGATGAATTACTATAGGATCCCTGAGAACAGAGGAAATAACCAGAGAAAGGAGGCACAATAGGAAACAGTGAAGGAGGAAATTCTAGAGATTAGCGTGGGTGTGGTGGTTGCAGCGTGAAAAGCTGGCAGCTATTATACTACCTGGCCTTCATTCAAGCGAAGCATAGCATTATATGACGACAGGGGAGTTGGGTACCGTGTTTGTGGTCCACAAAAGATCACTAGGGACCTTGCTTTGCAACTTTGAAAAATTTTTCTTCCTTTCTTGGCCTCTTGTGCAAGGGCCATATGTGCAGTATGACAGCCCTGCAGGTTTATAAACTATAAGGTTTATACACCCTTTATAAACTAGACCTTTTCTATAACTATCCAGGACTGTGTCTCTACCTTTCACTGTAAGGAGGTATAGGAAACCAGAAACACCCACTTCTGCCCTCCAGACTCTGACGGGCCTGTTACAGAGGAGCCTGCTAGCACTGGAAACTGGAATATGAACAGTTCACACCCTTGTCTTAGCCAGCTCAGGGAGTCAGTTCTTTCTTTTCACTTCATTAGTACCAGGGATGGAACTCGGATTATCAAGCTTGGTAGCAAGCACCTCTACGCACAAGACCATTTCACCAGCCCTCTGGTTTTCATGTTTAAAAACAAATTTTAAAAATTTGAGTGTGTGGTCCTCTAGCCCAGCAAGATACCCAAAGGAAAGAAGGCCAAGGAGAAGAAGGTGGCCCTGGCCCCTGCTGTCTTGAAGAAACAGGAAGCCAAAAAAGTGGTCAATCCTTTGAGAAAAGGCCCAAGAATGTCGACGTTGGGCAGGGTATCCAGCCCAAAAAAGATTTCGTGGGCTTCGTCAAATGGCCCGGCTACACTAGGCTGCAGCGGCAAAGGCCATCTTCTCTAAGCGGCTCAAAGTACCTCCTGCCAGTAACCAGCTCACCCAGGCCCTGGACCACCGAACAGCTCCCCAGCTGCTTCAGCTTGTCCACAAGTACAGGCCAGAGACAAAGCAGGAGAAGCAGAGGCTGCTGGCTGTGCTGAGAAGAAAGCTGCTGGGAAAGGAGACGTCCCAACTAAGAGGCCACCTCGAGCAGGGGTCAATACAATCGCCACCTTGGTGGAGAACAAGAAGGCTCAGCTGGTGGCGACTGCCCATGATAGATAGACCCCCTTGAGCTGGTAGGTTTTCCTGCCTGCGCTGGGTTGAAAGATGGGGTCCCCTACTGCATCATCAAGGCAAAGGCCAGGCTGAGGTGGCTGGTTCACAGGAAGACCTGCACCACTGTCGCCTTCACACAGTCTCACTCGGAAGGCGAGGTTCTCTGGCTGAGCTGGTGGAGGCCATTAGGACCAGTTACAACGACAGATACGATGAGAGGCATCACCACTGGGGAGGAACGTCCTGGGTCCTAAATCTGTGGCTCACATTGCAAGCTGCAAAAGGCAAAGGCCAAAGAACTCGCCAGTAAACTGGTTAAATGTACACTGCTAAGTTCTCTGTACATAAAAATAATTACAAAAAAAATTTTCAGGGTGTGTTGTGTGCTTATGTTTGTGTGTTCGTGCATTCACATGTGCACAGGTATCTGGAAAGGCCAGAAGACACTGCATCAAACCCCATGGAGCTGAAGTCATGGATGCTTTTGAGCTGCCCAGTGTGTGTCCTGGGATTTGAACTCTTCGGGAGCAGTCCAGTGCCTGGAACTACTGAGCCAGCTCTCTCGCCCCTGGTTTGGTTGAGTCCTGCGCTGTCACCCCAGTGGTCTGGGACTCACTCTGTAACACAGGCTAGCTGGAAGCTCACTACGCAGCCTAGGCTGGATTTAAACTCACTATGTAGCCGAGGCCTGAGCCTCCTGAGTGCTGGGATACAAGGCATGCATGCCCTGCCTCACCAGGCTGAAAAAACACCTTAGATTCTCTTTCTTTTTTTAATTTATTTTTTAAAATCTTTTAGCTTCTCTTAAAGCCAGAGTCTTCCCACTCCCACCCAGCCCAGTGGGAGTTGACAGCCTCCCTGGGTTCCCACAGGAACCCCCGAGATGCCAGCACCAAAGCTGTGATAATTGCCATGTTGTAATTCTTTAATAACTGTCTGTCTCCCCATCCCAGACTGTGCTGTCCTCATCACATAATTTCAGCACAATTTAATTATCCATATGTTCATGTCCCCAGGAAATTCCCATGACGTGAGGACAATGGCTAGACTTCAGTGGGGAGGTTGTGGAAAGGAGAAGAAAGCCCCAGACAACCTTAACAGCTATCCCAGTAAAGTATAGTTGATAGAATGTTTACCCCCATGCACAAAGCTCCAGGTCCCATCCCCCCCTGTGGAATAGGCCAGGTGCTGGTGTCACTTGGAGTCCCAGTGCATGGAAGGTGGCCAGGAAAGGATCACTTCGAGGTCAGGCAAGGGAAATAGCTCAGTCAGTAAAGTTCTCACCTTGCAAGCTTGAGGATCTGAGTTCCATTCCCAGGACCTACATAAAATCAAGGGGCTGGGTGGTAGAGTGCATGGGTTGCATGCAGAAAACTCTGGGTTCAACCCCCAGCACTGTGTAAATAGGGTGTGGAGATGCAAGCCTGTAGATCTAGCATTTGGAAGGTGGAGGCAAGGAGGATCAAAAATTCAAAGTAATCTGAACACACCGTCAGCTGTGACTAGCCTGGAATACCCAGACCCTATCCCTCAGGCCAGGGTCTTAGAACCGATAGAAATGAGTTTGGGCTCCCTTGGTCTAGGTGACCCTCTAACCCTCAATGAATACTGTCCATGTCCAATGTGACATCCTTTTATCCTTCCTCCTTTAGGGAAGGGCCATAGTGAGGGGAAAACCTTTATTGCTGGGAACTGTGGGGACTTGGGAGGACAGGCTCAGCATGCTCTGAGAGGAGCCCTCAGGACAAAGTCCAGCAGACTTCAGGTCACCCAGGAAGTGGGAGTAGGATATTTGTGTGCACCAGGGTCTTGGGATGGAATCAGAGATCCGGTCTAGGAGAGTTCGGGACTTGGTCATATATCTTGCACACAATGGGTGTAGCATGTCTGTTTCTTACAGCTGCCATGTACACACCACACAAGCTCAGCTCACAAGTGGGACTAGCACCTTACCCATTCATGTATTTATTGTGATACTTTTCAGCCAGTAAATGAGTACCAAGAGGAAGTGGAGCCAGGCATGGTGGTACACACCTGTAATTCCAGTGTTCAAGAGGTAGGGGCAGGTGGATTACTTTGAATTTGGTCAGCCAGTATACAGTGAGACCATTTCCAAAAATGAGGAGGAAATTAGTGTATTATACAGGCCTTCCAGCAGAGGGCAGGAAAGACACACATGGAAATGATCTACAGAGGCGCTGGTAAAAGGCTGGTTTTCTTCGCTGGTCCACAGTAGACCTTCAAGGATGTGGTGGATGGCTTCACCATGGAGGAGTGGGGCCAGATGGCGCCTGGCCAGAAGGAGCAAACTACGAGAACCTTCTGGCACTGGGTGAGCCCTGCCCAGCCTTCCCAGGAAGGCTGATTCACCTTTTTCTACGTGTGTTTTGAGACAGTGTTTCGCTTTGTGGCTCTGGCTGACCTCTGACTCTTGAACTATCTCAGTCTCCCATTGCAAGGATTATAGGCATGTACCACCACGGACTTCACCGAACTTCTAACCATGGGATTCGCTGCCTTCTGTGGGTTTTCATAGCTCAGGGCTTTCTGCACAGGCTTGCTGGACCCTGCCTGGCCTGTCTTCCTCTCTCTTTTTAAAAATTATAACTGGTCCTTTCCTATAAATGTTTATTTTCAATTACATTTATATGTGTTTGTGCATGTGTACAGGCGTGTGTGCATACGTGTGTGCGTAGCTTTATTTTGCTGTAGCCACAGAGGTTCCTGTCATCACACACGTTTCTATTGGGTCTGAATGTGAGGCTCTCCAAGTCCCTGCTCTTCAACTGCACTTCAACCTGCTCTTGATGCTACACACTTCTCACCCTATTCCCAGTTAGGAGTGTGGGAAAAACCCTTTCTTCCATTGTCCCTTCTTTGTAGGGAGGATTCCTCAAAGTCAGATTCTTGGCACTCCCTTCAGCCATCTCCCCAGACCTGACGTTGGCCTTCTGATTCTCCTGCTTCCACCACCGAAGTGCTGGGCTATGACAGGTGTTGTGCACTGCATCCTGTTCAGTTTCCAGTGGCTTATTACATGGAAATTTCCTAGAGTGTCGTGCTTCTTTAAGGGAAATGTTGGCTAACGTAGTGAGAAAGCTGCTCTTGGAGCAGGGACACAGGTGTTGGAGGCGCCTGTCAGCGCTCTGCTCCCGCAGCACTACCTCATTTCCACTTAGGTTTATTTTTAAAATCATTTTTATTTCAGTATATTTGGGGTGTGGGTGCTTATGGAGATCAGAAGAGGGTTTCCATCGCCTGAAACTGGACTTCCAGGTGGTTGTGAGCTGCCTGATGTGGGTGCTGAGAATTGACCTAGATGGCTCTTAACCTCTAAGCAATCGCTCTGGCCCCATAGGTTCATGCTGGGGGTTGGATTACCCTTCAGGGTAGCAAGGTGCCCACCCACTGTTTTAGGTTTATGTCCCAGCATTAGAAATGCACACAGAAAGCATCTCATCCCTGCAAATGCATCGGGCTTTCCCAGATTTGCACATTTACCCATTTACCCATGTGTTCTCTGCCCACATGGCCGGAAGTTTGAAACTAAATCACCTTCTCAGACTGGCCTTTCCCTAACACCCATTTGCCTTACCTTTTCCACATCAGCTATGACTTGAATGTGTCCCCAAGCTCCTACTTGGAAACCTAACACACACCATGACAGATGTGAGGCCTTGACAAGGTGAGCCTTAAGAATTTTCATTCATCACTGGCAGGAGGTGCCACCTACAAACTGGGGAAACAGATCCTCTCAGACACCAAGTTTGCCCAAACCTTGATTTTGGTCTTCCACCCTCCAGCACTGTGGGAGACGGTTCTGTGTACACACTACCAAGTGTATGGCTGGTTGTTAAGAGTAGCCAGAGCAGGGCATATTCATGCTCCACAGCCCACTGCCTTTTTTTCTTTCCTCTGTAACACAAATTAGGGTACTTGTGACTTCACTTTGTCTCCCTCCAACTGGAACTTTTCATCTCCCCAGCATGTGAGCAACTGGCAGCAAGGACGCTGCCTGGCCAGCAGCTGACCAAATGTGTAGAACCATGATGAGTGGAAGAGCCAACACTATGATCAAAACATAAGTCAGAGAAACAAGTGCCCAAACCCCACTCCCACCCTGGCCAACAACTTGCATAGACTTCTGGTCTCATCACTGGGACCCAAACTGACTGAGCACTTTGTTTTGTTTTGTTTTGTTTTTGAGACAGGGTTTCTCTGTGTAGCCTTGGCTATCCTGGACTTGCTTTGTAGACCAGGCTGGCCTTGAACTCACAACAATCTGCCTGCTTCTGCTTCTCCAAGTGCTGAGATCAGGTGTGTGCTGCTTCACCCTGCTGACTGAGCACTTTTTTAGAGTATCTCCTGTATTGTGTATTCATGCATGCCTGTGAATGGGCATAGGCACATAACGACAACTCCCCAAGAGGCCAGGTGTGGGATCCCTTAGAGAAACAGTGACAGGAGGCTGAGTCACCAGACTTAAGGTGCTAGAGACAACTTGTATCTTCTAAGAGCTCTTCCTAAAAAGCAACAACAAAACCCCACCAGTGTGGGTGTTCCTGTCTTTAGACAGTCTGCCTATACTCTGTGTATACAGCCTGTCAGTTTCTTAGATTAGCTGGTCCTAGAGGGCAGCGATGACATGCAGAAAGTAAACTGTTTGAAAGAGAATGCTCAACATTCTAGCCTAGACCCAACGGTCAGCTAGGTTCCCATATCAAATACAATCCTAGCCAGAGGACCCCAAGAAGGTGTAAATCTTAAAAAAAGAAAAAAGAGGCTGGGTAGAGTGGTGTACACCTTTAATCACAGTACTTGGGAGGCAGGCCTGAAACTATATAGTAAGTTCCAGGATAGCCAACAGTATATATCATTTTGTTATTTTTATTATTGATATCTGTTTTGTGAAGGGTTGGGGTGCAGAAAACTTTAACAATGTTTTGGATGGGAGGAGATGACCTGATTATCTGCGTGAGCAGACTTCAATGGCAGAAATGATTTATTTATGGTAATAACAATGATCACTAAACCTGAAGAAAAAAAAAGATCTTGTTTCAAACTTTTAAAATAAAAAGGTACATACACTGCTATTTTAAGCATCCCAAATGTGTTAAGTATTAATTGTCCATACCCATAAGATTCTTTTGTGCTTAGTATGTGATGGGGCTGCTCAGTGGGTAGAACACAAAGCCCTTGGGCTGACATGGAGGCACTATGGAACAGTTTCCATGAGGATTCTAGTAGGAAGGGCTTAGATAAGCTAAGAGTCCCAACAAGAAGGACTCTTGTCCTCTGGGTGACCAATCCTTGGTGGCCTCAGAACTTCCGGTGACATAAAGGAAATATTTGTAAGCCGGCACCTGTCAGATGAGTGAAATCCTGTGCCTGGGTCCTGTTGGTTTCTTGTTCCAGAAACGCTGGGAATAAGCGCAGTTCTGTCAATATACTTGATCTGTAGCCTAGCAGAATGCCTACCCAGCAGAGTGGCCAACATTCCTGCAACACTGTCATACACAGTTTCCACCAGTGATGTCTTCCATGCATGCTGCCTTATGCGTTAGCATCTCAGGCAGTTTCCTACCTTCCCCTGCTGATAGGAAGATTCACGCATGAATCAAGATGTCTGCAGGAATTAATTCCACGACAAACTTGGTTCATGTATACATAATACAAATGGAGGGAGATTATAAGAGGTGGCATATGAATACGATACCCTGAGACCAAGCTTAGAAAGTTATGAGTAAAGTTTTAGCAATTTGCAATTAGAAAGTTACTTTATGAATTTACATGTGGCAAAAAAAAATCTAGAACAGAGAAGAGATGGAGGGAAAGAAAAGGCCAGGTATATTTAAAAATAGTAGAGAGTTGAGCAAAAACTGGTAAATGGGAAAATCTTAAAAGCTATGTATGCTACAATGAACATTAGCCTCAGTGAACGGTTCACAAGTTTTCATCTTTAAGTGTATGCATGCTATATAATTAGACACTCATCCATTGTTCATCATCAGTGAACTATATATGTGCCACGTATAAACTGCTTGAAATTTATTTAATTCTCACCACAGCCCTGAGGGATGTGAATTTTATGCCCATTTTATAGATGAGGAAACTGAAGTACTGAAAACATTTTATGACTTTCACAAGGCTACTTAGGATGACAGAACTGGAATTCAATTCAGGTGGACTAGCTCCAAAGTCTGTCACTGAATGCTGACATTGCACAGCTTAATTCAGTGGTTCTCAACCTGTGGGTCTTAACCCCGCTGGGGTCCAAAAGATCTCCTAAGACCAATGGAAAACTTGATGATTAATAACAGTAGCCAAATTACAGTTATGAAGCAGCAGTGAAATTATTTTATGGTTAGGGTCACCACAACATGAGGAGCTAAGGTCGCAGCATCAGGAGAGCTGAGAACTGTTGGTCTGCATGGAAAGTAACTGTATAATTTATCTCGTCAATTTCTGTTGGGACTTATGAGGAGGGGAGGTCTGCAATGTGCTGGTCTCAACGGCTGACTTCAAATGAATGCCTTCAGAAGAGGGGCTCTGCTGCCCCCAAGAGGCTCATCGCAGTGCTGCTTGTTTCTTTGCAACTGTGGAGTTGCTGATGTTTGCCAAGAGCAGAATAGCTGTAAAAGGCTTTGTGACAATCTTGACAATATGGTTTCTCCTGGGTGTGAATTCTCTGGTGTTGACTAAGATGGGTGCTGAAGCCAAAGGCTTTCCCACACACGCCACAGGCGTAAGGCTTTTCTCCACTGTGAACCCTCTCATGCTTCATTTGATTCGCTTTCTGGGAGAAGGCTTTCCCACACTTGTTACATGCGTATGGCTTTTCACCAGTGTGAACTCTACGGTGAAGAGAAAGGCCTGAGCTCTGGCCGAAGGCCTTCCCACATTCTTGACAAACATAAGGTTTTTCCCCAGTGTGAATTCGCCGGTGTCGGATGAGTTGGGCACCCAAAATGAACGCTTTCCCACAGTCACCACATTTAAAGGGCTTCTCCCCTGCATGAATTTTCTGATGCTTAGAAAGGCATGAACTCTGATGAAATGTCTTCCCACACTCACTACACTCAAAGTGCTTCTTTATGGTATGAGTTCTCTGGTGCTGAATAAGGTAGTTACTCTGCTTGAAGGCTCTGTCACATTCATTGCATTTAAATGGTTTCTCTTCAGTATGAATTAACTCATGTTTCAAAAGGTGGGCATTCTGGTTAAAGGTCTTATTGCATCTGATGCATTTAAAGGGGCACTCACTTTGGGAAGGCTGGTGCTCAGTGACAGAGGTGTTATTCGTGGGTTTCTCAGGCTCAGTGCATTCATCTGGCTCCACATCAGCATCGTTACTCTGATGGCAAATGAGCTGCATACTCTGGTCACAGGTTTCCCCATGTCGGTTGTACTCACAGGATGTCATCTTGATATGAAGCTTCTCATACTTCCCTAGGTACTTGCTCTGGATGAAGGCTTTTCCACACTTGTCATACTTAAAGCATTTCTCAGTGTGCCTTGAGTTCCAACTCAAATCTTTTTCAGTCATATTTTCTCTGGCGTGAATGCGCAGGTGGCACTTCAGAGTTGAGCTGCAAATGAAGCATTCTCCACACTGTTTACATTCATACAGGGACTCGATGCTGTGGACCTTCTGGTGCTGCACTAGCTGTTCTTCATGGCTGAAGGTCTCCTTGCATTTAGCACAGTCAAAGAGCTTCTCTGTGGCATGGCTCAGCTGATGTCGAATCAAGTGAGAGGGGCGGCTAAACCTCCTGACGCACGCTGGACACTGGTAGGGTCTGTAGCCTGAGTGGATTCGCTGGTGCTCACTAAGGTGTGCGCTCCGACAGAAGGCTTTCCCACACTCACTGCACTTGAAAGGCTTCTCTCCACTGTGAACCCTTTGGTGGGTCTTCAGGGTGGAAGAATGGTTGAAAGCTTTACCACATTCATTACACTTGTGTGGCTTCTCTCCTGTATGAACAGCCTGGTGCTCAATAAGCAATGTCCTCTGACTAAAGATCTTTCTACATTCTCGACATTCAAAGACAGTTTTTGCAAAGTGAGTTTTTTGATGCTGCAAGAAATGTTTCCGTAAGTTGAAGATTTCAGGGCATGCAGCACATTCGTAGAGTTTCTGAGTATGGACTTTCTGGTGTCCAGCTAGATGAAAGGACTGGCTGAATGTCTTCCCACATTTCTTGCATCTGTAGGACTTTGCATTTGTAGTTTTCTGATGTTTAATAGGCTGTGGGTGAAGAATGGATGGAGTGTCAGCACACTGACTCTTACACAGTTTTTCTGGGTCACTAGTAGATGGTTTTTCTTGGTCCCAGCCTTGAGTATTACATGCTTTTGCTGAGTCAGCACCTTTACTCTGCCACAGCTTTTGGGGTTCACCACTTTGACTCTTAAGTGGCTGGTCTAGATTATCACTTTGCGTTTTACAGAGTTTTTCTCCAGTGTGAATTTTCTGATGCCACCGAAGGTACATATTCTGACTAAACCTCTTCCCACATTCCTCACACATGTAGGACTTGAAGCTTGTTTGAGTCACTGGGTTCATGAGGAGAACAGCACCCTTGCTGAGACCCTGCTCCTGTTCTTGCCTTGGAGGAGGTTTCTCCCTCACATGGCTAATCCAGTGCTGGATGAGGTGGTAACTCTGGCTGAAGCTTTTCCCACACTCATCACACTTATAGAGCATCTCCTCTCCCAGGACAGGGTCCTGCTGGCTCAAGTTGCTCCTGGCTTCCTCCATTATCTCTGGTGTAAGTTTCTTTTCAGGAATATCAGACATCACAGCATCCTCTCTAGTGGAAAAGAGAGGCCCATGACTGAGGCAGCTCTTGAATTCAGGACTCTTGCAGTCTGTAGGGCTTTCCTTGTTGGTAATATCAGATCTTGGAAGACTTTCTAGATTTTCTAGAAAACTATCTAACCACTTCTCACCTATACAGCCTTCAAATTTGAGTTCCTCCTTGGAAAATGTCTCCATAATCTGGGATAGGATGTCTTCTGAGAAGCCCTGAGGCAAAGGAGAGTTCTTGGTCTCAGTCACTTCTGAAAGAAAGAGAAGAGAGAGTGTACAAGTGCCTTCTGTTCCCTGGGTCAGTGGGACAACCATGCTGTGGGCTGAAACATAGACATGAGAAAGGTGTGGTAAGTGTGTGTCTGTCAGTGGTGTCCCATCTGGAAATGGCAGAAAGTAAGAAATGAAAAGCTCACACGGGTATCTGAGAGCCTGCAAGGATTCAGCAGAGGAGAGCCTTGGCTATGATCATCATAACCATGAAACTAAGTTCACCAGAACATCTTCCAGGTATGCCTTCTTTCTCCTCGTCCCTCGAAACCACACAGTACTGAAATCTTACTCAAGGCCTCCTGGGTCCTTGGTGACAGGGAGATCTTCCACATGCATCCTGTTTTTCATTGGGCCAACCCTTTACCCTGGCTCAGACACTAATTTCTTTCTGACCACCCTGGAATTGTCTCAACCCCCTTCTTTTCCTTTCTCCATCATCATCAACTAAAAAATCTGGTCCGAGGTTCTTGTTGACCTTCCATCTCTTTGTCCATTTTCCCATGCTAACCCCGGGGAGCTGTATAATAAGGAGGGCTGAATGCATTACTGACCACACCCTCCCAGGGTGTCTTGCCTGGAAAAGAGAATACAAAAGCAGCACAGCAGCTCAGCGTACCATGTGATGACACCATGGAAGTCACTGTCTTCAGTGTCAGCCAGAACGCACACACAGCCACAGAAGATGATCACAGGACAGGGATGGTTTGCATTTGTGGGGTACGTCCTTGAAGGCACATGAGCCCTACCCAAGGTGGACACCTTATTTTCTGTAGTTAAGGAAGTGGCACAAATTTGCCCTTATCTAACCCATATTCCTGACCACCATAGCATATGCTCTTAGGATCTTTCACTGCTGTCTCCATATTGCTGTTGCCCCTTCTCCTAACCTCTGGCGCCATCATCACCTTCTTACATATCAGTATTGTCTACGGTTTTGGTGGCTCCTCATTGAGTGAGCATCTCAGAGACTGTTCAGTGTCTCTTGGACTGGGCATGACCCTTACAAACAACAGTGCAGCGCAAGAGGTAGCTTTGAAAGCTGTCTCCATGCTGCTCTCAGCCCACACTAGTCTCTAATTTCCTCTTTGCTCACATTGTTCCCCTGCATAGAGCATATCAACCAACAAGTATTAGGCCCTTCTTGTGCTATGAGTGATAAGGGGTCCTGGGAATACAGAGGTCCGTCAGCTAAGGACTTTTCATTATAGCAGTATCATGTTGCTGCAGGGAAAAGCATGAGTGAAAGTGAGGCACAGCGGTTGCTATTGGAGACCTGCACATACATGCTTGCACAAGTAGCATGTGCATGTTTGGCTGCCCATGCTTGGAGATAGTCTATATGATAAAGTGGCAGAATGGAACTCAGATCTGGGGAGTATGTGCCTAGATTGTAGCACAAGCAAGGAGGCTGCACAGAGCTCACAATAATGACCTCCCAAGTGACAGTAAGCAAGGAACAGAGCTGTGGATTGTTTGGATGGGAGGAGCTAGACCTGTGCTCTCTGGTTCCAAGTCTTCTTTATGGTGACAGAGGAATACTGCATGAAGTCTCCCATGCCCCGGTATAGTCCCTCCCTCTTTCTCCTACTGCAAACAGTTCCATCAGGCCATTGCATGCTGCAGGGACTGCCCGGCAGTGGAAATGATAGAGCAGCTGTGCGTGGCAGCATCAGGTTATGGGCTTGACTTCCTCTCAAATGTGGCTGTTCCTGAGCCAGAAAGAAAGTAGAAGAGGTAAGCCAGAGGCACACATGCTCAGAGGCCGCAAGGCATGGGGGTGTATAAATTGACTTGGGAGTAGAAAGCATCCCCTTGCTGAGCCTTAAAGTCAAATGGCTCTGGAGAGGCACCACGATGCCTGCTCTGAAGGCAGAGGAAAGACAAATGACAATCGGCAAACAGTTGAGGCTGGGCGTCAAGATGGTAGAGTAGACAGACAAGCTGGGGGCTGGGCAGGATCTCAGTCAGAAGTTGATAATGGAGAGTGCACCAGGCCCCCTCTCTCACTCACCAGTACTGCTGGTTTCTGGGCCTCCTTTGACTATAGCTTCCAGCTCTTCCCTGACATCTGGTTGGGAAATCAGGCTGGGTTCTGGGGGGTCTGCTGAGAAAGAACAGTCCTGTCATCAGAAGATCTGGAGGGCATCAGTGCTCAACAAGAACTTTCTGGCCTCTGCATCATTCAGAACTGTGTAGGAGCTGAGGTCAATGCACTTCTTACTGTGGGCTACAGCTTAAGAACTGAAAGACACTTATGTAAGACCTGAGTTGTTTCTGTAGCTGCACACAGGGGGCAGGAAAAGCTGCCCTGTGCAAAAAGTCCCACGTGAGATGGTCCTACCGCATGCTGACTTTGTTTAACATTTGGGATTAAGTGCTCTGTTGTTTCCTGGAAACTGAAGAATGGAGGAACTGCACACGCTTCCCAGTGACTCCAGCTTGTGTCAAGGTGACGTGAGACTAGCCAGCAAGCCTCCCATGCCGGAGAGCCAGAGCACCCATGTTACTTCACTGAGGGCCCAGCAAGCTCTGGCAACCTGTGCTGTGTCCTTCCACTACAGTGAGTTACAGCTGTTGAGTCTGACTACAGCTGAGCCCTCTAGTACTCCTAGTGACACTAAGCTGGAGTGCTCCTGGGGAGCACAGCTAGAAGGACTTTTCCTCTCTGACGTTCTGTTTCAGTATGCATGGGGAGCTGAGCAGGAGAGCTCTGCAGGCTCAACATGCACAGGGTGGGACATAAGCACAGTGCGTTCTTCCACAGCTTAACACGGCTCACCAGGCTCCACAGTGAGGACTGGAACAGGTGAAATGAACAGATCACAGGTCCCCACATCATGAAGCTCCCTTTCCAGATGACAAAGCATGGAGTTAGACCATGTTGGAGCCGCAAAAGAATTCAGGCTTGGTTGTGGATAGTGTGTTTTAATGGAGCTGAACTGTGTGGGCAAAGGGGACAGAAACCACAGGATGCTGAAGAAAAGGGAGGAGATATGCAAGGAGCCACACGGGGAGCAGAGCAGGCACCCTGTGCATTGTGTGCTAGATGACAGCACTGCCCGCGTCCTGTGCGCGACAGCACAAAGCAGGGCAGGACCCCAGAGCAGAGGGACACTTACTGAACAAGGAGAGGTCCTGGCCGGTGTTCCCCGTTACGTCCCAGAACAGGTCTCCCTGGGCCAGCTCTAGCTCCAGCTCTTCCCAGTCTTCCAAAGTGAAATCCATGGCTACATCTTTGAGGGTGACAAACTCCTGAAATGAAGCACACTGCCAATCGCTCAGAGGCCACCATGAAGCCCTCAGCAGGACTCATCAGGGCAAAACTCACCTTTTAGGTAAAGACACAGGGTCTTGGATAAGTGACAGAAAGTCATGTCACACAGGGAGGATGAAACACAGGTCTGTCAACACTAAAATTCATCTACTTCTTAGTTTAAGATTTTAAAGAGCCAGGTGTGGTGGCATTGCCTTTAATCACAGCACTTGAGAGGCAGTGTTAGATGGATCTCTGGGAGTTCAAGGCTTGCCTGGGCTACCCAGAAAGTTCCAAGACAACCAGGGCTATATATAGAGAAAAAAAATTTTTTTTAAATAAAGGTTTTTGTTTGTTTTGTTTTTTTGAGATAGGGAATCCCTGATTCTTTTGGAACTAACTCTTTGGACAAGGCTGGCCTTGAATTCATAAAGATCCACCTGCTTCTGCCTCCCAAGTGCTGAGATTAAAGGTGTGAGCCACCATGCCTGGCCAAAAAATGAAGCTGTTTTAAAGTCTGGTATTTGTTTTTTGTTGTTGTTTAGAGAAAGGGTCTTACTCTGTAACCCAGGCTAGACTCAGAGCAATCTTCCTGCCCTAACCTCCTGGGTGTTGGGATTATAAGCACAAACCACCACATTTGGCTTTGTGTTCTTTGTGGAAATTTCCAAACATGTAATATGATTTATCTTGTGTGCTTGGTCCATTAAAGGATTCCCAGTTGCTAGTCAGCTGGCCCTTCACGAATTCTTAGCCATTAGAACTGCTTGACCCTATGACCTTCAGTGTTGGTTTCTAGAAACAGGAGAGAATATAAAAAAGCCAGCTGGCTGAGAAAGAGAATTGAGCTAGCGAAGTAAGAGAAGAAGGCAGCTAGGGCAGAAGATATTGTTGGGAGACAGTTGAGTCAGGAGAAGCTGAGCTGAGCAGATAGGCTAGAATAGTTGTTATAGTTTGGAGCTGCTAGTATTGGGAAAACTGGGAGGGGGACTGTTTAAGCACACAGTTGGGGAACTTGAGGGAGGAACGGCTGGGAAAACGTTTGAAGGGACTAGGCTGGAAACTGGGAGGAGGGCTGAAAAGAAATTAGATTCAGGGATGTTCTCTCTCTCTCCCCCCTCTATCTATTTTCTCTCCTATCTAGTATTATCTTGTGAAGCCAAACAGATGAAGGGTGGGAAAAAGAACCCACAAAGTAGCAAAGAAAAAATACAAGTGGCCCCAAGACTAGAGAGAAGTGTCCCCCAAGGTAGGGCAGTTTGTTTGTAGAAAAAATAAACATTAGAAGGACAAAAAGGGAAGCTAGAAAAAAACATTTTACACAGAAACAAGTAGAAATATAAACATAGACTGAGCAGTCCGGCATCACCATCTCACCTGTGAATACTTAAACAGTAACATAATTCCGTCTGCTCAGATGGCAGACTCCCAGTGGACAGATCTGAGGAATGAGGCAGCCACACTGTCACAAACAAGATTGTGGGGCTGGAATCGCCTGCTGGGTCTGTCTACACCCTGGACCTGCTCCTACCCTCAGATAGCTAGATCCCTCACCCAGCTGTGTAATTATTTATAACTTAAAAAGGCATCTCTGAGCCAGACTTGGTGGCACACACCTTTAATCCCAGTGCCTGGGAGGCAGAAGCAGGCATATCTCTGTGAGTTTGAGGTCAGCCTGGTCAACAAAGCGAGTCCAGGACAGCCAAGGCTACACAGCCTGTTTTGAAAAACTAACTAACTAAACTAACTAATTAAGTAAGTAAATAAATAAAATAAGCATCTCTGAATATATGGTCCATAGTTAAAGTCTACATACAAGCTGGGCAGTGCCACACACCTTTAATTCCAGCACTTCAGGCAGAAGCACATTGACCTCTGTGATCTCAAGACCAGCCTGTTATTGTTTTGGTTTTTTTTTTTTAAGATTTACTTATTATTTATACACTCTTCTACCTGCATGTTCTTCTGCACACCAGAAGAGGGCACCAGATCTCATTATAGATGGTTGTGAGCCACCATGTAGTTGCTGGGAATTGAACTCAGGATCTTTGGACAAGCAGCCAATGCTCTTAACCTCTGAGCCATCTCTCCAGACCAAGGACTCCTGTTCTAATTAGTAAGTTCCAGGTTAGCCAAGACTGCACTGTGAAACTCTGTCTCACAAACAACTACACCCTAAAATTAAAACTATATAGATCTGGATCTGAAGCTGAAGCCATAGCTCAGTGATTGAGAACATTTACTGCTCTTGCAGAGGAGCCGTATTTGGGTACCAGCACCACCATGGTGGCTTACACCTGTGAGTGTTATATCCCTTCTGATCTGTGAAGGTGCCAAACATACGTGGTACACATACAGACATGCAGCAAAGTATAAAGAAAAAAATAATAAACCTTTAAAATGCATATAGAGCAGTGGTTCTCAACTTGTGGGTCACGACCCCTCTAGGGTTAACTTACTTAAGACCATCGGTAAACACAGATATTTACATTATGATTCACACAGTAGCAAAATTATTTTTATGAAGTAGCAATGATGATAATTTTATAGTTGGGGGTCACCACAACATCAGGAACTGCATTAAAGGGTTGTAGCATTAGGAAGGTCAAAAGCCACTGATACAGAGGTACTAACTAGATGCTGTTTTTATAGCTCAAGTTTAAGAAGGCCTATGCCCTGCATCTGGCTCATATGACCTAACAGGCATCTAGTCTGACTCACCTGGTTTTTCCATGCTTTCTAAGTTACTTTTTCATTGCTGTGATAAAATGCTATTACCATGACAACTTACAAAAGAAAACATTTAATTGGGTTTGCTATTCCAAAGGGTTGGAATCCATGATGGTGGCATATCAGTAGCAACAGCTGAGAGCTACATCTCAAACTTCAATCAGGAGGCAGAGAGAGCAGTGGGAAGTTTTTGGAATCTTAAAAATTCCTTCTTCACCAGGGCCACACCTCCTAATCCTTTCCAAATTGTTCCACTAACCTGGAACATGATTCAAACACGAGACTATGGGGCCCATTCTCATTCAAACACCACACTGACTAAAAGATCCTATATTCCAGAAGTGACACTTGTATCCTTTTGGTACCATCTGGCTCTCCCCCTGCCCCAGGTGTTTCCTGTAAGCAGGAGACTTAGGTATAACATCTGAATTCAAGGCCATCTTGAGTTACAGAGTGAGATCCCATATTAAGCCATCTCTCCCCCTCAAAAGATTGCTTGGGAGTCATGGTGAACACGAAACAAAGGAATGCTGGATTTCCTTTGGGAGTGATTCAGTTAAGACAAAGAGACTTCAACTTACCTCAGCCATAGCTGCCTGATTTTAGTGACCTTTTTCAAGTTCTTCCTCCTTCCCCTCCATGATTCCAGCTAGCATTGCTGCAGAAGAGCTAAGAGAAAGTCTCCCATCCTTCTATGGCTGATTTCCTGTTCATGCTGAATGTGTCTCCAAAATATCACAAATTGTAAGACAACATGAGCCTGCTGTAGGAATCACAATGACAACTGTATTTACTGAAACTATTCTCACCCCTAAAATTCCATCATGCTTCAGAACCTGCAGAACAACTTCACAACCATTTCTGACACATAACTCTAGCGGGACCTTCAGACCCACCAGCCGCATAAATAATGACACAGAAAACTAAGGCATTTTAGCTGGGCAGGTTCACAGTGAGCTTTCTGGCACGACATCCTACCACATGGCCAGCTCTATCTCTCTACTCCACTCTCCTGCCCTTGGTTTCTTTCCCAGAGCTCCTAATCCAGGAAGTTCCATCCTCCACCCTGCCCAGTTATTGGCTGTCAGCTCTTTATTACAGCCAATAGACAAGTGAGGAAGGACAAATACTTACAAAATATAAGACCAGTGGGGGGCCATGGAAATAACAATACAAAGATTGGGCTAGTACTTAATAGCTCTCTGTCTGTTGCCAGTCAACAATTCAATATACAGAGACACACCTTCACAATCTCCCCCTTCTACCCAATAAATGGATTTTTCTTTAACATTAATAAACTATATACAATAAGAACAATTAAGAATCAGGTGAGAATTATATTCAAAATTTCCAGTTCATTTGTATTTAGCCTAAACAACTTAAGCATTTATGTCTTTAATCTTTCTGAATCTAATAACCAGGAAAACTGTAAAGCTACTACTATCTAGTCTTCCTTCAACCTCCATCAGACACCCAAGAAGGATAAATTCTACCTGAGTAAACAGGACATGCAGAGCAAGTAGCTTCCAAAACTAAAAAAAAAAAGGGCGGGGGGGATGCTACCTGGACAGTAACCCAGTAACCCAGGGTTCCTCTGTGTCATTGGGACATTCATCATGGCCATCAGGCCCAGAAGATCTGACAGACTTTTCTGTGAAACAGGAATATTGGTCTGAGTGCGCCATTGTCATAAAATAAAATTATGACTATGTCAGCCGCATAGGGTCTTAACCTTCCCATTTGACCTTCTGGCTCCACACACATTTAACCCATCAGATACTTTGTTTTATTTGAGATAATTTTCCAAGCCCTAAAAACTGTGTATATACCTTCTGAAGTGGCCATTCTGAATTCCAGTATTTTGAGAAAATGACAGCCACATCAGCTCCTGTATCCACCAAACTTTGTATTTCAATACCATTTACTTGCAATTTTAATTTTGCCTTTTAATCATTAACCACTGTTTGCCAAAATACACACTTTCCAGTACTTCCTTATCTTTGGAGCAGCTTTGCCTTTAAATGTAGGGAAACAATAGCAGGTGTGCAGTCATATCACCTGCATTAATTTGAATCTCTTTTTTTACATTGGCCATAATTTTAATTTCTCCTTTAACTCCCCCATCTATAATTTCTAGATGCACAATGAATCTTTGAAAAGTTAATCTACTTCTCCCCAAGATCATCCCTACTGTCCCCAAGAGCAAAGGACCAAAAACTCCAGTGGTTATTTCGTATCATTGAAATTGGGGGATAGGGAAGAGATTTATCTGTGGTCGAGAGTAGCACTCACTGCCTACAGCAGCACACATGAGATCAACAATACTTAGTTTTTTTGCCTGCTTGTTATTTCCTGTTTGACAAAAGGGAAACAACTTGGGTTTTTTTGTTGTTGTTTTGTTTTTTGCTGCCCTACCACCTTCCCCCAGGCTGGCAGGCCTCCATTTTGTTTCCTGAGGGCAAGAAATTGCCTTGGATTGCCAGCCCTCTTGGACCTGCACTCATTGGTCCAAAGCTATCCCTTGTCACAATGTCTGCAAACTCTAGGAAGCCCAGGAGTTCTTTTTGAAAACCCATTGCTGGGAGAAACAGCTTATTCACTTCTCTATTAAGAAAGTACTATTTTTCTCACAGTTAACACACTGGGCATTTTGAGATCTAAGGCTTTTAGCAGCTTGGTCACAACTTTGTGAACAAGCGTATTTTCTGCAATTGATATAGACCTTTAGCAATAGGGTCTCCTATATTAGTATGATCGTCATGAGAACAAGTATCAGTCATGTCCCTTATCCACTCATCCGTTGGCACTGCCCTTGCCTTTAATGGTCTATCTTTTTTACATTCCGTATTCGAATTCTTAAAACGAAAGGCTCTCTATCAACACCTGCCTCTAGTCAGGGTCTGATACAGCCTTGTTCACAGCTGAAACCAATCTTTGAAAGACATTCGATGGCTTCCCCCAGAGCCCTGTTCAATCTTAGCAGATGAGGTGGATTTTTTCCCAAACTCAACATTATCCCAAGCTCTTGATGCCAAGCAGCAGTCTTCTGTAACAGCTTCACCAAATCTAATCTGCTCTTGTGTATCAGAGTACCACCCTTCACCAAGCAATTCATCTTTGGCAATATCCATTCCCCTTGTTCTATTTCATTGCTCAGTATTTACAGCTTCTTCTCTCCACCACGTTAACCATTGTAACTGCTGACCAGCCTCTAGCGCTGTTACCAAACACTTCCAATCTTGGGAAATAATTCTATGCTGGGTAGTCCAGTTACTTAGTATTTGCTTTACATAAGGTGACTGTATTCTCAATCAAGTCGGGAGCAGTGGCACATACCTGTGATCCCAGCACTTAGGAGGCAGAGGCAGGCGGATCTCTGTAAGTTCAAGGCCAGCCTGGTTTACATAGTGAGTCCAGGACTGCCAAAGCGAAACCCTGCCTCGAAAAAACCGCCTGAGATCTACCATTTCCATAGGACATCACACTATCTCATCATAATTAGGATCCCACCATTAGCAGGCACGTGCTGTGTGATTGCTGGGAAAATGATGGTGATTTTGTAATGTCAGGCCATCGACCCCCTGGCTGTGCAGTTGGTTCAAGATCAGTCCTTTCTTCCAAGACCAGCTGTTTTTCTTTAACCCCATTGCCCTAAATGGCCTCATTCTTCATGCCCGATTACACACATATCTCCCCACCCTGCTCAGGACTTGAAACACAAGTGCACGGCAAAGAGTTGGGGCACAATCTGTCTTCTAGCCCAGCTGGCAGTCGGTAGAGCATGAGACTCTTAATCTCTGGGTAGTGGATTCAAGCTCCACATTGTATGCCACTTGTAGCTGGGCTTTTGGCTACTTTATTGGGTTCTTTTTCCTATCCCTTCCAACCCCCACACAAGGTAGGAGATAGGTTAGAAGAGAAAGGGAACTTTGGTATCATTAGACTGCTTCCTGCTGATTATGGGCATCCAGTTCCTTGAGGTAGGGTTGATCTTCGTCCTCAGGATATTTCCACCAGGAACCAGCATTCCAGCCAGCAGTAACCAGCAACAGAAGCAGGAGCAAACAGCAAGTAGCAATAGAAGCATGGGAAGCAGCCGCAGCTAGAGCTCTTCTGGACCTTCTTGGGGCTCTGGCATCTACATACCCTCTGAAGAGTCCCCAGGTTTCTAAACATAAACTATCTTTAGCTGGCAAAATCATGCCCCTGCTAGAGCATGAGGCAAATCATACTCAACTGCTGTGGACAGTTTAAAGTAGCCTCATATCCCATACCTGGGATTGAAATAAAAATATATTGTGCCAGGCAGTGGGGGCACACACTTTT
Organism: Pachyuromys duprasi; assembly: GCA_028658305.1. NCBI lineage: Eukaryota > Metazoa > Chordata > Mammalia > Rodentia > Muridae > Pachyuromys > Pachyuromys duprasi. The sequence continues at coordinate 4,433,685 of CM053762.1, read as the reverse complement.
GATCCTAGCACTCAGGTGGCAGAGGCAGGCAGATCTCTGTAAGTTCAAGGCCAGCCTGGTCGACAAATCAAGTTCCAGGACAGTTAGAACTATACAGAAACTGTCTCGAAAACCTATATATATGAATATATATATATATATATATATATATTCCTGTAACATTTCTGTGTTTTAAAAGAAACCAAAACTTCTCACTCCACATAATTGAAGATACATCTTTTGATCTGACAAGGAAGTTCTCCTTGGAACATTCAATCAGGCTCATTGTCCTGTTAGCAACAGCACAGTGACGGGGGTACAAGATATTCTTTTAAAATATTTGTTGAAAACTGGGCATGGTGGTGCATGCCTACCCTACTCTAAGGAGGCTGAAGCAGTAAGAATTCCAGTTGAAGACCAACCAGGTCTTTTTTTAATGGAGCCAGGGATCCATAAAAAAAAAAAAAAACTGCTTAAAAAACAAAAACGTAGGTTGAAGTGAAATTTCTGGTTTCCTTGAAGACTGGTTTTATGTGATGTTTTGCCCAGGTTGGCTTGTGAGAGGGCAGGTGATGTTTTGCTCTCTGATGCCAGAGGTGTGACTTTGGCCAGCTGAGACCATCCGTGGGTGGACTTCGAGTAGAGGACATATATAGAGCCCATGCACAGTGAGACATGGCTTTTTGGATCAACATCATGCTCTTCGCAGGTGGACATGGCTTCACAGAGAGAAAAGTTCCAGAGAGCTTCTCCAGGCAATCCAACTGAGTCTTGCTTGGTGTCAGCCTTTGGACTAGACTGCTGGTACCCTGACGACTGAGTCTGGTAATCCCTTAACAACCCATCAATCCTAATCAGCAGTAATCAGATAAAAGAGGACTATAGCTCTTTTCCCTACTAATCTCCTACCCAAGTTTTCAGGGGGTTGAAAGGGAGGTAAAGGTGCTTAAGAACCTTAAATAAATTGGGTTTGGTGGAAAACCTAAGCCTACAGTGGGTTGGACATAGTGGCACACACTCTTAATCCCAGCACTTGAGAAGTAGAGGTAGGCAGATCTCTGGAAGTTCAAGACTAGCTTGGAAAAATGGCTTTCTGGGTAAGAGAACTGTCACTCTTACAGAAGACAGGGATTTGGTTCCCAGTACCCATGGGGTAGCTCACAACCATCCAGGAAATCAAATGTCCTCTCCTGACCTTGTGCACACTAGGCATACATGTGGTGCCCATACATACACACAGACAAAACACTCATCCACACAAATCAATTAAAAAAAAAAGTCTAAAAAGGTAAAAAATTATTGGCAGAAACATTATCTAGCTGAATGGATGGGAACAATACTGCTGGGACTTGTAATTGCATTCTGTAGAGTTTGAGGCAGGTCAATTAATCCCCCCACTCTACCTGGACAATTGTGGTTTCCATAGGTGGCAACTCTTTTTTTCTTTTCTTTCTTTCTTTTTTTTTTAAAGCCAAGGCCCATAGTAACAAAGATAATATATATCCATGGGTTCCCCATTCACAGATCCAATCAGACTCAATGGCAAACAGGTTTAAAAATTCTGCATATTTCCAACATGTAGAGATGTTATTTTTTTTAGCATTGTATAACAATTGTTTGCATAGAGTTTACATTGTTAGCTATTATAAAACTAGATGTTAAGTTAAATTAGCACATGGGAGGACCTGCATGGGTTACATACATACACTACACTGGTTATGCAGAAGAGGTAGAGGCTGAATAGCCAGTTGGAGGACAGCTTAGGACATACCTTTTGGTAGTGGAAGCTGAGGGGGCTATGATCCAGTTTCATGGTATACATGTTTGAGGTGTTCAAAGAATAAATAGAAAGTATTATTTTTTGTTCGTTTGTTTATGCGTGCTTCAAAGTGTTCTGTGAGCACACTTAGTGCCTTCAGAGGGTGTCTGATTTCCTGGTACTGCAACTACAGGCGTTTGTGCGCTATCATGTGGGTGCTGGGAATTGAACCCGGGTCTTCTGCAAATGAAGCAGAAAATCCTCTCTTTTGTTTGCTTTAAAGAATGCTTTTGTATTTCGTTTGCTTTAAAGCATGCTGGGTTAAGAGCCACTGCCGATCCTTCAGGAGGACCAGGGTTTGCCTCCCAGTGCCTCTGTCCAGTTCCAGAGGATCTGATGCCCTCCTCTGGCCTCCACGCAGGTGGTGCAGACACTCAGACCCTTATGCATACCTATAAAATAAACCTTACCAAACAACAAACAAGCAAAAGACTCCTCTCGGGACCGGCCCTGAGACACAGCCTACGCCAGGCTGCGAGCAAGCAAGGGTTTAAGTTTCCATCAGGGCCTCCCGCTCCCGGATCTCCGCGGCCGTACCACCGCATCCCCGGAGTTTCCGGGCTCCCTCAGAGCAACTTCCGGTGCCTGTGGAAACGACTCAGAGGAGTTTCCGGTGCAGGAACCTATCCCACCCAGGTGCCTCCGCGCCGAGCTCCAGCACCCATCGCCTTCTCGTCTCCACCCACTTGAGTACAGTGGAAACAGAATAGGGACTAGGTGACATCGAGGTTGGGTTGTCCACTACCCCTTTATAGGACCATTTTCACCTTCTGCCTCCACTAGACAGTGACAGCGGAAACAGACTGCGAAGCTGAGATTCCCGCGAAGACTTAGAAGCAAGGGGAGGAGCTTAGAACTCACAACGCAACCTTTGATTGGCGGCTATCTCGTATTTCATCGCGATTGGCTGCAGGTTGGCACATGCGCAGTAGGAGGAAAACGCTCCAGAGAAGGCGGACTATTTAGCTGGGTGTGCCGCTCAGGCTTCTGGGAGTTGGAGTTCCTAGCGGGGCACTGCGCAGGGCTTGGGGCCGAGTTAGAGGAAGTTGGCAGCGCCTGCGCCCCGCTGTCAGGCCGGGCGGAGGATGCGCGCGCAACCCCTCTTTCTCCCCGCCCCCTCCCCCCGGAAGTTTCTGCCGGGCAACTGAAAAGGTGAGTCCAAGTACGTGCGCCTGATGCGAGCCAGAGTCCGGGCCAAGGGAACCTCGGCGCCTACCGCTCTCCTCAGGTACCATGGTGAGGAGCCGCCCGGCCGACCAGCCTGTGACGTCACCGCATGTGGGCGGTGGAGGCCGACCGAGGCTGTGGTTCCACGGAGAGCAGCCGAGCTTCCACTGCGCGTCCGGGAGGCGGGGCGGTAGCCATGGTGGGCGGATCCTGTGAGGAGTGGCGGCCGCCTCGCCTCCGCGGTTACGTCATCTCTGATTTCCTTTGGGTCGTGGGGCCCAAGTCCAGTCTCTGTTACCTAAGGAGCTGTCAGTCCCGCGCTTGTGAAGGACTCAAGCCTTTGGTCCTCTACTGTGCTGCGTTCTTAGAACAGGAGCATAGTTGAAGATACCAAGCTGATACTAATGAGTAGGATAAGTGAAAAATAATGGATGCGTAATAAACATAGACTTGAGTATCATAGTCTGGACTAGCTTTGCAACCTTGGGTAGAAGACCTCAGCACTCGAATCCCTTAGTTTCTCCCATCCGCACGTGTCGAGCACTTATTGTATGTAAGGATCTGCGCAACGGACACGTGTTAGACCTGTGAACTACCGCCTCTCCCGGGGTAGCTGTAATCTCTAATTGTAGTGATATTTAAAATGTTGGCTTTTACCTAGAATCCTCGAACTCAGGAGGCTGAGGCAAGAGGATTTTGGAGAGTGGTGAGTTCCAGGACAGCCCAGCATGGACTAGAGATGACACCCTGTCTCAGTGACAAAAGCTGCATGTGGTGATATGTGCCAGTAAGCTCAGCATTTGGAAGGTTGAGACAGGAGGATCAAAAGTTCAAGGTCACCATGGGCTACATGAGACCCTGTCTAAAAATAAATAAGTTTAAGCCCTGCTGGAGTGGTGGCTCAATGTTTGAGTGCTTACTGCGCTTCCAGAGGACTCAAATTGTTTCCCAGTTCACAACTGCCTGTAACTCCAGTTACAGGGGATCAGTGCACTGGCCTTTATGGGCACTTGCATGCACATGCACATACCCACATGCACACACACACACACACAAGATTAAATATCATAAAGGTAAATATTTTTAAGTCCTGCACAACTAATTTACATTCTAAAGTTGGTTGGGATGCCAGACAGAGAAGGAAGGAAATTGTGTAATAATATGCCCCTGTGGTGCTTTACCTGCATGTTTGCATTCCAGAATGTTCTGGACAATGAGAGGCTTTCTCTGCTTGCAGTTCACACGTGGTGCGTGCTGACCTGCTTAGGCTCCTTTGCTCGTAGCTCACAGACAGAGCTGTGTAGTTGTTTATCACCATCAGAGGCGGTGCTGCACCAGTTATCGGCTCTGTGTGCGCCAGGTATCGCAGGTGCCTGGAGAGGCCGGAAAAGGGTGTCAGGTACCCGGAGCTGAAGTTACAGGTGGTATGAGCCAGCCACCAGACTGGGGTTCTGGAGACTGAATTTGGGCCCTGTGGAAGAGCAGTATGCATTCTAAATCACTGAGACATTTGGCCTTCTCTCAAAACTGACTTTAAATGGACCCTCATGACCACTGTTTTGATAACAAACCACGGGAACAAGGTGCAGAAGCTGATAGTCTTTATAGTTAGGCTGTGACTGCAGTAGACGAGGGGGAGATTACAGGTGAGGCTGGTGACAGGGTGGGGGAGCTAGAGGCTGAATGGTTAAAAGCCTGCTGTTACCTGGCTCAGTTCTATGCTGTTCAACAGCTTCTGCATGGGAACCTGTGAGTGTATTCTGACCTGAAGCTAAGAACCCAGGGCATTTCTTCATGTTGACTTTATACATTAGTGCCAGGTTTTACTGGTAATGATGCACACCTGAAATCCCAGCATTTAGGAAGTAGGAACAGGAGGTTCAGAAGTACAAGGCTAGTCTGGGCTACATGAAAACTTATCTCAAAACTAAAATGAGTTTTACCTGAAAGGACGAATGAATGGGTATTTGGGTAGCATTTGCTGGCTATTTGACCAGTGCCCAATAAATGTTAGCCAGTACCTATCACTTGTGAAATGATCCCCAGTCAGTATCTCCCTCTTTGTTCATTGCCAGGCGTTGTCAAGATGGAGTGTCTAACCCAGTAATCAAAGGACCAAATCTGAATCCACACAGGTACCATTGCCTCTGAGACCCATTTCCTACCAACAGCGACCCTACTGTCTCTTCTCAGTGGCTGCAGGTGAACCTCCTTACCCTTTGATCCAGGTTGTGGCAAGGCTCACCTAGTAAGGCAAAAGCTCCTTCCATCTTTTTCCTAGTAACTACTTTGTAACTTCAGGTCTTTCCACCTGTGCTCCAGTACCCAAAATAACGACTCTGAGACTTTTTACTATTTATGAATAAATGCCTAGGTCGTAAACTTTGGCTTGTTCTCCAGCTAGCTCACAACTTATTTTACCCATTTATTTTATTCTATGTGTTCCACATGGCTGCTTACCCCTCCTCAGTTTCATGTATCCATCTTCCTCAGAGTCCAGGAAGAATCTCTCACCTCTCTCTCTCTTGCTTTTTCAAGATAGGATTTCTCTGTGTATGTAGCCTTGGCTGTCCTGGACTGTCTTTGTAGACCAAGCTGGCCACAAACTTACAGAGATCTGCCTGCCTCTGCCTCCCTGAGTACTGGGATCACAGGCGTGTGCCACTGGGCCCTGGCTCTCTTGTCTCTCTATCTTAGAGTTCATCTCTTTCTCCCAGAACTCCCACCTCCTATTTCCTGTCTCAGCTAATAGGCCATCAGCTTTTTATTGACAGGTGATGCTTCCATACAGTACATAAGATGTTCTCTCTATATTCCCCTTTTAGTCCAATAAAATGCTTTCCCTTATTATAATAAACCATAAACAAGAACAAGATGAAACAATTGTGAAAACTCTCATGTAAGAATTACAGTTACAAAGTCCAGTCCATTTGTATTTGGCAGTGTTGGAGAAAGTACTGTCTATCTTATCTTGGCAACCTTAGACTTTTGTACTTGAATTATTTTCTATTATAGTTTGTATTTATCAATCTAAAAAAATTTACTTAGCCTAAAACTATCTTTTCTAAACATTTTCTTAAATCCTAAACAACTTAAGCTTAATGTGAGATTATAACTATCTAGTCTTCAACCCCATCAGAGACTTGAGAAGGAAAAAAAAAAGTATTGCCTATATATGCATGAAGTACAGAGCAGCTTCCAAAATATAGAAATGACAGACACAGCTGGCTGTCTAAACAGCCACCCAAGATTCTTTACCAATGTTAGGGCATCATCTTCAGGCTTCTGGTCCAATATATGACAGACTTTTCTGTGAAGCAGGAATTATAAAGGACCTCCTACTTTGTCTTGACAAAGCTCAGCAGTTGACTTCTTTGTGTCCTGTTTGTTCACAGCGTGGACAGCAGTTATCTGCAGTTAAAGCAAGGACAGTTTTCTTCTAGTGAAGCTTACCACATTGAAGCAACTCCATATGGAGGTTCTTCGATATTCATCTTCTTTGAAGTAGAATGGGGATGCTGCCAGAAGCAGATGTGTTTCACTGGTCAAAATAGCCTTTTATTAATAAAACATCTTTAAATGCCATATTCTGTAGATCTCTGAGGATTTTGAAGACCACCTGTCTATTTATGGGCAAACGTTACTTGTTTCTAGCTATTACTATCTGTTCAACCTAGGAAACATATTTCTGTAATTAACTAAACTAGTATATAACATGACCATGAGTTTGATTGATTGTTAGCTTCACTACTTAATTATTGAAACAGTTTGTAATAACAACTTTCAAAAGGAGTAGAATCTCACATTGCATTATTAAATGAGTTGCATAGGTACAATTACCTTATACAAGAGTTGAAATATGTATACATAATACATTGTGATAAAAATAACCTTAATTTTGTGTCAATATACAAAGATCTATACCAGTGTAAGATTTTTAGCTAGTTGTAGCTCTATAGTTTAAGAGTAGATTCAGTAATCTACTCTTTTATCCTATTAGTCCTATGTCCTCCTTTTTTTCTTTTCATCCCCTCTCAACCCTAGATAAGATAGAAAGGATAGAGGAAAGAAAATGAAAGAGAGAAATCGCTGAGTTTCCTCCCTGAACAAGACCATTTAATGGGCTGGAGAGATGGCTCAGAGGTTAAGAGCACTTGTTGCTCTTCCAGAGGTCCTGAGTTCAATTACCAGCACCCACATGGTGGCTCACAACCATCTATAATGAGATCTGTTGACTACTTCTGGCTTGCAGGCATACATTGTATACATAATAAATAAATGTTAAAAAAAAAAAAAACAATTTAACAACTTGTAACCAACCGAATGACCAAAAACCACCCACCCCACTTTTTGGGAAATGGGATGATGCTCTCTTAAAATTGCTTGTTGTTGTCTGAGAGCATTGTTTTCCTTTTGGGGGGTCCCCCCCAGAAAATTGGGATATTGGGCAGTCTTAAGGCAGTTGTAAGGCAGGCAGGCATAGTGGCTCACGCCTTTAATTCCAACACTCAGGAAAGTGGAGGTGGGTGGCTCGCTGTGAATTCAAGGCCAGCCTCTGCAAAATGAGTTCAGAACAGCTAAGGATACACAGAGAAGCCCTGTGGGGGGTGGGGGTTAGCCGTAACATTTGTTGTCCTGTCTCTGTTTTGAAAGTGCATGGGTTAATTGAAGTCTATGATTCTGAATGATATAGCTAGCCATTTTAAGTTGTTTTGGATGCAGATTTTTAAGAAAACAGCTACTGAGGCAGTCTGGATAAAGCAAGATGCTGGAATAAATATGTCTCAGTATCTCAATATCTTCAAGGTTGAATTCTGTCAGGGCTGCTCCAACTTCATTGGTGTATGGTCCTTCTGTCCTGTAAACATATAAACTTTCACAGGTAATATACATTTTGAACAAACACAAGTATGGAATGTGGAGTGCACGATTTAGCTGAAAATGATTCTCTGTTTGAGCAGGTGAAAGACATCTGTCTTTCTTTATAAGCCATTCTGGACTGAATAACCAAACTGATTGTAGTACAAATTTTCATCTGTGCCATATAAAGAATGCGTGATAAGTCCTGAGGACTCTATAGCCAACAAAATTTATTGGCTAAACAATATTAAAGTCCTGCCTGGTACACCCAGAGCTGTTCCCATGTAGAAGGATCAGCAAATTATGTTACCTGTTTTATTGTCCTTCTTTCCTTCCCTCCTTTCTTTCTTTTGCCTAGATCTGCAGGGGAGAGCTCCTGGTCATGTCTGATTTTTATCAATTTGGATGGAATCTGTGGTTTTTCTTCTGTTGAAATAATGACAAAACCTCTCCTCCAACACAACACACTTCCTGCTTTCCATTCTGAGGTTATCACTTATATAGGTTGATCTAATTTAGCAGTCCTTTCAAAAATCCAGCCTTTTTCAGGAGCTGTGTTATCTGTCTCATTGGAATTTACAATGTTGTTTATTTTTTAATTTTGGTTTTTCGAGACACATTTCTCTGTATAGCCCTGGTTGTCCTGGACTTGCTTCATAAACCAGGCTGTCCTCAAACTCACAGCAATCCAGCTGCCTCTGCCTCGCTGAGTGCTGGGATTAAAGGCATGTGCCACCACACCTGGCTTTCAACATTTACAAAATTTAAATTCAATAAAATATTTAATCTGTCATTGGGATAGCCCATGTCCTCTTTCTCTTCCATAAGTCACGTTAGGTTTTTTTAATACTTGCTTATCCTGTAAGATTATGAAATATGCTTGTAACATCTTTTATGTCATAATGTCTAAAATAATGTTGCACTTTATTAGGTACATATGTTGAAGCATCATCACCTTCAGTCTGTAAAGGCATTTTGTTGTGATGGTGGTGCTGGTTTCGTTTTTTGAGACAGGGTTTCTCTTTGTAGTCATGACTACTGAAACTCACTCTGTAGAACAGGCTGGCCTCAAACTTACAGCCATCTCTGCCTCTGCCTCCCAAGTGCTGGGATTAAAGGGGTGTGCAACCACTGCCCAGCTTACAGCCATTTCTAAGATAGCCATCATCTCTAATAAATCATCTCTTTTAGAAACTTTTTAAAAAATTTTATTTATTTATTATGTATACAGTATTCTGGCTGCATGTGTGCCTGCACACCAGAAGAGGGTACCAGATCTCATTATAGATGGTTGTGAGCCACTATGTGATTGCTGGGAGTTGAACTCAGGACCTTTGGAAGAGCACCCAGTGCTCTTAACCTCTGAGCTGTCTCTCCAGCCCCTCTTTTAGAATTTAAGGCAAAAAAAAGTCCATGTGAATTCTGAATATGAATCTATGGTACGGTGCATGTTTTAGTTTTCTAAACTCTGTAAGATGAAATATATAAGCTATTGTATGACATTGCTCTAAGGTGACATTGAACAGAATCTTTATTTAAAATTTTTAATAGAGACCTTCATCTAGTAATTGATTCTTGACAATATCAATTTAGGCTGATTATGTTCATAGCTGAGGCCTCTTTTAGAGAATCTCAGTGGGCTGCCATTCTGTAATCTTGTCACAAGGTGGCAGTGTAGACTTAGATTGGATTTCTCTGAATCTCCTTTATTCTGATTTAAAGAATCCTGTAGTCTCTGTTCTGTGACCTCTGTCCTAGCATTTAATTTTTTAGTCTTTTTCTTTTCTAAGTTTGTTTTCTTTTGATCTCTCTTAAAGAGGCTATATAAAATTGTAATCGTTACTGAAAACATTGTTTTTATATTGATAAGCAGAATAAATCATATGGGATTCAGATACATTGTATCATTGTAGTTTCTATTTTTTAACACAGAAAACATTTTTCTTTTTAATCTCGAACTCTCTCCTTTATTACTTTCCAAGTATCTTACCAAGTCTGTTGACTTTTCGGCTTTCCCCAGTCTCTCTGCTGGCTCTTGATGCTGACCCCTTGATGTTGCGCGCTCTCTCTCTGCCCAATCTAAGTGGTGTCAGCTTTACCCACGTGGACTCAGATTGCACTGCAGTTTTCTCACAAGCTGCCTAGTTCTCTTCAACACACTCTCTGAACCGTGTCTGGAGCTGTGCTGTGCTTGGGAAAGCTGCATCTGCTGTGCTTGGGAAAGCTGCATCTGCTGTGCTTGGGAAAGCTGCATCTGCTGTGCTCTGAGGCACCAGTTCCATGCTCTACCTGCTCCCATAGGCCCCTGCTCTCGCCCAGTGCCAATAAATAAAATATAAAATATTCACAGCAGGGTCTTTTTTTTTTTTTTTTTTTTTTAGTTTAGGGAGTTCTCAGGTTCTAAGCTAGGATTCTAAAAGGCTATAAGTTAGGCACTGTTTTTAACTGCAGGTGTTTCCACTCGTACCCCAGTTCCTGAAATAATAACTGAGACTTTATTATTTATGAATATGAATAAATGCCTAGGCCATAAGCTTTGGTTCATTCCCTGACTAACTTATAACTTATTTTACCTGTTTATCCTATTCTGTGTGTACCGCATGGCTGGTTACCTCTCCTCAGTTTCATGCGTACATCTTCATCTCTCACCTTTTTCTACCCCAGAGTTTATCTCTTTCTCCTAGAACTCCCTCCTCCTTTTTCCTGCCTCAGGTAATAGGCCATCAGATTTTTATTGACAGTTGATGCTTCCATACAATAACAAGAGATTCTCTCTACAGCTGGGGGAATGGGCTTAACGTGGAATTACCACCACCAGAATTCAGTGTGGTAGTGATACCTGTTATCCCAGAAATCAGCAGATGGATTGAGGTTAGCTTGGACTCTACAGCAAGACCCTGTGTGATGGTCAATATTATCAGCCTGACTGATAGTCATGATAGACCAGCCTCTGAGCATGCATGGGAGGGATTATCTAGATTGTGGTCTTTGAGATGGGAAAATCTACACAGAATGTGGGTCAGGGTCCTGGACTATGTTAAAAGAAGAAGGGGAGCTGAACACCAAGCATTCATCTTTCTCTGCTCCGTGACTGGGTAGAATGTGACTAGCCATTTGAAGCTCCTGCTGCCATGACTTCTGCCATGATGGACTGTGCGCTTGAACTGTGAGCCATAAGTTGCTTTTGTCTGGATATTTTATCACAGCAACAGCAAACGTAATTTAGATGCCGTGTCTCAGCAGAGCACATGCACACTTACAGTTTACATACATAAAACTACCAGAGATTTCCAAACAACTTGTTATATAAGAAGTCGAGTGGGCTGTCTGTTCTTACTCAGTTCAGGCTGTGCAATGCCATAGTAACAGCCCCACGTCTCTGTCCCTGATAACAACTTTGGACAGCTGTCCATATCCAGTTTTGATTTGGTTCCAGAGTCACCACCTAAGCAAAGTTTGTCATTACCTGAAAAAAATAAACAGAAGAAAAAGAAAAAGAAGAAGAAGAAGAAGAAGAAGAAAAACTTCCCCAGTATTTAGGCCTTTTGCAAAACAGATGTGATTGTCCGAGTGAAATGTGACATGTCCCCCACAGATCAGTGTGTTTGAAGACCCTCCTCCGGCTGGTGGCACTGTTTGCCCCAGAACATCTCACGGTTTTGTGGAATCTTTGGGCGTGAAGTTTAGAGAGTGGACATAAGGCTGCAGGCATGGGGCTCTGGCTGCAGCTCTCTGCTTCATGCTTGAAAGATGTGAGCAGTCAGGGCCACATGTTCCCAACGCCACAGCTGGGGGATTGGCTCAAGCTTCCACCATGCATTCCCTGTCCTTGTGGACCTGAACCAGGAGCCAGAGTAATTTTTATATTAATTTGATTTATTTATTTATTGTACATATATACAGAGGCCGAGTAACCAAAATGGCTGGATTATACAGGGAAGAGCAGCTGGGGAAGGATAGGAAGCTGAGGGCTCAAGTTGTTCAGGGTAGCAGTCCTGACGTGCCAGCCAGGATGATTCTGTAACAGGTACTGAGAGATGCTGAGGAAGCAGCCACCGTCTGCTTTGCTGTGTTAGATAGACACCTCAGTCATTAACCCTGAGACTGAGATCTAACACTTTCTTTAATTATCAATAAGAGAGGGCCCAGCCCACTGTGGGTAGGTGCCACCCATAGGCAGGTGGTCTTTGGTTGTATAAGAAAGCAGGTTGAGCCAGGCGTGTTGAGCAGGTTGGCACATGCTTGTGATCCCAGCACTCGGGAGGCAGAGGCAGACAGATTGCTGTGAGTTCGAGGCCAGCCTGGTCTACAGAGCAAGTCCAGGGCAGCTAACACTACATACAGAGAAACCCTGTCTTGAAAACAAAAACCAAACAAGAAAAAAAACAAGCCATGGGGCGACAGCCAGTGAGCAGCACCCCTCCATGTCCTCTGCTTCAGTTCCTGCTTCCAAGTTCCTACTTGAGATTCTGCCCTGACTTCCCTCCATGATGGACTCTAACTGTAAGATTGCATAAGCCCTTCCTCCCAAACTGCTTCTGGTCGTGGTGTTTATCGCAGCAGCAGAAAGCGAGCTTGATGTGTGTGGTGTGGGTGAATGAAGTGTATATCGAGGGCAGAGAACAGCTTGACAGCGCCTCACAGTGTGCGGGGGATGGAGATAAAGCTCAGACTGTCACCAGTGCTTTAAGCACCGAGCCAGAGGCTCCCAACCTGAGGGTCTTGACCCCTTCAGGGGTCAAATGACCCTTTCAGTCATGAAGTAGCAACGAAATAATTTTATGGCTGGGGGTCACTACAACTTGAAGAACTGTATTAAAGGGGAGCAGCATCAGGAAGGTGGAGGACCACTACACTTGCCAGCCCTTGTGAGCCAGAATGAGCCTTCCTTGAGTTGTTTCTGTGGGTTGTTCTTTAACAGCAATCAGGAAAGCAGTCAGTGACGCAACAAGGGTCTGGTGGAATGTCACCAGCATTGCCAGCTGGGCTGCTAATCTCGGGGATGGCAGCAAGGTCTGAGCAACAGTCTTTGCAGCCCAGCACAGTACACAGCTCCATGGCTGATCTGAGCCGTAGGGAGACTTCAGTGCTGCCACTGCCCCGTAGAAACTACGTCTTCCTCTCTGCCTAGCCATCTGTCTGGATGGCTTGTGGCTTTCAAAGGCAAGTGCTGGAATTCTGTAAGTCATTAGGAAGAAAACACAGGCCCACAAGATTCTGAGATTCCAATATGGAAAGATGAGAGGGAAGCGTAGAAACATCAATTAATGAGCTGGGAATGCTGCTCAGTTGGGAGAATGCTTATCCACTGTGTGCTCAGAGGCCTTTTGTGGCTGTGATAAACACTTTAGCCAAACAAAGCTTAGGGAGGACAAGATTTCTTTGCCTCACACTTCCCAGGCACACTCCATCACTGAGGGAGTCAGAGCACGAACTTGACTCAGAAACTACGGAGGGACACTGCTTGCTGGCTCGTGCACATCTAGCTTTCTTACATATCCCAGGACAATCTACACAGGCAGTGGTGCTGCCTGCAGTGAGCTGGTCCTGCCACATCAAGGTAATCCCCCAAACGCCAATCTGGTCCAAACAGTTCCTCAATTGAAGCTTTCCACCGATTCTAGGCTGTGTAAGGTTGACAGTTAGAGCTCACCAAGACTCCAGGCAGGAATAACCACCCGAGTTTAGCCCTCAGAACTCAGGAAAACGTGGGTGTGATGGTGTACACCTGTAATCCTAGCACTGGGGAATCAGAGACGGGGCTCGCTAGGTTGGACAGACAGTCTTGTCTACTTGACAAGCCACCAGCCAGTGAGAGGCACTGTCTCAAGAAATAAGGTGGGTGGTGCCTGGGGAGCAATGTCCAAGGCTGATGGCTGGCTCCCATACACATGCTCACTCCCATTGTAGTTCTGTTGATGGCAGCTTTCTGATTCCCGTCACCTCCCTTTCTGTGTTGCAGCATGAACTCCTGTCCAGTCTGTGGCAAAAGTGTCAAAGTATCATTCAAGTTCTGCCCTTACTGTGGCAAGGCCCTGCCTGTAGAGGAACATGGAGCCACCCAGACTGGCATTATGCCTCTTGTGTCATCCTTTCGAGGTAGGAACCAAGAAAGTCCTAACCAAGCCTGCAGTTTCCTATAGCTTCTATAGTTTGTGCCATAGTATTGAAATCCCTGTCTATGTAACTGTCGGAGAGTGATCTCTGGGTCTCACGAACACAGAAGGGAAGTTTCTGTTGCAGCTAAGCATGTTTGCAGAAACACAGGTAGCTATGGGGACACAAACAGTTTCACTAGATAGCTGTGTCAGCCATTTCTTAGAGGAAGTGCAGCTGAACTGAGCAGGAGCACAAGATGATCTGAGTAAACTGTAGCCACCTCAGCTGTATGACCTCCTTGTGCCTCAGGCAGACCATAGTGCACGGCAGTAGTTGGATTATGTTGGATGCATATTAAAACACTGAGTGTATAGTGTATACTTTTTCTTCAAGGGCCATGGCCTCTCTGGCTCTTTTCAGTTATTTATCATGGCTGTTGTCAACTGTCATGCTACTGGGTTTTGTCACTTATGACAGCTGCTGCCAGGTATGGTAGGCTATGCCTGTAAACAGCTTTCAAACACTTGGGAAGCTGAGGCAAGAAAATCACGAGTCTGAGTCCTAAGCTGTAGAGTGAGATCCTGTCTCAAGAATTAAAAAAAAGGGGGGGAGCTGGAGAGATATCTCAGTCATTAAGAGCACTTAAAAGAATAAAATGGGCTGGAGAGATGGCTCAATGGTTAAGAGCACTGCCTGCTCTCCCAAAGGACCCAGGTTCGATTCCCAGCACCCACATGGCAGCTCACAACTGTCTGTAATGCCAGTTACAAGGGATCTGACACCTTCACACAAATGGACATGAAGTTAAATAAAAAATAAAAATATTTTTAAAAAGAATAAAACAAAATAATTAAAAGACAAATATTTGCAAAGCATGTTTAATAGAAAGGAATAAAAGTGCTTTAAAACACATATATAAAAGCATATGTGTACATACGTAATTATTTACAATAGGAAACTTAGAGTATGCTTTAAATGGCAAACTAGACACAGCTGGAGAGAGAATTCAAGAAGTAGTAGAGCTGGAGAATTTACTCAGAAGCTGGACACAGTATCACATAACTGTAATCGCAGCACTTTAGAGGCCTAGGAAGGAAAATTAATCTTTTTATAGACCAATCTAGGCCATATAGCAAGTCTCTTTCCCTCCTCCTTTCTCCCTCCACCCTCTTTTTTTGTTTTTTGTTTTTGTTTGAGACAGGGTTTCTCTGTGTAGCCCTGGCTGTCCTGGACCTTGTTCTGTTGACCAGGCTGGCCTTGAACCTCAGAGGTCCACCTCTCCCTCCTGAGTGCTGGGATTAAAGGTGGGTGCCACCATTGCCCAGCTGAAAAACCTTGTATTAAACAAACAAAAGCATTGCTGAACCATCAAGATGGATCAGAGGATGAAAGTGCTAACGGTACAAACCTTATGAACTGAGTTCAGTCCCTAGAAATCACAGTGCAAAGAGAGAGCTGATTCCCGAAAGGTGTCATCTGACTTCCACGTGTGCACCATGGTATTTTCTCTCTCTCTTGGTCTCTCTCTCTTTCTCTCTCTCGCTTGTGCCCTCTCTCTTGCGTGTGCTTGCTCTCTCGCTCTTCTTTCTCACACACACAATGGTAATAAATTATTATTTTCAAAAAAGAAATTTCTTAGAAGACAGCAGAAAGATAAGTGATGAAAAAGCTAGGCATGGTGGCACATGCCTTTAATCCCTGCATGAGGGAGGCAGATCCCTGTGAATTCAAGGCCAGGCTGCTCTACAAAGTGAGTCCAGGACTGCCACGGCCACACAGAGAAAGAAAAACAAAGTACACGAGACAAGTGATGGAAGATCTAAAAAGAGGATGGGGCTAGTAGAGGAGAGAGAAGCAGGAAAAGAACATTTGTTCAGTGGGCAGTGGAGACCACAGGGCTATAGGGCTATCCTGTGAAGGTCAGGGGAAAGAGTGTGTCTGACACTGAGCACAGAGTTCTGGTTTTGCTGAGCCTGGAAGGCCCTTCAGAACTCTAATCTGTGTTTGGTTCACTTTTAGGCTCGAGGAGAGAGCTGAACTCCAGTTCTGAAATCTCTCCCAAGAAAGTGAAATGGTCACACACTGTCAGTTCTCTCCCGCCCTCTCTCCACTCTGACTGCGGCAGTTCTGAGTCTGAAGATACCTTGAGTTCTCCTGAAAGAGCCACAGGTGAGAGCTGGTTCTGGTACATGTCTGGATAGGGCAAAGATGGGTCATTTGACAAGCTGGTGACAAGGGCTGGAGAGATTGCTCAGCAGTTCAGAGTTCTTGCACTGAAGCTCACCTCCCAGTTTCTGTATCTGACAACTTACAACGATCTTTCACTCCAGCTCCTGGAGCTCCAGATCCCTCTTCTGTCCTCCCCAGGTCTACCCAGCCCCGCATAAACATATATACATAATTACAAATAAAATAATCAAAAAATTACACAGGGTTTGAGAAAAAGCTACTGCTGTTTCAACTGAAATGTCAGCCAGTCATCCCTGCTTGGAGCCTCTTCCCGACGTCCCTTATTCATCCCCACAGGGACCGTTGTACCCCTGTGGGCCCATTGCCCAGAGTCCATGCTCTCTGTCTTGACTCTCGCCACTCCACAAGTTGAGCGCCTATCTGACATCTGCTCTCATTTGTCATTCTGTGTTGTCTAGACAGTTTCTTTGTTTTGGATTCAGGTTCTCACTCTATAGTCTAAGCTGACCTGGAACTCACGGCAGTCCTCCCGCTTTAGCCGTTTAAATACTGGGATTATAGGCACATATCATCACATTCAGTTTTTGAGTAATTTCTTCATCTTTTTCTTCCAGTTCACAAATTCTTTCTCCAGTAATGTCTGTTCTGACATTTAAACCACATACTGCATTTCTGACTCCATGTCCCAGTAAACAGAATAGCCACTCGAGTGACTGTCTACCTCTAAACTCTGCCACTCCCTCAGACCAGTTTGTCTTCATCTCCTGTTGCCTGCCATACTCTCCCATTCCCACCATTTAGAGGCCTGATCTCTTAGAGGCCTTCCTGAGCCTGTGAGTGTATGCTGAAGCTCCTGCTACCTCTAGCTAGACATGTCCTCATTTGTCCACTCATCACTTCTGCTTCCATGTGCCTTCCATGTTCTTTGTGTAAACGACCATACAGGACTCATCTGTATCTTTCCAGACAGTGCTGGGCAAGAGAGGCCTGCCTGGGTGCCCTTTAAGATCAAGCCTGAGTCTTAACACATTTCTGGGTCCTGTGCATAGCTCAGCACGTAGCCAAGACCTGTTTCATGATACTTTGGGGTGAACTTCTCCCTAGCAAATAATCTATTTGCCAATAAAACCCTGCTCTAATGCACTCTGCCCCAGGAAGCCTTCCATGACTTCTTCCAGCTGTGTATCTCCTTTCTGGCCCCATTATCCACTGTGACTGCTTACTTTCAGAGTCAATTCTGACTTGTTATGTCTCCCACAATGGGAGGGGTCCAGACCTGGCTCATGAGGCAGGGCCTCCAGTATTGTGAAACAAAGATCTAATCTGTGGGAGCTCAGGAAGAATTTGTGAACAAAGGCAGGGACAGCATCTTGGGCACTGCTTCTCGCCAGTCTGCTTTCTCTATCAGGTCATCTCCTTGCAGGCACCTGGAGCAGACCCCCAACCCCCAAAGGCAGCCCGCAGTCCACCAGGCTAAGCCCTCAGACACTGAAGCGGAGCCGAGTGACCATCTCCCTCCAGGCTTTGCCCACAGGGACAGTGCTGACAGACAAGAATGGGCAGCACTGGACACTAGGGGCCCTCCAGTCCCGGGATGATCAAGGCATTCTCTATGAAGGTACACGCTGTCCCAGTGCACAGGGAATGTGCCAGGCTGTGCAGCACCACAAGGCCAAGAACTTCAGGGAGGAAAGATTGGCCAAGGCTCAGGATTTAACAGGTTTTAGTCTGTCATGGCAGGGAGGGCTCATAGAGCAGAGCAGCTCAGATCAGGTCCTCAGGAACCAGAGGAAAGGGTTACAGGAAGTGACCGGGACAAGGGATGACCCTCAGGAACATGCCCCCATTATCCTCTTCCTCCAGCTCAGCCCCGCCTCCCAGGGATGCCATTATAGTTGGATCCTTCAAAGAATCAGGACCTCATAATCTCTGGGAGTCATCACAGAGTAACCCAGACCTGTGCTTCCCTACCTTTCCACTCCTCAGGCCCATCAGGTTGATGGTCAAGATGAGGCATCAGGGCCTGGTGGTGCAGTGCTGGCGTCCTGCTTCCATTCTGTCATTGTGATAAAACCCTGACAGAAGCCACTTAGGGGAGAAAGAGGTGGATTTAGC
Source organism: Pachyuromys duprasi (assembly GCA_028658305.1). Classification (NCBI taxonomy): domain Eukaryota; kingdom Metazoa; phylum Chordata; class Mammalia; order Rodentia; family Muridae; genus Pachyuromys; species Pachyuromys duprasi. The sequence continues at coordinate 4,415,456 of CM053762.1, read as the reverse complement.
TCGTAGTTCCCGTTCATAGTAACAGGGGAATTAAGGCAAGGACCCAAGGGGCCTGGTTCACAACCGTACAGAACAAAGAAGAAAATGGAATGCATGTCTGCTTGCTTGTGCTAAGCTTGATATCTCCACTCTTAACAGTTCAGGACCCCCTGCCGAGGGAATGGTGCCACCCACAATGGGCTGTTTTCCCACGTCAGTTAAGACAGTCCCCGACAGGCCAACTCAATGTAGACAATACTTCATTGAGCTAATTCTAGGTCTGTCAAGTTGACAGATCTATCACATTTGCCTAATGCAAGACTCTAGATTCAATCTCTAGAACTTTGAAGAGAAGACAGAGAGAGAGAGAGGAAGGGAGATGGGAGGCAGGGAAACATGAAGGAACAGGTGTTGAGCACCAAGTATGCACTTCCCCATGGGAACCAGAGAACTGTTCTGAGCAGCTGGAGGATCATGGCCCTGACAGTCCCTTTTCGTTCTGATGTTTCTCTCTTTGCCACTCCACAGCTGAGCCCACTTCTATCTTACCCTGTGAATCAAGGACCCAGAAGCATAGATTCTCACTCAAACTGGTGAGTGGTCCAGGGCCAGCTCAGAAGGAAGGGTATGGGGCTTTTCAAATTAACCCTTGACCTCTGAGTCCCAGTGCAGGCTGGGGAGTCCACCCTGAAAACAGAGTGCTCCTAGTGTCTGAAAAGCCATGGGACTCTGGCTTAGCCCATTTCTTCTTCACTTTGGGGAGCAGAGGTGAGGCCTGCCCCTACATCTGCCTCTGATGTTTCCTGGCCATGTGACCCTGTCCCCTCACACCTCCAAGTTTTTTTTTGTTTTGTTTTGTTTTGTTTTGCATCAGTACAGGGGATGACTTCTTGCCTCTTCCTGCCCACTGCTACCTGCCTCATATATAGTGCATTTGTCAGGCACTGTATTTGTCAGCTTTTGTCACTGTGAAAACAGATCAGTAAAACACAAGGGAAGAAGGATTTATTTGATTCATGGTTTCAGAAATAAGAGTTTATCATATGGGGAAGGCATTGCCAAGAAGAGCAGCTCAGTTGTCAATCATGTGAGAAGGGTATGGCCAAGAGCAGCTCCTATTATGGCAGCCAGGAAGCAGAGAGAGTCTGAGAAAGCATGGGCAAAAGAATGTGGGGTGGAATGTAGACAGCTCCCCTGAGGCCTAGTACAGTCCACTCTAGAGCTCCTACAGGACAGACCCCAGCTACGTGAGGCCCGTGCTCTGTCCCTGCATTCTGTCAGCAAGTCTTTAGGTAGCTTTCCAAATTTAACAGATGAGAAGAAAGAATGGAGAAGGCGGGGAGAAAGAAGGAGGCAGGGAAAATAGAAGAAAGAAGTCAGTTTGGAGGGGCAGCTTAGTTGGTATAGTAGGTGTTCAGCATGCACAGACCCAGGATGTTTCATCCGAAGCACTGCAGGGGTGGTACATGCCTGTCATCCCAGCACTTAGAATGTAGACGCAGGAGGATCAAGAATTCAAAGTCTTCAGCTACATCAACAGTTTGAGGTCAGCCTTGGATACATGAGGCCATGTCCTAGAAGAATAAGAGGATGTGGGAGGAGGTGGGGAGAAGTGGAAGTGAGACCCAGAGAAGAGAGAAAGAGAGAGGGGTACTGGACAGAAACCTGGCTGTGTTTAACACGGTGGTCTTTAGAACCAAGGTAGAGACAAGTGTAGTGGCGCATGACGGAATCCCAGCACTCTGGGAGGCAGAGGTGGGCAGATCACTGTGAGTTTGAGGCCAGCCTGGGCTACAGAGTGAGTGCAGGACAGCCAGAGAAACCCTGCCTCAAACAAAAACAACAAGGTAGAGTACTGTGTATAGTTAAAATATTTAGCTTGACTGATTCACAGATGTAGGTATACATCTATCTATCTATAGATAGATAAATATATATGTATATATATAAAAGACGACCCAATCTTTAAAAATATTTTTTTTATTTTATGTGTATGAGTATTTTGACTGCATGTATATCTGTACCACTTGCTTGTTTGGTGCCCATAGAGGCTAGAAGAGAGTGCCAGGTTCCCTAGAACTAGAGTTACAAGTGGTTGTGAGCTGCCTGATGGGAGTTCTGGGAACCACACCTGGGTTCTCTGCAAGAGCAGCCAGTATTACTAACCACTGAGCCATCTCTTCAGGCTTGATACTCTTTTTTTCTTTTCGTTTCTTTTTTTTTTTTTTAAGACAGGTTCTCAGTACATAGACCAGGCTGGTCTGGAGCTGCCTGGCGGTTCTGGTCATGACCACATTGACCAGAACTTGGTCATGAGGCCATGCCTTGTTGAAAAGGAGACTAGGAAATTTAAGTTTTTAGCTAAGGGACACATATGCCACAAAGTAATCAAAGGGAGGTGGGTACTGAGAAGCACAACCTACTCAGTTGAGGTGCGGACAGGAAGAGACTGAATTTGTTGGCATGGCACTACGGTCTTTTTGGGGTCCTTGTCTAAGGGAATTTGGTATGACAGCCTCTGCTGTCCTCTCACCCCCAGGACTCCAAGGATGGGCGCCTTTTCAATGAGCAGAACTTCTTTCAGAGAGCAGCCAAGCCTGTACAAGGTATTCCATAGTGACTGGTTGGAGAGATGGGTTGGGTGACAGGGTCCTCCGCTGACCATCATCACTCTCAGAGAGGACGGATGCATGCTCTGCCCTCTCTCCACCCGCATGCAGTCCTGTTGCACTGCTGCCTTAAAACTGGCCGGATGGGAAGTGTTTATCTCATAGACAGTAGCTGAACTGCCAGCTCCCATGGGTCTCCCCTGCCCGCCTGCACCTACCAGATCTCAACACACCCAAGCTCTCTGCACTAGCCCAGGGGCCCAGTGATGCTCTGGCTGGTTAGACTTCTGTTAATCTTGTAAACTTTGCCTGTGAACCTGGAGATGCTGTCCCTCGCTCCCTGCTCTTTCTTTCACTCTGTTTTTGAGACAGGCTGTCCTGTAGGCCTAGGTTCATTGAACTAGAAATGGAGCCAAGGATGACCTTGAACTCCTAATCTTCTTGCCTCCACCTCCTGAGTTCCAGGATTCCCAGTGTGCTCCACTACAGTAGATTTTGTGCAGTTCTGAGGTTAGGACATTCTACATGCTAAGCAGGCACTCTAGCAACTGAGCCCATCGACACTTTGCCCTGCTGCTCTTCACCTCCTTCCCTCTTACCAGCTCTGTGCATGCTTGCTCAGAAATCACCTGCAGACATGGGGGCACAGATGTGCCCCCTAGTCCCCACCTCTTCCTGTTGTCACCCAGAAGGATGTCATACCAATGAGGGCCAATCAGGAGACCCAGAGTCTGCCTTGGGTTCTCTCTGCTTCTGGCCTAAGAGGGGTTCTTCTTATGGGCCTGGCATCTGAGAGTGGATCTCATTCTGTTTCTCTGCCTCCTGCAGTGAACAAATGGAAGAAGCAGTTCCTGGTCCCATTGCTGGCCATCCCCACCTGTGTTGGCTTTGGCATTCACCAGGACAAGTACAGGTGAGCCAGCTCACTTGGCTATTGGGGGTGGTTTTGTACCCACCAGGGGATAAATAAAGACACGGAGACTTATTATTTATAAACTCGTAGGCATTATAGCTAAGTCTCAGCTATTCTAACCTGACAAGTCCTAGCCTATGTCCCCACCACATGGCCAGTTACCTCTCTCTCTCACTCATTCCCAGCACCTGTTCCTTCCCATGTCACGTCGAATCCTCCCATGTCTGACTCTTCTCTCAGAGACAATCAAAAGGTGGTGGAGAAAGGGTGTTTACAAAATATGAGGCAGAGCTGGGTGCCGTGGCACACGCCTGTAATCCCAGCACTCAGGAGGCAAAGGCAGGTGGATCTCTATGAGTTCAAGGCCAGCTTGATCTATAAAACAAGTCCAGTATAGCCGTGGCTACACAGTAAAACCCTGTCTCATAAAAACCAAACCATACCAAACCAACATATACATATATATATATATGAGGCAGGTGATAGGAGCTATATGAATAACAATACCAAAGTCTGGACAGTACTCAGCCCTCTGCCAGTTTAGCAACCAACAATTGAATATGCAAAGACACCCTTCACACAGTGTACAAAATACGACCACTCCATCCACTGGTGCCTCTGCTGCATGAGTGGGGATGGAGAAGGATTGCTCTCCTTCACAGTTGGGATTGTGCTTCAGGACTAGGGTATGTCCAGCTTGCCAAGTGACAAATTTAAAAATTTTAAAATTTGACTTGCAAAGCAGCAGATGGCCTGGGTGTTTGTTCCAGCAGAATCCCATGCCCTGTAATTGTGTGTGTTTGTTTTTAAATCTGGGCAGCAGAGCGGAGGGGAAAAAGCAAGTGGAGCAAGCAGCAAAGAGAGTGAAGGCTAAGAGACCTGAGAGTGAGGGCTAAGACACCTAAGAGGCTTCCTGCTTGCTGAGAATCGCCATGTGTGAGAACGTACAGGAAAGGAGCGAGAAGGCAGGAGCATACAGGTGTAGTTAGCACTGGCGCGGAGAGAAGCGTCCTAGCTTGCCCAGCCCAGGCCCTGTGGAATGTCTTGCAGGGCTTGGCATCCCACATCTCCAGCTCCCAGGATCCTTTGTCTCCTAGGTTTCTGGTGTTCCCCAGCCTAGGGAGGAGCCTTCAGTCTTCTCTGGATGACAACCCAAAGCACGTGGTGTCAGAGAGGTGTGTGCTGCAGGTGGCCTGCAGGCTGGTATGTACTTTAGAACCTTTCCACATCCTCTTCAAATCCAACTTCCCCATCAGGTAGATTAATTCATCCTTATGGATGCACAGAGGCCAGAGCCCCGTTGCTCCAGTCGGGTGGGTGACGATTCCCCCTAAGGTCAGCCTGGAGGTGCAGCCTGGAACTAAGGGTGCAGGCTGTGCTTTTTGAGCCTGGACTCTCAGAAAGAGTAGGAAATAGCAGGGTGCCAGTGGAGGAATGGTGGTGGTATGTAGAAGGGAACTTTCCAAGCCAAGGAGAACGCATGGGCCAAGGCTGTGATAAGATACAGTGACCAAGGACCACTTAAAGAAGAGTTTCTTTTGGGCTTACAGTTCCAGAGAGTAAATCCATGATGGCAGAGTGGCAGTCACAGTCACAGGTGGCAGGAGAAGGGGCGGAGCCAGGAACAGGCAGAGTGTGTGGGAATGGTAGGAACCTTGGAATCCTCAAGCCCAATCCCAGTAACACCTCCTCCAACAACGCTACATTTCCTGACACTGCTCAAACAGTTTCACCAACTAGAGATCAAGAATTCAACTACCCAAGATTGCTGGGGGCATCTCGTTCAGACAGCCATAGCTTGTGCAAATTTGTTGCTTATTTTCTCATTCCTTCATTCATTCCCTCATCCATGCTCTCATCAGTCACCAAATACCCAGCTTTCTCTGGCTGGGGTGGGACAGTCCTGTCTTCATGACTTCATTCTCATAGTTAGGCGGACAGAGCCCTGGCAAACTGTTGTTTTTTGGGAATGACTCCTGCTTGCCAGGTGATGATTAAAGGTGATGCACACCTTTAATCCCAGCATGTGAAGGCAGAAGCAGAGGCAGGCAGATCTCGAGGTCAGACTGGTTTACACAGTTTTAGGACAGCCAGGGCTACACAGAGAATCCCTGTCTCACAAAAAAAAAAAAAAAGAGAGAGAGAGAGAGAAAGAAAGAAAGGACCCCTGCTAATGAAAAGGGGGAAGTGGAGAGCTGTAAGCACCAGAGAGTGAGCTTGTTAGCGAGGAAATGCCTACTTAGCACAGCTGCAGTGCAGTGTGCGCAGAGAGCAGCAAGCAACTGTCACACAGGGCTGCAGATACCAGATAAGTATCAGGAGGGGAACGCTGCTGGGAGCCATGAGCAGGTTGGACAAGAGAGGCAGAAAGACCTTCAGGCCCTATGTGGTTGAGCTGGAGCCAGGAGACTAGAGGCAAGATGAAGGCTCAAATGGAAGAAGAAGGGGCTCGTAGAGCATCCTGGCCAGGGGAGGGAGAGATTATAGAACAAGTGGCCCTTGATGGACATTTCAGCCCTAGGGTCAAGGAGTTGTCTGGAGAGAGGAGCAGGACTGACGGACACCCAGATGCACCCTCGTGACAGCCCAGAGCTCAGTGTAAAAGCTGGAGCTGGAGATAGAGGTGGAAATTGCCGGAAAGGGCGGTAGCTCAGCAGCAGAGCTCCTGCCTGGAGCCCAGTGAGGGCTGAAGAGCTGCCTCTCTTCTCTCTTAGAAAAGTGAGCAGAGCGCTGATGTTGGAGGTTTATTTTTGCAGAGGGCCATTGAGTCAGCACAGGAGTTAGATGGAAACCAAAGTATCAGCTAACTGCTGATTTCTGTAGAAAGTCTAAAGAGCCATGAGCAGGCAGGCCACACAATGAGTGGTGCCCTAGAAGTTGGCAGGGTACTCCCTTCACCCACAGTGTGGTGACCCCTCGGTTGACAGTTTCGCTCCTTTCTCATTTGTCATGGCTGTCAGTCATGACACCTCAATACCTTCCTCCTCCAGCTGGATGCTCTGGAGTTTCTCCATGAAAATGAGTATGTTCATGGGAATCTGACAGCTGAGAATGTCTTTGTAAATCCAGAGGATCTGAGCCAGGTAAGAGCCAGACCGCCCCCAACAGACACACAAGCACACGCACGCACGCACACATACCTTTTACCTTTTGTGGTGCTGGAGTTGGGGCTCCATTGGTAAAATGCTCGCCCCGCGTGCATAAAATCCTGCCTTCCATCTCTGGCACCACATAAACTGGGCATGTGGGCACACACCTGTCACCCCAGTATTCAGGGAGTGGAGACAGGAGAATCAGGAGTTCAGTCATCCAAAGCTGGTGCAGTAGTGTACGTGCACATCCGAAGCAGAGGCAGGTTATCTCTGTGAGTTTGAGGCCAGCCTGGTCTACAAAGTTCCAATACAGCCAGGGCTTTGTAGGTCCTGTCTCAAACAACAATTAAAAAGTTCAGTCATCCTCAACTACATATGCAGTTCCAGGTCAGCCTGGGCTTTATGCAACCCTGTCTCCAAAAACAGTCAGTGTTAGGATTTAAATATGCTGCATCTCTCCAAAGACTTACATGCTGGTGGTACTTTAGAACCTGAGGCAGGCAGAGTGCTGGAAAGGTAAAGAAAACAAAGCAGCCTGTGTGTTGAACACTTAGTGCCCAGAGTTGAGGTCTGTGTGTGCCTGACTCCACACTAGACTTATCTCTGTTGTTGCTACATTGCCTTTGTGAGGTAGTGGAAATCAGGAGTGGGGGCCCAGGACAGGCCTTTCAAGGATGTATCTTGTCTAGTCTCTGTCCCGCACCCCCACTGCTCTCTCAGCTCCCCAGCCACTGTGAGGTGAGCAGGCCCACTACACACTTGATCCATCATAATGTTCAGTCCCACCTGAGGCCCAAAGCAGGGATGCAGCTGAATTTCTGTCTAACCTAACCTTCTGCAACCAATAGCCAACCACAAACCTTCCTCCTTACAGCTGTAAGGGATTAGATCCACAGCTGCTGACACCGGCGTCTGTACCCACACTGGGATTTGACACCAAGGCTGCAGCTTTAACTTCCGGTCTGTGTGCCTTCTTTCCCACAGATGACCTTGGTGGGCTATGGCTTTGCCTTCCGCTACTGCCCGGGTGGCAAACACGTGGCCTACAAAGAAGGCAGCAGGAGTCCACACGAGGGGGACCTGGAGTTCATTAGTGTGGACGTGCACAAGGGATGCGGTGAGAGTGGTGCATCCCGTGGCACACGCGTCTCTGCGGGTTCTTGCTCATGGGCAATACCCCAGAAATGGACGAGCGTAAAGGGTGTATGGTGGGGACTGGGAGTGTAGACAGAGTCCTGGCCATGTGAGGGGTTTATTCCCTTCTTCAGCACCAGGAAGACCTGCACAGTGGCCTTTGAGTGGTGGGGATACGGGATTTAGGACTGAGGACATTGAGCGGCTGGATAGGATCCCTGCATTCCCCGAGGCTCAGATTTCCAATCTGGCAGAAACTTGGGAGATAGTGAGATAGTAAGTGCTGCGTTAGAGTCACCTAGGAAGGACAGTTGCAGAAGCAGAGGCCATCCATTACTGAAGCAGGAGCTCTTGGTGGATGTATGGGAGTTAAGCATGGGACAGAAGAGAATCAGCTGTCAAGGGATTAGATATGCAGCTCCTGACGCAGGGAAAGTATGCAGAGAGGGTGACGCCCTATACAGATTCCTCAGCCAGCCCACTTTCTTGAATCTCAATATGATCGTACATCTGCCTGTGCACATGCTTCTATCAGACTAAGGTCCCTGAGCAGGGTTGGTGCCTGTACTGCTCCAGGGGCATTAGGTGAAATGACTGGTACTTCATGCTGCTGCGCTCTCTGTGATGAGGTAGCTAGGGCTGCAGTCTTCTCCCACTTACCTATATGGGAAATGATCTCCTGTCTGATGGGGAGATGAAAGACCAGGCCTGGTGCACAGGTACCCAGGACTCATTGGGTAAATGTATTAACAAAAGGTAACTAGATGTGGGAATGGGGTACTGGAGTGAGAGTCATGGGGAGGCTGTGGACTGAGCAGTGATGGCTAAGACAGTTTTCATGGCTGGGCGGTGGAGAGTTGGAGATAGACACGTGAACAGATGGAGCATCAGACTAAGCCACCACCTTTTCTCCCCAGGGCCCTCCCGCCGCAGTGATCTCCAGACCTTGGGCTACTGTATGCTCAAGTGGCTTTATGGGTCTCTGCCATGGACAAACTGCCTTCCCAACACCGACGATATCACTAGGCAGAAGCATAAGTAAGTGTAAGGGCCTGCATCACCCAGTACTAGCCCAGGCATCCATTTAGGTAGGGCAGGAGCTCAGATCCCAGCAGGGGGCAGAGGGGAGGAGGCCACCCACAAAGCCACAGCCCTCTGTAGCCTCAAGTGACTTCTCGGCCATGCCACCCAGGGTCATCTTCTGGCCTGCTGTTTTGGGTGCTGGGTGAGAACCTTGTCTTCTGTGAGCCCTGGTCTTCTCCCACCTCGAACTGCCATATAGTTATTAGCACCTGAGTAACAAGCTGTGAAGGCTTAGGAGTGAACACACTCCCTATAGGGTTTCGTGTTCACTGCATGCAAGATACCACAGCACATTCACAGGCTGCAGTCTGAGGGCCTGCACCCCTCGCAACCCTGCCTCCATATCTTGTTGGTCTCTGCATGCGAGTCTTTAGATCCTGACAGTTGTAATTTCAGCCTTTGGTATGGACAGAGGGACTCATGGCACTGGGGTTCAGCACCGAGGACAGCTACAAGTTACGTTAGTGCTGGGGGAACCACCATTCAGCACCGAGGACAGCGGCAGGAAGTTCTCTAGGAGCTGGAGGACAGGCACTCTCTGCTGTGCACCTCAGCACAAGGACAGTCGGGGTTGTCCTTGGGCCTGCTGTATTGTGAGGAAATGTGTTATCACCTGGGTCCCTAGGGTGTTACTTCAGCACCAAAGACAGCAGACACCCGGTCCTGGGGAATTCCTGAAAGTCCTGGGTCTGCATAGCTGGATGGCAGCAGGGGACCCTGACCATCCAGTATGGCCTTCACAGGAGGCTGAAGTCCAAACAGAGATCAGACCTTCTGTCTGTCTGTCTTGAAGGTTGTTAGCTGGTAGCCTGGCGAATGAGCTCTCTGAGAAGAAGGAGCGCTCCAGGGAACATTCACCGGGCTGCTATGCTTCTATTCTTGGGTTACTTTGCCTACTTGGTTATTGTGCCCCCATCATGCCTACTACTTACTCTCCTGTTGCAGCCACATGTGGTGCTGTTTCCACAGCCAAACAATAGTTCCCTTTTAAAATGAAGCTCAGAGGAGTGAGCAGATGGCCCAAAAGCTAAAAGATCAGGAGTGGCAGGTTAGTGAGATATTCCTGTGGCTTGGACTAGGCACAAAGCAGGGATCCCACAAACACTGCAGCTTAAACAGGTATGCTCATTTATGTCTCAGGTGGAGAGCTTCACCTCCCCAACACACATCTAGTTTCCCTATGCTCACATCCTGTACCTGTATTTCCTGGCAGCAGAGGATGCACACTGTAGGTGTCTAAGGTAGAGCGGTGCCGTAAGCAGTGAGGAAGGCTGTGGACCAGCCTGTACTGAGTGTGGACACAGAGGTCGTGTATCGGGAAGCAGCCAGAGCGGGTGAGGGTGGTCTGGGCCAGTGAGGGAGTAGAGACACCTTTTTGCAGAAAACCTTTACTCACGGGGCAGGTGGTCCCAGGAGTCTGCAGATAGGCCAGAGAGAGGCTGGAGTTATAGGCAGACACAGGCATTTGACCTCTTTGCACTCATTAATTCATCCATCTAGCCAGCTGGTCATTTTGGGTGTCCTGAGGGCATCCATGGGCCTGTTGGTGTGTGACTAGACCCAGCTATGAGTCAGTTCAGGATGCTTCTGTCTCCACACTGGGTTGAATGCTCATCCCCACCCCATGTACCTTCCTTTTTCGGAGACTTAGAGGAACAGGACATGCTTCACAGACAGCTCCCAAATAATGACCCAGAGACCTTTTTTTAATAATCCTTGGCCTTAGCTTTGGCTTGTTCCCCAACTAGCTCTTAACTTAAATTGTTCCCGTTTTATTAATCTACTTTCTGCCATGGGATTCATTACCTTTCCTCAGTACTGGCACCTGTTTCTTCCTCCATGTCCAGCTGGTGACTCCTCATCACCTCTTTCTTTCCCAGAGTTCCCATCTCTGCCTTGAAGTCCCACTTTCCTTTCCTGCCTTTGCTTTTGGCTGTTCAGCTTTTTCTTAAGCCAACCAGAAGGTGTTGGTGGGAGTGTTTACACATTATGATACAGCCAAAGAATAACAATAGCAAAGTCCAGCCCTGTACTCAGCTCTCTGCTGGTACAGAAATCACTATTTGAATATTCAAAGACAATCATGTAAATACATAGTACCCACAAAGATCACCTCAACATCCTAATTTTCAGCATGTCTCTGGGACATTGCAGTGAGTGGGGTATATGGCCTTTGGCATTGATTTGCTGGTGGCGACGGCGGCAGTGGCTGTGTGTGTGTGCAGGACAACAGTAGGTATGATTTCATAGGTACCATCCACAAGGGTGGCCTGAACTTTGCAGCAATCCTCCTGCCTCAGCTTCCCAAGTTTTGGGATTACAAGTGTGAGCCCTATGCCTGGCTTCACTCGAGGTAGGAAGAAGGGAAAGGAGGGAGCGAGAGATGAAAGAAGGGGAAAAAAGAGATTAGAGGGGAGAAGGAAGAAAGGAGAGAGATATAAGGAGGGATGGAGGGGAAGTTGGAGCCACCTCTCCGCCAAATAAGACTTTTTTGGACTCTATCTTGCTCATACCTTGCATCTCACCTGTCCTGAGCTTGGATTCACACCTAGCTTTTCCTGCACACCAGCATTGCCAGGGCATCAGACCTCTGCGGCACCCAGAAGGGACTGACATTCTCTGCCTGGAGCACTCCAGGGAAGCTTTCTAGTTTAGCAGCTGTTAAGATTTGTCCCAGGAGCAGAGCAGCCACCTGCCAGGGATTGGGATCAGAGTGGGAAAGGCCAAGCCGAGTGTCTTATTTGGGCTTTCTATGCAATGAAACACCATGACTAAAAAGCAAATTGGGAAGAACAGGGTTTATTTGGCTTACACTTCCACATTGTAGTCCATCATTGCAGAAAGTCAGGACAAGAACTCAAAACAGGGCAGGAACCTGGGAACAGGAGCTGATGAGGAGGCCGTGGAGAGGTGCTGCTTACTGTCTTGCCCTTGTGGCGTGCTCAGCCTGCTTTCTTATTAGAACCCAGAACTACTAGCTCAGGGATTCCACCACCTACAGTGGGCTGGGCCTTCCCGTGCTGATTAGTAGTTGAGAAAATGCCTTACAGCTGGATCTGGAGGCATTTCCTCACTGAGGCTCCTTCCTCTCTGATGACTCCCAGTCAGTATACCAGGCATCACAGTAGAGTGGAAAGTGTGAGTGATGGTAAGGTCTGTGAGTCTGGGAGTGTGGACCAGGGGAGGACATGATGGAGACCAGGCCACAGGGGCTGCTGGTGGGCATTGTGTGTCTGTTTTCTAACCGCACTGGGGAGGAACAGGGCTGGGCCTGGCCAGAGACCATAGGGTCTTTATGGAATCACAGAACAGGAGGCCTAAGGTAGATCCATAGCCAGGACAGGAGCGTAGTCAGAAGGCTGCCAGGCACAGTGGTGCCTGCCTATAATCTCAGCACTGGAGGCAGAAGCAAGCCAATCTCTGTGAGTTCAAGGCCAGCATGGTCTACAAAGGTAGTCTAGGACAGCCGAGGTTACACAGAGAAACAAACAAACCAACAAACCCCAACCCTAACAAAAAGGAGCAGGAGAGGGGCAGGGCCAGAAGCGCTGTCTTTCCTAAGTGGTCTGTGTGTGTGCATGAGTGGAGGACTCTTCATCTTAACACTCACTCTCCTTTCCCACGTGCCTCTCCCCTGAAGGTATCTGGACTGCCCTGAGCCACTCGTGGGACTGTGTGGCCGCTGGTGCAAGGCCTCAGGTATGCCCTAAAGGGGGAGGTGCCAGCAAGCTTGGAAGCCGTTTCTTCCCTACTGTGTCTTTCTTCTTTTGAGTTTTCCCAATTGCATGTGTATTGTATGTGCCTCCTGTCAAACACAAACAAACAAACATGTAAAAATGTCTCCCAGGTAAAATGTTTGTCATATAAGTGTGAGGGTCTGGGTTCCAATACCCTGAGCCTATATGAAGTGGGTAGAGTACACACTTCTATAAGCCCCATGCTCGTACAGCAAGATGGGAGGCAGAAATAGACAACTCTTTGAAGTTCACCACCCAGCTAGTCTTGTACACATAGCAGCAAGACTACAGACCTTGTGTCAAACAAGGTGAGTACCACACCCAAGGTTATCAGACCTCTACATGCATGGTGACACATATGCACCTGTATGTACACAAACATGCTTACAGGCACACACATACACAAAGATTTAAAAACATGAGGTGGTGGTTTTTTAGTCTTGAATTAATCTAGTGGGTCAACATTAAAACTTGAAAAAATTGTTTGGGAGGGAGGCTAGAGAGATGGCTCGATGGTTAAGAGTACTTACTGCAAGCCAGGCAGTGGTAGCACACGCTTTTAGTCCTGGACTCAGGAGGGAGAGGCAGGCAGATGTCAGTGAGTTTGAGGACAGCCTGGTCTATAGAGTGAGTTCAGGACAGCCAGGGCTACACGGAGAAATCTTGTCGTCCCCCCCCCCCCAAAAAAAAGAGAAAAGAAAAAGAAGGAAAAAGGACTACTTACTGCTCTTCCGAGGACCTGGGTGCTATTCTCAGAACCTACATGGCTGCTCACAGGCATTTGTAACTTTAATTCAGAGACTCTAATGTGCTTTTCTGGCCTCTGTGGGTAGTACATACACAGGTACACACATAAATCATAAATAAATTTTTAAACACTTTTAAAAGTATGAGGACTGTGGGTGTACCATATAAGAGGGTACTTGAAAAGCAGGTGTGAGGTCCCAGCGCCCCATCTCCAAAAGTTAACGCTTAAACCAAAGAGAATTCTGTAGCATAAGCATTGAGAGTCCTGTCACACACACCCTCACAGCCCTGCTCTCCAGAGCAGCCTTTGTCAGTGCTCTCATGGTAAAGATGTTTCCTGGCAGTTGTCTCTGTGAGAGGGCCATAAGCAGATGGGTTTTTAAGCTTTATTTTTATTTTCTGTTGTCTGTATGTATGTTTGTGCACCAGGGTTATGCAGTGCCCATAGAGACTTGAAGAGGTGTTAGGTTCCCCTGGACTTGGAGTTACAGATGGTTGTGGGCCAACATGTAGGTGCTGGGAATTGAACAGATGTCTGAGGTGGGTGGGTGGCATGTGGCTCTTCTGCTGGTCCTCTGGGGCCACGGTGCTGACTGTTTCATGTGGCTTTTTCCTTCTGTGAATCACTGGCAGCTCCAAGGCCCCAGTCAGTCAGGTCATGTCTGCTGTGCAGGGCCCAGTGGGGTAGATTCATCACCCATGGAAAAGCCTACATAGCAGTGTGCACTTAGAATACCAATGCTGGAAGCAGCAGAGACAGAGGGCTCTCTGCCCAGCTGTCTTGGGTGAATCAGTGAGCTCCAGGTTAGTGGGAGACCCTGTTTCAGAAAACAAGGTAGAGAATAACATTTGAGAAGAAGACAGCTGCTGTTGGCCTCTGCATTCAACACACAAGACCCGCACATACGAAGCAGTACACACACATGTGTCATACATACACATGAAAATAAAAAAACACCACCATGGGTACTGTTGCCATGGCTCATGGGGTAAAGCACTTGCTACCAAACCTAATGGCTGTGGTTCAACCCAGAGAGCCACATGGTGGGAAGAAAGAATGAGCACAAGTTGTCCTCTGACCTCTAAACACACAATAAATAAATGTTAGGGGGGAAAGGAAAGTACCATTGGGCTGGAGAGATGGCTCATCAGTTAAAAGTATTCTTGCAGAGACCAGAGTCCAGCTCCCAAACCCACACTGTGGCTTACAACTGTGTGACTCCACCTGCAGGGGATCCAAGACCCCACCCTGTTCTCTGAGGGTACCCCACATTCATGCAAACAAAAACACATATTCATACATACATATATATGTATGTGTGTGTATATATACATATATATAATTTTGGTCTGTGGGTTTGTTTTTTGTTTTGAGACAGGGTTTCTCTGTGTAGCCCTCACTATTGTGGAAATCACTTTGTAGACCAGGCTGGCCTTGAACTCAGACATCCACCTGCTTCTGCCTCCCAAGTGCTCCAAGATTAAAGATATGTGCCACCACCGCCCAGCCAGAGTGAGACTCTTTTTTTTGAGACAGGGTTTCTCTGTATAACAGGCCTGACTGTCCTAGAACTCTCTTTGTAGACCAGGCTGGCCTCAAATTCACAGAGAACCACCTGCCTCTGCCTCCCAAAGGCTAGGATTAAAGGTGAGTACCACCACGCCCGGCTAGATTGAGACTCTTTATAGCTCTCCTCCCCCCAAAAAATTAAGAACCCTTTTCAGGTGGATCTCTGTATGTTGGAGGACAGCATGGTCTATACAGCCAGGGCTACACAGAAAAACTGTCTTGAAAAAACAAACAAAAGAACCTTTTCTTCTAACCTGTGGGTATAGGTGCCTGTGCTTATTTAGAGGTCCAAAGTTACCTGATATGACTGGCAAAAAATTAGTCCAGACTCAGGTTGAAGGGGTCACAGAAAGACTGGGGCTGTGACAGTTTTCTTGAGAGCAATCAGACTTTTTATACCTTTATCAGAAACTGAATATAGTGGCAGTTGCTAGGATTAAGTTGGGTGTAGTTACCAGGATACAATGACGTTTGCAAGCTATACAAGGATACACAGGATTAATGTCTAAGACCAGTTATCCTGTCAAGCCTTCACACTTCCTCGAATTCTGAGGGACAGACAGAGAAGCACAAGGCTGCCTGAACGCTCACTGCGTGAGGGAGTGCTTCAGTCTCTCAGGGCTTGGAAGGTACAGTGTCCTAGCAGCCAGGACCTTTTACCTGAGAAACCCATGACACATGCCTCTCAAGGCAGCTAGGCCAGGCCAACTCCATGCTTCCCTGCAGGCTGGCACACCTGTTTTTGTCCTCCATTAACCTAAATATTGTTGTGTGTTTTTCAATGGTTGAAAATTTTTTAAAAGGACCCTTAATTTCACATGGAACTCCTGCAGTGATGCAGGTTACAGTGATGGCCACTTGTTTCCTCCGCTCTGTGGCTCCTTTTGTGCAGTGTGCTCACACTCCATTCCTGCCTCAGCTAGAACCTGCAGGCCCGTGTTAGAGATGCACTTAGGTTTTTCCACACAGGAATCTTGTGAAGTGGTACAGGATGGGAGGTGGATGGGGGCCGGTGACTGACTGGTGAGCACTGGTGTGTACCTTTCTGCTGAGGTGCTGCTGGTGCTTCCCACACATGAACAACAGATAGAAGAGCTTCAAGTGGCGCCTTTCAGGCCTCTCCTGTGCTTTTGGGTGTCTTGACCACAGAGACCCTGAGGGAGTACCTGAAGGTGGTGATGGCTCTCAATTACGAGGAGAAGCCGCCCTATGCCATGCTGAGAAACAATCTAGAAGCCCTGCTGCAGGATCTGCGGGTGTCTCCCTATGACCCCCTGGACCTCCAGATGGTGCCTTAGGTGGAATCCAGGTGAGGAGGTTGTTGATTTAGCCCCTCAGCCCAGCCAGGCCTGTGAGGAAAAAGAAATCGGTAGGGCTGGGGCTCATTGGTAGAGCACTGGCCTAGTGTGCTGGAGCCCTGGGCTTCATGCCCAGCACCTGTAAACTGGACATGGTAGTACACAGCTGTAATCCCAACCCACAGAAGCTATGGGTAGGAGTGGAGACCATAAGCTCAAAGCCAACCTGGGCTACATGACAGTCTGTGTCAATCAATCATGAGTTCCACAGAATGTCCCATAGTGGGGACATTCTCTCTCCGGAGCACTTGTTTTTGTCATTGTGCTTGGCTGCAGTCAAAGCTCATTGCTTATGAGCAATGTAGTGAATGAGCAGACAAACACAAACATGTAGGAGGGAGGGACAATGTATTTGGAGATACTTTTGATTGGCACAGTCAGGAAGGTCCCACTGCTGTTGAGCAGCAGAGGTGAGGAGGCCACTGAATACTCTGCAGGGCACAGCCAGCGCCATCTCTACCCCAACAGAGTCTCGCACGCAGACACCACTAGTGTGTCTTGAGTGGTACCTCCCTGGGAGCAGGCTACCTTTGTACAGCATCTTCCCCTTCCTGTGAGTAAACAAGTAGGCAAACACTCTCCAGTAATTGCAGAACTCTGCTAGGGCCCTGGGGCCTGCAACAGGTCAGAGGCTCTGTGACACACTTGGAGTACTCTCTAGGGGTGACGTCAAAGCCTTCTCATACACACTTACATAGGCCCAGCTTCCAGCTTTGTGATGGCCTGCCTCTCCATCCATCCAGTATCCAAGCCAGAGAGACCTTGGGTCTAGCAGACATTCCTGGTTCTTTCACCTGTCCATCAGGTAGTAGTCAAATCCCATCCAGGTAACCCCCTCAGTTGAGGTGATTGTGTGTTCCCTTGTCACCATTGCCTGGTCGCTCCAGCAGAACTCACCCTAAATATGCTGCTCACGGACCCGGAAAGCATCTAGCCTCTGCTTTACAGCAGCTCTGTGTCATGGCCTACCTGGCTCTTGGCCCCTCCTCCACTGCCTCAGAGACCACCAGGCAGCTACACCTTCCTTCCATGACCTCCTTAGACCTTTGCTTCTGCTAGTCTCACAGCCTGGAACACTGCCCCTCTGTTGCTGTTTGTCTGAGACAGCATCTCGTGAAAGCTCAAGCAATGTTCAAACTCCAGCTGTGGCTGACCTTGATCCTGATCCTCCTACCCCTACCTTCAGAGTGCTGAGAGTAGAGAACCACCATGTCCAGTTAGGGCATTCGGAAATGGAAGGATGCCAGTCACATTCACCTATGTCACCTGCTTCTGCCTGACCCTGCCTCTCATCAGCAGGGTGACTGGCTTTGTCTCAAGTCTCAAGGCTGCTTGTTCCTGGAGATGCAGTTGGTGCATCTCTAGTACCTCCCACAAGTATGGCAGGAGAGAGGGCCTTAAAGCTGTTCTTTGCAGCCATTTTTATTATTTTACAGAGCTTCCAACTTGCAACTTGAAGTAGAACATGAAGTAGTGTGACTCGAGGCCTTTTGTTTGAACTCATATGCTCCTAAAAGAATTCCTTGAATGTGCATTCTTGCTGCTTCCTTAGGACATACGAATCAGCGCTCTCAGTGTTGGGGAACCTGAGTCATCTCCCATGATGTGAACCCCCCTCCCATCCCGCCTCAGTCCCTGTCGTTGTGGGTGGAGGTGACTGGATGCTGGCGGCAGCAGCCACCCCTTAGGCACCCCGCCATGGGCACTCCTGTGATTCCTTAATAAACTGTTTTTAGTCAGTGTCTGGAGAGTCCAGTATTCACAGAAGTTCTGGAAGAATTTTTTCTGTTTATCCAGGCACTTGGTCTTTTACTTACTGATTACAGCTGCCCAGAGTGACAACGCACACATGCAGCCCAGGGGACTGAGACCAGCCTTAGCACAGCAAGAACATGTCAAGCAGACAAAATCTTCAGCTTCCTGCTTTCATGAAGTCACTCACCCAGCCAGAATTACACTCCTCCATCTAGCCACCTTCATGCCCCCCAAAATTCTATCCATCCATCCATGCTTCCATCCTTCACCTAGCCATCTTTTATTCATCTGCCTGGTACTCCATCCCACCAGTCTTTAATCACTCCTTCTACACTCCTACTCATCCTCAGCAACCTTCCACCTGTCCATCTGCCATCCCACACTTCATTTTTCAGACTTTACTAATTATGTGTATGTGTGTGGATATGGATATATGCATGTGAGTACAGATGCCAGTGGAGGTCAGATCCCCTGAGGCTATCATCACAGGTAGTTGTGAGGAGCCCAACGTAGATGCAGGAACCAAACTTGGGTTCTCTGCAAGAACAGTAAGCACTCTTAACTTCTGTGCCATCTCTTCAGCCCCCAACTCATTCTCCTCACTGGAGGATTCTAGATGGGGCTCTACCACTGAGCCTTGGCCCTAACCCCTCACTGGAGGATTCACTACAATGGCAAAGGCATGTTGGGAAGAAAACCACATGGTATATTAGATTTTCATTACTAAGGCCAAAAAACTGATGTAAACAACTGAAAGGAAGAAGGGTTTCTTTTGGCTTCTGGTTTCAGAGGGTTCAGTCTATCATGCAGCATAAACAAGGTAAACCAAGAAACAGAAATGGAAGTCTGATGCCCTTCCTTAAGACTTAGGGGGTAAACAGTTTGCAAGTCTCAGAAAGTCCTTGAAACTGAACAGATACGCAAGGGCTCCCTGCCCCTGAGGTCATAAAAGTAATAAGGGTTGCTGAGGATGCGGACAGACTAATCTCCCTGGAGGACATTGACCGGTTGAGCTGCCTACAAGTTGTTCAGAGAACTGCAGGGTTCCAGCTTTCACAAGCTATCACCCATGGCTAGGTTGGGCTTTTGGTGATGGAGCTGTTGAGTCATTTCTGCTCCTGTAAGTAACGTCATTGGTTCGCCAGAGGTAAGTTTGTTCATATCTCTCCAGGAACAGCATATCTTGAGTTCATCTTTTCTGGAAATATCCAGATATATGAGGTCCTAAATCCATCCTAGTGGACAAGAATAGTAGTCCATGTGGCAAGCCTGAATTGAAAAGAGATGGGGCAGGGACTATAAAGATGGCTCATTGGTTAATAGTATTTGTTCTTGCAGAGGATCTAGGTTCAATTCCCAGCACCCAGGCTCTATACAATATACAATTGTACATGTAAGCAAAATATTTGTATAAATGTAAAATTTTTTATAAATTTATCTTTACTTCATGTATATTGCATGTATGTCTGGGAAGGTGTCAGGTCCCCTGGAACTGGAGTGACAGACAGTGGTGAGCTGTCATGTTGTGCTGGAAATTGAACCCAGGTCCTCTGGAAGAGCAGCCAGTTCTCTTAACCACTAAGTCATCTCTCCACAGCCCCCTAAGAAAAAATTTAAAAAGAAAGAAAAGAGAACAAAGTAGGGATGTAGTTCAGCATAAATCACCTGCCTAGTGTGTGTGAAGCCCTGGGTTCAGGCCACAACAGTGAAGAAAAAGAAAGACAGAGGCAGAAGGTCAGGGAGAAGATGAAGTAGGTTCATTCAGTCTGACTCTTTTCTTAGTGATAAGAAAAGAAAGAAAAACAGGAAACAGCCATGTTGGGGGGGGGGGGCTACTCAGTCCCTTGTGTGGATATACACACTGACCAAGTCTGTTCTGCATCTGCCTCCTTCCCTGTTCTTCTCATTCTAGCCATTGACTCCATAGTAGTTTAAGCATCTGTTCAGAATGAAGGAATCCGAGGCAGGAACTCAAGCAGGGCAGGAGTGTGGAGGCAGAGACCATGAAGAATACTACTTACTGATCTGCTCCTCAGGCTCATAGTCAGGTAGCCACCTTTCTTATAACTCCTGGGACTGTCCAAGGATAGCACCGCCCACTGTGGGCTGGGTCCTCCTCATTAATCATTCAAGAAAATGTCCCTAGACCTTCTAGTAGACCAATCTGATGGAAACATTTTAATTAAGATTCTTCTTAGACATGTAGGTTTGTGTAGTGAGAATTCTGAAGTTTGGTTTCTTTAAAAACACAGAAATATAAGAATCTGTTCTCATTTTAATCCCAGGTGTGGGGATATGGGGCTGCTTCATAGCAGGTGACTATGATTTGCCTTATATTCTGGCAACTGCCGATAGTTTCTTCGATTGTGTGTCACTGGAATTCTAGGAACTTTTCAGAGGGTACATAGATGTTAGGGCCCTGAGAGGTGTACTGGATTGTTGGTTGGTTGTTGGTTGCTGTTGGTTAAGTAGTCCTGCACAATAAAAGAAACAAGATAACAATTAGGTATGGTATATCATGTTTCAGTAAGACTAGGCACCTCTCCTATTAAGGCTGGACAAGGCAGCCCAGTAAGGAGACAAGGTCCCAAAAGCATACAACCAACAGAGTCAGAGACAGCCCTGGCTCCCACTGTTAGGAGTTCCACAAGAGACCAAGCTACACAACCTTGGCATACATGCAGCAAGTCTAAGTCAGTTTCATCAGAAGAAATTAGGTATCCTGACAGCAACACTCAAACCTGCCCCAAGGAGCTCGATGCCCTAATCAGCAGGAAGACTCTAATGATAGGGATGCTCCCTTTCTGACTTTATTCAGGGATCTCTTTCCTCTTCTATCCTTTTTCCCCTCTCCAATCTAATATTAGGAGGCTGAATAGAAGAAAAGGAGTGGAGAAGGGTGGAAGAAAGAAGAACCCATAAAGTAGCAAACAACAGCTACAGCTGTATTGGTTGTTTTGAGATACTCCTCTGTGTAGCCCTGGATGGACTAGAACTCACAGAGCTCTGCCTCTTCTTCTAGAGCCGGGTGTAAGGTTGTGTGCCACACCTCCAGCACTGATAAAGCTCTCGCTGTGGAACTTGAGGACCTGAGTTTGACTGCCACACCCACATAGTCCCAGTACTTGCGAAGCACTTGGGATCCCTCTAAGTCAGGACCAAAGCAGTCCTGGTGCATCTCAACCAGTGAAGCAGGCAGTGACTGAAGAAGATGCTCATCCTTAATTTCAGGCACAATACACACCAAAGTCCATCCTCCTACACACATGCAAATGTATGTACATGTGCACACACATGCATTATACAACATATATGTGTACACACACACACAGAAACATAAGTGAGAGAATGTGGGCCCTGGCTGGTCAGTGGGGTTAGAAGTAAAAGTCTGTCAGTTTCCTTTCAAAGTGTATTGAGCCAGCTTCAGCCCAGCTACAAAGGAACAGAAAACACTAGATCCTGCCTCTACCCTTAGTCTAGATGCTCCACACCCCCCAAACTCTGCCAAGATACCCCCTTGGTGCACACCCAAAGCAGAATATGAGAGTAGAAAATTACTCATGGAAAAGATTATCTGTGGCACCATGGGTCTCCTAAGTTTTAAAGTTTCAGAAAAAGCTAGAGAGCAACACTGCATGCTGCCGTCTTTGCCGAGGAAAACACCGTGTAAGGGGAGGATAAGATGTACGGTATGGTCTCCCAGTTACTGGGGAGGGAGGAAGGAAGGGACACACATTCAGTTAGAAACAGCCCACCTGCCTTCTACACTGAGGCCTGACTTCACAGTTACATGCTTTGTTTGTCTCCAGTTCTCTCTCTCTTCCTCTCTCCTTTATCTTTTGATTTTTTTGTGTGCCCTGGCCAGCCTGGTCTGTATTTCAGGCTGGCCTCAAACTCAAGAGATCCTCCTGCCTCTGCCCTCTGAGTGCTGGGACAAAAGGCGTGGGCCATCACTGCTTCCAATACTCATAGTTTGAAGTAAGGATCATTATTTCTAACACCAGGAAATTACAGACAGCTGATAGACTTTAAGGACCAAGGGTCCTAGGCACCCTATGTCACATAGATGTAACATCACTGCCAGAGACTGATGGTGCCGGTTCCCAAGATCTGCATGACATACAAGAATGTCCAGTCATCTGTAGCTTCCTGCCGCTGCTTGTGGTTGTCCAAAGCACAGGATTATAAAAGTTGCTGAGTTGCCAGGTGGTGGTGGTGGTGGTGGTGGTGCACACTTTAATCCCAGTGCTCGGGAGGCAGAGGCAGCCTGGTCCACAGAGTGAGTTCTAGGACAGCCAAATTACCCACAGAAAAGCCCTGTCTCAGAAAAAGAAAAAAAAAAAGTTGCTGAGTGTTGTGATGGCAGGTGGTTGAGGTCTAACTTGATGAGTCTATATCCTGAGAGCTGTGAGTCTCTGACACCTAGAGTCTATTGCGATGGCCTCTGACTCTTGGGGTAACTAAATGACTGATGGTCAGTGGAGGGACGGATGATGGTACCTCAGTGCCTTGCCTGAGCCAAGTCTCTTTTGAGCCACATTCATTCCAGGGATGATCCTGCCCAAAGACCAGCCCAGGACAGGCTGTCTATAGTGAGACTAAATACCTCATGGTGTCCCTGCCTCCTACGTTCATTTTTGAAAGGAGAATCGAGATGTGGGGCCTGTGGTGGCTAGTTTTATGTCAGCTTAACACAAAGTGAAGTCACTTAAGAAAATGTCTCCATAAGATTAGGCCTGTAGGGTATTTTCTTAGTGATTGATGCGGAAGGGCCCAGCCCATTATAGGTGGTACCATCCCTGGCCTAGTGGTCCTGGGTTCTGTAAGAAAGCAAGCATGAGTGAGCCATGGGGAGCAAGCCAGTAAGCAGCACCCCTCTATGGTCTCTGCATCAGCTCCTGCCCCCAGGTTCCTACCCTGTTTGAGTTCCTGTCCTGACTTTTTTTCACTGATGGACTATGGATGTAGAAATGTAAGCCAAATAAACCCTTTCCTCCCCAGCTTGCTTTTGGTCATGGGGTTTCATCACAGCAATAGTAACCCTAACTAAGACAATTTGGGCTAGTCAGTGGTTGCACACACCTTAATCCCAGCACTAGGGAGGCAGAGGCAGGTGGTTCTCTGAGTTCTAGGTCTACAGAGTGAGTTTCAGAACACCCAAAGCTACACAGAGAAACCCTGTCTTGAAAAAAAAAAAGCATCAGTGGAATGGAACCTGTCAGAGCTTAGATATTAGCTGTATGTGCTACAGGGGGCTGAGACAGAGAAGTGACCCAAGCCCTTTGAAGGATCCCAGAAGATCATGAATCCATCTCAGACATTGAACATTGGGTTTGATTTTATTTGTGACTGTGCCATGGTTCTTCCCTCTTGAAGTAAGAAAGTATTTTTTTGTTTTACAGGAACCCACAATTAAGATACTTTAACATTTAAACCATTGAGGTTTTTATTTTATTTTTTCCCAAGAAAGGGTTTCTCTGTGTGGCGCTGGCTGTCCCGGAACTCACTCTGTAGACCAGGCTGGCCTCGAACGCTGAGATGTGCATACCTCTGCCTCCCAAGTGTGAGATGAAAGGAATGGTTGTGGCTTAATAGTGATGCATTTGTGTGTCAGGCTGACTTGGGTTTGGATGTGCTGGCTAATTTTATGTCAGCTTACACAGACGAGAGTCCCTGGAGAAGAGGGAGCCTGATAGGCATTCTCTCAATTAGTGATTGGGAGAGGAGGGCAGCCCATTGTAGGCGGGACGATTCCTGGCCTAGTGGTCCTGGTCTCTATGAGAAAGCAGCCTGAGCAAACAATGAGCAAGCCAGTAAAGTAGCTCTCCATGGCCTCTGTGTCAAGTCCTGTCCTGACATTTTCATTGATGGACTATGATGTGGAAGTATACACCAAATAAAACCTTTCCTTCCCAACTTCGCTTGGTCATGGTGTTTGTGGCTTAAGAAAACAAAACAAAACAGAAATTAAAAAGGCCAAATGCCCAAATCCATTCCTGTGTCCTCTGGTATCTCAAGCTAGTGACTGCTCCCTGAGTGTCTTAGGTCCTAGAAAGGAACAACGGGTAGTAATACCTGCCCCTGAGAGGGAAGCTGCGCGGTACGGTTGCCAGCACTCTGTGCTCATAATGAACAGCTGTCCTCAAGAATGGAAAAGGGGCAGGGAGGGGCCTCTGCTCCGTGGTGCTTGAGCAGATCAGGGTGGCAGTTCTGTGCCAGAGGTCACACGGGGTCGCCTTTGGGGCGTGACTCTCCCACTGTCCCCCCCAGAACTCACAGTTGCCTAACATTCACATCCTGTAGCCCCTCGATTCTGGCCACATGGGCCATCTGATGTGTTCCATACTGGGGGCCTGCAAGCCCTTACCATCCCCTGGGGATCAGGGCTAACCTGACAGGTGTAGCCTGGGGCTTTAATATCCCAGAGATTTGAACCTCTGTAGGGAGCTCAGGAGTAGCCTCAGCCTCAGTTGTGAGCTGGGATGTCAACAGGGCTCGGAATGCCTCTTGTTGGGAAGTATTGGAGGTTAAGGGCAGGTCCTGGGGCAGTCCCTGACTTTTGGCTGCATGGGGAATGAAGAAGCTGAAGGTGGTGAGGGGTGGAGAACCTCACCAACTACTGCCTTTCTACCTCAGGCCATAGGGTCAGCCAGGACGGGTGCTTTGGTTCCTCTCTCTGTGTCTCTCTCTCTGCCTCAGGTGTCATTCAGGCTCTCAGAATCCCACGCAGCTCAGCTAGGGTACCACACAAGGCAGAGCTGGCCAGCACTCAGCCTTGGGCCAGAGCAGCACAGCACCGTTCTTTGATCCCAGCCAGCAGGAAGTTCTAATATCCCTCTGCAAGTCACCTGGTTGAGACATCCCTGTATCACAGCAGCTTCTGTTGGTTCTGTGTGTGCGTGCGCGTGTACATGTATGCACACATGTGTGTTGGGGAGTGAGGGGCACCTCCTTTCTCAGGGTGCGGAGCTGCAGGGAGGCAGCTGTCACGAGGAATAACACACCCTCTGCTCTAGGGCCTTTCTGCAGGGTAAGGAGCCTGCCACCTACCACAGCCACATGAGTGACCCACCGAGGTCAGAATCAGAGACCCATAATGCCTGAGTCATTTATTTTTGGAGGATTACATGCAGCCAAGGATGGCCTCAGATATCATTTACAACTGAAGATGAACTTTGGCTCTTGACCCTCCTGCATCACCTCCAGAGTGCTGGGATTACAGATGCCAGCAGGCCTGGTGTGTGCAGTGCTAGGGATAGAACCCAGGGCCTTGTGCCTGCTTAGCAAGCACTTTCCCAACTGAGCCACATCCCAGCTCTCCTAAGTGGCTTTTGCTTTGGGACACATGGACAGTGTCCTAAACCTGGTTGCCAGGATTTTTCCCATACCCCTTGGGCAAAAGCCAACCAGGCCAGTGATCCTTGCCAGGGCTTTGCTTCATGCTGACCTCCCCTGATGTTCCTACCCTGGATCCCTGGCCCTTCCTCTCTGCACACAGTTCCAAGCATCCCGTAAATTATGACTGCTGTAGACAGGACCCAGACTCTCATGTACACTGGCTACGCAGGGCTTCCCCAGGCTATGCTTGGGTTTCACACAGTAGTTTTCATGGATCTCATTTGTCACTATGGGAAAGTTCAGAGCAGAACCCGGGTAGGGTCAGGGTGTAGGGGACCTGGTGGTAGGTTGGTTCAGTGAAAGTGATGAAGTCTCCCGCAGCCATGCTGACTCCATACAAAGGACCACTGTCAACCATGATCCATAGCTCTGTCTCCAGGGGAACCTGCTGCAGATTCAAGTGTTGCTGTGTGCTGACCCCAGTACTCAGTCCTTAAGAGGACAGAGTGATGCTATGTGTCTCAACATGACCCAAATGTACCTCTTAGCTGGCCAGTTACAATGGGAAAAAAAGATCTCAAGCAGACAGGACTTTGCAGGTACTTACCCAGAACACTGGGTCTTTCCCACAGCTGGGAGCCAAGGGTCAGACCTTGCTTTAGGGAACCCACTCTCAAGAACCTTTGTTTGAGCTCGTAGCACCATGTGCAGAGTCTAACTTCAGCTTCAAGATAGTCCCAGTAGGATATAAATATCCTTAGACTGTGACTTCACTGACTAGTAGTCTTTGTGCTTCCATGCTGCTTGGTCCATGGCCATAAACCACCCAGCATAGCTGCTGTAGGTCAAATTCACATCTTCTGGAAGTGTAGTATGCACTCACAGCTGATAGCTCTGTTTTTCAAGACACGGTTTCTCTGTGTAGCCCTAGCAGTTAACACTCTGTAGACCACACTGGTGTTGAACTCAGAGATCTGCATGTCTCTGCCTCCCAAGTGCTAGGATTTAAAGGCCTGTGCCACCACTGCTTGGCAGCTGCTAGATTTTTATTCAGGATCTATTCTGGAGATTGAAGTCAGGTCCTCATGCTTGCTGGACAAACACTTACCACTGGAACTGTCTCCACAGCCCTCTGCCCACTACTGTAGTGGTCTAGCCCTGCTTGAGACACCCTTCTTGGTGTATATATGCTATAGTGCCTTTGGTTTGTCTTTCTTCTACTGCTAGTGTAAATAGTGACCAGCTGCAGTCTCAACATGGTGCTGTGTCTTCACTGATAGTCACATCTCACGTTCTTGCCAACTAGGTGGACTTGACAGTGAACAAACACTACTACTTTTTGTTTGGCTTCACTGTTTTGGTTGAGATGTGCTCACTCTGTAGCCCAGGCAGGCTTCAAACTTAGAGCAGTCCTTCCACGTCGGCCTCCCAAACGCTGCAACTGCCGAGACAGTGCTGAGCCGCCACACCCATCTTCTTTCTCTTGTGCTGGGCCCTGGGGAGCTTCAGCCCCAGCCCTTTGGTTTATTCTCATTTGTCTCTATGACTGCCCGAAGACTCACTCTCCCCAGAGTCTCCTCTCAAAGACAAGACACACAGGCCACAGGAAAGTCTGCATTTTATTTGTGCCCATAACCCCTGAAGGATCAGCCCCACTAGATGCAAGCCTTCCCCAACACCTTCACAAAACACTGTTTCTCTCCCAGAGCTAAAATGACCCCCTAGATACCAACTACAGCCACCTTTCCTATCCCTAGGCCAGCACCCCTACTGTTCTGAGGACTTGGCTCCCTTCCCTTGGCCAGCTTCTCACTTATGTTCATATGCCCTCCTCAAAACCCACACTCCCTGACTAGGTGTTTATCAGTACAAGTCACCCTCAGTGGCTTCCTGCCTTACCCCCATGCCAGGTCTGGTAGCCCCCCGCCACACTCAACTAGGACTACCTGCAAAAACACACTTGTTTTAAGACTCCAGAAACCAGAGATCAGGCTGGCTCCTCAAATTCCCTGAGGGCCTTGGTTCCTCAGTTGCACTGAAGGGATACAGAAACTGACTAAGCCGAATAACCCATAATGGGGGCATGTGGGGGAAATCCAGACATGAATGGGATAGGAGAATGAAGTAGAGGGTTAGAGTGAAGCTGAAGGCAGAGGTGCAGCACACCTCCCTCCTCTGGCCTGGACCCTAGGTGCTGCGGGTCCTCTGGCTTCGGGCCTTGTACACCTCAATTAGTAGGTCCTTCACATACTGGATCTCCCGCTCCACTGACTCGGCCCTCTCCCTCAGCTCCCGGTTCCGTGCCTCCAGCCCCTGGCACTCGCCCTCCAGGGCCTCGCCCTCTGCCCGCTTCCTCTGGCGATACCTGAGAGCCGCTGACTTATTCTGGTCTCTCTTCTTCTGCCTGCGGTCTCCTCGGGTGCTGGCAGGGCTAGGATAGGGGGCTGGGCGGGCTGGGGAAGGCAGAGGGGCCAGAGGAGGCGGCGGCGGCTGCTGGGGGACAGGCAGCGTTGCCAAGCCCGAATCCCCTGGCCCAGTCTCACTGCGGCAGTAGACAGCCAGCAGGTCCAGAGTATCCAGGGTAGGGGGCTGAGGGAGGTCAAAGGTGGGCAGGGGCAAAGGTAGGGGCAGGGAGGGTGCTGGTGGGGGGGAGGGTGGCGGGAGGAGTGGGGTATCAAGGAAGAAGTCTTCCATCTGTTCTAGCTCCTTCTTAAGTAGGGATGTCATGGCTTCCAGGTCAGGGGGGGCAGGGGAGGGTGGGGGAAGAGTTCCCGGGGGGAGAGGGGCCTCTAGAGGGAGGAGGGCCGTGAAGTCAACCCGCTCTGTCATCCAATCAGAGAAGCCATCACCTGAGGATGAAGGGGAAGACATAAAGGTCCCTGAAGTCTGTGCTTTACCCACTTGGTGTTCACTCATGTCCCAGTCACTCGATGTGACAAGTGACCAGTTACCCCACCTTTCAATCTATAGACCTATCATCAGACCAGTAAGTCAGGAAGAAACCAGTGAACCAGGCAACCAACCAATCAACCCACTCACAATCGAGCAGTCAGAAGACCAGTTAGTTTACCCACTAAGCTACTAACAAATGAACTAACCAATGAGCCAATCAGCCATAGAATTTACCAGCCAACCAATTTACTACACAGTGAATCAGGCAACCAACCAATCATACAGCGCACCAGCCAACCTACCAACAAATTCATTAATTACTCAACAAGCCAGCCAATTAATCAACCAACCATAGTTGACAAACAGCCAACAGTGAATGAGCCAACCAACCAGTCAGCCAATCAGACAGTTCGACAGACATCCTGGTGATGAACTAATCAACTCACTAACCAATCAATGATTCAAATCAGTCAACCAACCAATTAATTTACCAACTGAGCAATGAAATAATCAGCCAGCCTTGCTCTGAACCCTGCATACCTAGAACAGTGCTGAGAGCACTGCAGGCCCTCAGTACTGACCTCGTGAATGAATTCTTTCTTTTCTGTCCCCCTTCCCCACCAGCTCAACCCGCCTCTACTCTTTAACTGTTCTTACCTGCCAGAGGCTCTCCCCCCCCTGGAAGCCCGCCCTCCAGGGCTCCCCCAAGGACCTCATAGGGGCCTAGGGGGGCAGGGGCCAGGGGGAGTTTCCCATAGTCTACGAGCCAGCCCAGCCCGCTAGCTGGGAGCAGGGCCCTGTCCAGCTCCAGCCCCAGGGTCGCCAGGAGTGACATGGCTGAGGCACAGGCGCAGGGCACCAATGGCAATGAAGGCTGCACCAAGAGTTGGGAGGCAGCTTGGACGACTGTTCAGCTGGGTGAAGACAGGCACCAAGGTGACGGTGGAGGACCTGCAAGGGAGACAAAGCGGGTGGGACTGGGGTCAAAGGCTGCTTGACCCACAGGCAATCGGACTCAGACTTTCTCCCCAAATTCCAGAGCTCCACACATTCCCAAGGGAATTCTTGGTAACTCCCAAGCCCCATCTCCTCCCTCAACACAGAGACCTAGTGTTTTTCCATGGGCATTACCTCCAGCCCCTCCTACCCACCTCATCTTATTCTTCCTAAAAATTTCAATCCCAAGCGAATTTTCTTCTAGTCATGCCCCTTCCGCATCAATACTTCTTTTAAGCTATGCTCCCTTCAGTGCCCACTCACCCCACAGGGGTTCCCAGAGGAATTCTGCCATGCCTGGGCCCTTCATCGGTGTCACACACTCAAATCCCACTCTTCCTTAGAATTTTAGGTGACTTCTACAGCGCCTGCGAGAAGCTCCGCCCACTCGCCTGTCCGTCTCAGTCAGTTCCCGCCCTCAACTAGCAGGTCCTCGGAGGCCCCGCCCCTGCGGCCCTAGCTTCACCTATTTCCGAAAGGTGTCACTGAGACTTCCCTGTCAATCTAAAACAGTCCCCGCCCCAGCAGGTGCCTGATTGGAGGGAAGCTTTCGGCCGGTCTAAACCCCACCCTTCCTCGCCCGTGCGCGCCGAGCGTCAGAGCGCATGCTCACACCCTAGACGCGGGCTATTGTTACGCCACGACCCTGGGATGAGCTAACGCGCGTGCGCGACAGGGTGAGGGCCGCGTTCTCTGACGCGCGGGAGAAAAAAAAAAAAAAAAGGAACTGGGAACCAGCGCGCAAGCGCAACGGCGCTCGAGCCGACCTTAAAAGCCCCCGGACGCCGGAACACCCGCCCCTACGGCTCGAGCCGAGTACGCATGCTCCGCGGCCGCGCCGGCCCGTCTCCTCGCTCCTGCGCCTGCGCGACCGTGGTGCCTCGCTTCGTTTCCCCACCCCCCCGCGAGGTCGGCTCGCGAAGCCCCGCGAGCTCGGTGAAAGGGCGGGAAAGGCGGTTGGAGAGGGAGGGGCGAGCGGTTACTCACTCCATGGCTGCGGCGGAAAGGAGAGGGGGCGACGGCAGCGGCTTCCTCGGCTGAAGAGACGGTGGGAGCGGAGAGTGCAGGCGCGGTGAGCGCGGAAGCGGGGCCGTGGGCACGACGGGAGCGCGGCTACAGGGCCATGGCGGGGGCTGCGCGGGCGGGAGCGGCGTGGCGGGAGCGTTGGGAGAGACTGCCTGGAGGATGGAGAATGAGGCGGCCCCGGCGCCCGGGGACAGATATACCGAGGGCGGCGCAGCGCGGGCTGCGCGGATCCCTCCGCGCCCCGCCCCCGCGTGGCCCCGACGGGGCGGTGGGGACCCCGGGCCTGCTATGGCTCCCGGATCCACTCGCTGCTTCAGGCGGGGTGCTCGCGGGCCCGGGGCTCGGTGGAACTCTATTCCATCTCTCATACCCGCTGCCAGCTCATCTCTCGTTATCTCTCCCTGCTTTACGAATTTGCCGTCAGCCCTCAACCGATGTCGCCCCCGGAGAGCTCCAGCTTAGGCTCCATAGCCGGGTTCGAGGCGGCTACAGCGAGATAATGTCCCCAAAATGTTTATAAGTAGGTGTATGCATTCACAAAGTTACCAGCTTTGGAAAGTAGGTCACGAAATCCTAATCACGGGGCTTTTAACATTTATTTTAATTCACCATGTGGGCTCCAGGATTGGAACTCGGATCACCATGTTAGGCAGCCTTCACCCACTGGGTCATTTCACCTACTTCTATTCGGTGTGTTTTTAATTAAGAACCCTGAGGTCCTGGTTTCACGTCTTTTGATTTCCCCACCCAGAGCCATAGCCATCCAACATGCCCATTTGATCATTCTGTGTGTCCCACCTCCAAGGTTTCTGTTTCTAGCCATCTCTGCTTGTCCCCATTCTACATGCTGGTGGTCATCCCCTGCTGATCTCTAGGCTCTAATGTGATCAGATGGTTCAATGTTTTGCCTCTTGCTCCGACTTCCTTGTGGTCTTTGCTCTCTTGCTACCCCATTAAGATAAGTATTTCCTGACCCTGACCAAAATAGGGCATGTATATTCCACTTAATAAAAGAAGCCATCTTGGGGGCTAGAGAGATGGTTGGTTCAGTGGTTAAGAGTGCAGGCTGCGCTTCAGGGCATCTGCTGAGTTCAGTTCCCAGCACCCACCTCAGATAGCTCACTGCTTGTAACCTCACCTCCACGGGGATCTCATATTTCTGAACTCTGTGGGCACTTGCATTCATGTGCACGTACCATTCCCCCATTACACATAAGTAAAAGACTAGAAATTAACATTTTTTAAAATATTCCCTTGTCCCTCTCTAGGCTGATACATAAATCTTGCTTTGCACCCTATGTCCATCTATACCTGAGCATTCCATGTGGAAGTCTGTCTACCTATCACTTGTAGTAGCGGAGAGACTGAAATTAAGGGGTGGAGGTAGAGCTCGGTAGAATGCTTGCCTATTTCACACAAGAGTCTTCAGGTTCTGTCCCAGTATCACATATACTGGTCTTGGTGCTTGCCTGTAATCCCAGCATTTTAAGAAATGGAAGCAGAAGAGATCATGAGTTCAAGGTCAAATTGGCTGCTCTTAGTATGTTTTAAGAAAGGGTTCAAAGGCCAGGCCTGTTAGCTTACCTACTTAAGAGACTGGGTAGGAGTATTTGAAGTCAGAGCCAGAGCTGCTGCCTGATTTAGAGATTACCTGAGTGGTAATCTCTAAACCTGACCATCTGAGTTCCATCCCTGGACCCCATGTGGTAGAATGACAAAAACAACTCTAGAACAGAGGTTGTCCTCCTGCTCCCAGTACCTGATTTCTGAGTAAATGTAACGTTAAAACAAAAGAATAGGTTCAAGGCTTGCCTGGACTAGAAAGTGAGTTCTTGGCCATCTAGGAAACTTACAAAGAACCTGATTTAAAAAAAAGAGTGTGTGCATGTGTGGTATATATATATGTAATGGGCTAAGGTTGTAGGTTGGTGGTACAGTGCCGCTGGCCAGGCCCTGAGTTCCATCCCTGCTATTGTAAAAAAAAAAATACAAAGCAGGTGGGGGAAACTGGTTTTGAAAGTTACAAGCAGGAAGTCTTTGGGAGCTGACCACTTCCCTCAAGAGGGATCAATTTTGTTTGCTGTCAGTGTTTGAACACTGGTTCTGTAGCTCCATGATTTGTGTTCACTTGCCAGCTGTGGACTGCATTAAGTCTGTGTGGAGTGTGCTTATGTTAGTCACACAGTAGGTGGGTACTACATAAAGGCTGCTACTAATACAGAAATGGGTGTATTCTGTCTCCTGGTGTACCTTAATTGTTTCTGTCTTCTACTTTGAGGGGGGTGGTATGTAATTGAGATTGAATTTGGATGCCTTGCATCTAATGAGCCAAGCCCTTTGCTACCAAGCTTCATCTCCACCCCATTGGGTTTTTTGTTTGAGAGGCCCTTGAATTCCAAGATGGCCTTGCACTACTGAGTCTTCTTGCCTTTACCTCCCGAGTGCTGGGATGGCAGGTGTGCGCTACCATCCTCTTTGTAGGCAGTGCTGGGACGGACTCAGGGCTTTCTGCATGCTAGACAGGCATGCTACCACCTGAGCTGCATTCCTGGTCCCAGTGGGTACTTTTTTCCTTCTTCTTTTTCTTGTTTTGAGACAGTAGAATGCTATGGTACGGTGCTCATGGTGCTCCTTCCCTCACACTTAGTATTTTGAAGCAAACTTTTGGAATAATCTGAAAGATTGCAAAGATAGTGCAGAATAGGATGCCAAGCCGGTACTTTTGCCCATGGTGCATCTGTCTTACCCTTTTTCTGTCCTGGGGCCCCACCCTCAAATCCATGTTGGCTCAGTCATGCTGCATGGGTGCTGGTTTTCACATTTAGCTGCCATGTACTTCCCAGCATGTGCACAGCCATCATTTTATGGTGGTTGTGGTGGGTGATCATCCATGGAGGCTTGGCACCCTGAGCCTTGGCCAGTACCCAGGCCTGTGTTGTCATGTGTCCATCAGGCTGTTATTGTCTCCATCCTAGCCTCACATGATATCTTCTCTAAAAAAAAAAAAAAAAATCCTGTGGGGAACCAGGAGCAAGGGTGGAGCTGCTTGGAACTCTTTTCCAGTGCGGAGGGGCCTGGGCTGGGAAGTGAGTGATATGGCTGGTTGCAGGCAGTTGCATCAGCCCTGGCTCTGATGGGTAGGAAGGAGTGAGGGAATTCTCTAGGGGTCACAGTACCTGGCAACAGCTCCTAGGTAGCAAATACCTGGCTAGGAGGCCCCTGGGCAGAACACCGTGAATCTGGAGCTTTGTGCTGAGAGGGGGCCTGTCATCCCAAAGGCCCTATCTTGGTTGTGAAAGACAAGTCTGAGGGCTATGGAGGGTAAGAAAATTGTGTGTGGCCACAGTTGTCTTTGATAGTGCAGGGCTCCCCACTGTGCCCAACTTTGGGGTCCTTAAACTTGGACCATTACTTGAGCATTTGTTTTGTGTTTTTTGGTTTTGGTTAGTGTACAAAGAGGGGTTTCGTTGTGACACTTCCTATGTATCTTTAGCCTTGTACACCCAGCTGCCTCCCTCATCACTTATACAGTTGTAGCAGGTCCTGGATTCCCAATTGAGGGAACAGCCTTATGTGATGGAAAAAGCTTGGGCTTTATGGGCCCTGTCTGTGAACAAGGATTGGTCTGCCTGTCCATATCTTGATAGGGGGCCTCAGCATGCCAGTTGACTTCCCCGTGTGAGTGCACATGTCCTTGTGTCTGGCTCATTTTCCTAATTAAAAGGCCCCCCCGTTTACTTGAGCACACAGTTCAGTGCTTGGAGACTAAGGTGTCATCTAGCACCCGTCTGCTGGCTTCTTTTCTCCTCCACACTAGGACGTTCTGACCCGCCTAACAGATGGATGTCTGTGTCCATGACCATCTCCTCCAGTATGTAGATGATAAGGTTAGGACTTTGTTCTTTTCCACAATCCTCACAGCCCCCAGCACTCTGCCACCCGCTACCCCAAAGGCACCTAAATGAGATGCCTGTATGAGGGCAGGAAACTTGATACATAAACCCCACACAGGGCTAGGGAGCAAGTAAAACTGGGTCACTAAGTCCATGGGTTGGAGGTGGGCATCCTGGCAAACAAAGGCAGGAAGGCCAAGGCCAGCTCAACTGGGGAAAGGGCAGCGCCACGTGGCCAGGTGCTCAGAGTTCACCAGAGCCCCTGCCTTTCCGTTACATCACCTCCTCCCCTTCAGGAGAGGTCACTGTTGGAGCCCAACACAGCTGAGTTGGCCTCACGTTTCTGTACTAGCTTCCACGTTGTGGTGTCACCTGCACTAGTTTGTTCTCACTTGCTGCTGTGACAGGTTAATAGAATTGGACAACACACACTTGCTACCTTAGAATTCTAGAGGTTCCCAAGACACTGAGTTTCTAGACATACCAGTATGTAGAGGCTGCCTCATTTTGAGGCTATGGCCTCTTATGTCCCCTCGGGCTTCTCTGCCTTTATCCGCTGCAGCTTCTTCCTCTGAGTTTCCTGCTTTCCTTCTAGAAGCCCTGTGTGTGTGCTTTGGGATTATCTCCCAGATAATCCAATTGAGTCTTGGGAGGAACCTTCACATACTTGTCTACACTGAGAGCTTTGCCATGGGATAGTGTTCGCAGGTCATGGATTCTGGTGTGGATGAATCTGCCCATTATCCATCTGCCATGTCTTTCCGCTCTGCCTGTGTCCTCATCTAGGAGGTAATATGCTCTTAGACTGGATAAAGGGAAAGGGCAAGGAAGACTGGTGGCAGCTAACACTGCAGTGTTCTGGAACCCAGGAGCCAGCCTGGTCACTCTGTGCCTGGCACCTCGTTGAAGAAAACAGGGACAATAACTGCAGCGTCAGGGCAGTGATGGTAGAGGGCCAGTGGCGAAAGGGCCCGGGCATCAGGACTGAGCTGTTCCGGGGCAGAAGGGCTTGCTGAGCAGCCCAATCACACCTGAAAGGGATTGCAGGTGGACCTAGGCTGCTGAGTTGACAGGGAAGGTGGAAGTCTAGACTTTGCCTGAGGTTCGATTTTTGGGCTGCGAGTGAATACTTAAAATCTCCAATTTGTATCTGTCCCCTCGGATCTTTATCATGGGTGGCTTGGAGTCTGTATTTCTGGCTGCACCACAGCAGTTGGGGATGGGAGATGCTCTGTGTTCCTGCTAGGTAGGACTTGAGGGTGATCTAGGATGTAATCTGAGACTGGGATTGGAAGGCTATAGAGGTATCTTGGCATTGGTGGGGTGGACGGCAGCAGGGTAAGGGGGGGGTGCCTTATGGGAGAAGTTCTGCAGGCAGCTACTGAAGTTCTCTTGGCTTCAGTGGAACAATAGTAAGTTTCCACCTCATTTGCTGGGAGATAGTGACATAAGACATTAGGTACCTAGCCTTGTGCCACAGTCTTGTAAACCTGGCACTTGGAGATGGAGACAAGTTCCGTCACAGCTGAAGTAACTTATTTTAAGGCCCTGATAACTTTGAGACTCTATGTCAAAAATAAAATGTAAGAGGGTGTGGCTTAGTTCAGTGATACCCTCTTGATATACAAGGCACTGGTTCTCCCAGAACCACAGGAAGGGAGGGAGGCTACCCTTCCTTTGCCTATAGCCTGCTACCACCTGATCCCTAGAGAAACTCCATCCAGTCTGGGTGAGCCTTGCCCTACCTCACTGCTTCTTCAGAAAGATGCTGGTGCCTCCTGGTGTTCATTCAGATGACTGAAGCATTTTAGCCCTTTTCCTCCTAGCCTGGCCTACCCAGCAATGGTCTTCTTATTACTCTTTGCTCTTGGCAGAGCTGTATGGTACTGTACTGCCTTTCTGTTCTTTTTTCCCTTTTATTTTCTTATATTTTGAGGCACATATTTTGCTGTATAACCTAGGCTGGCCTCAGACTTTTATCAGTCCTCCTGCCTCAGCCTCCCAACTGCTGAATTTACGTGTATATACCACTGCAACAGGGTGCCTTACTCTTTTTGAGGCTGGTGGATGTTTTGGGTTTGCTTGGCCCTTTTTTTGTTTTTGTTTGTTTGTTTGTTTGTTTGTTTGTTTGTTTGTTTGTTTGTTTAGACAGGGTTTCTCTGGGTAGCCTTGACTGTCCCGGACTCGCTTTGTAGACCACAGCAACCATGGGCTGTAACAGCAGCTGGAGTAAGAAACAAGCTGGAAGGGGCTTACAGGGACAGTCTGTGATATGCATACAGAAGAAAGAATGGCAGTCTGTCCTAAGGGGAGATGCCTGTGGGTACACTGTGTGGTGGGACTTATTCTTCCTTTGTTTTTGTGTTTGAGTGTGTGAGCCTTTGTGAGGTTATGTGCACCATGTGTGCCCCAAGGAGGCTAGAGGACAATTCTGGAACTGTAGTTACAGGAAGTTGTGAACCACCTGTTGTGTGTGCTGAAAACCAAACCCTGGTCCTCTGCAAAGCTCTTAACTCCTGAGCCAGCTCTCTGGTTCTTTGCTTTTTTGAAACTCTTGCTGTGTGGTCCTGGTTGGCGTAGTATTCACTGTATAGCCTAGGCAATCCTCCTAAGTGCTAGATTATGGCCGTGAGCCATCATGACAGGTTGTAAAGACTGCTTGAATATTAAGGTATGATCAGCTATGTTGGCTGCAGGGGATGAAAGCATGGGAGAATTCTGAGTTCCAGATTTCCTTATCTCAAAACAAAAAATCGGGTTGGGCATATGAGGAAAAAACTTCAGTGCAGGAGAAAAACTGTTTCAAACCAGTAGGAGCAGGCACTGGACAAAGCAGGTACTAGACTTCAGCTGGAGCCACTACATGTTGTGTAGCAATATTCTGTCTCAAACAGAAAGGTACTTCTAGAACCCTACTTGAGCTAGGTGGGTGAGGTGCACCTGTAAGGGCTGCTGCTCAAGCCCACAGGATTCAAGTTTATCCTAGCCCACTGCAGGACCCTCGTTCAAAAACCTTCTTTTCACCCCCTCTGCTGTGGGCTTCTGGTAGCTGGTTAGGTTTGAGAGTGGGGCTGTTTGTCACCTAAGCTGGTGGAGGCCCTGGGGAGTAAGGAAGGATGTAATTGCTAATTAGCTTAGGACTGACTTCTGAGGTACAGAATGTTTCCTCTGGAGGAAGGGAGAAGGCTGAGAGCCTACAGAGGCAGTCATTAGAGGCACACAGGCACAGGATTTAGTCAGTGCCTCTGAAAGCCTCATCCCTTCCTCTACCCAGTGAGAGACTATGCTTGTTTCAAACAGTGTTTTCCTTTTTCTGTTATTACTTGAAACAAGATCTTGTCAAAGCTGGCATTGAACTTTTTATTTTCTTGGCTTTTTTCTTTTTTCATTTGAGATTTGATGGAAAAGTCTTAGAAGTGCATGTGAGGGGGCTGGAGAGATGGCTCAGAGGTTAAGAACACTCACTGTTCTTCCAAAGGTCCTAAGTTTAATTCTCAGCAACCACATGGTGGCTCATAACCATCTATAGTAAGATCTAGTGCGCAGGCAGAATGTTGTATAAATAAGAAATCTTTAAAAAAAAAAAAAAGTGCATGTGAGGAAAAGAAATATGTTGACATCTTGGTGCCTGCTGCTAGGGAGGGAGGAACCAAAAGGAGCAAGTGGTGGCTTCCCCGGGGTCTCAGGAAACTCTACCTCCCACCCCTCGCCACTGGGCAGCTTTAGCATAAGGTCAGCCACAGCTTGTGTTCCAGGCAGTGTCTGTGTGGTTCTTGGTGTGTATGTAACTCACTGTACCTCAGTCAGGTCATGAATGCCAACCTTGAAGTCAGTGAAGTGCTACTGGTCTCCAAGATGGATGCTGCACTTGGTCTTGATGGTGCAGAGGCAGCATTGTCATCTTGGGGAACATTTCACCATTGGTACAGACAGGTTGTAATTTCTGAGACAAATGGGGGGGGGGGAGATGGTACTGAGTGGCAACCTTTTTTTTTTTTTTTTTTTAAATAAAGGCACTTATGAGACAGTCAGAGGACAGCTTTTGGGAGTCAGCTTTCTCTGCCTCGGGAGCCCTAGGGGGGAACTCAGGTCAGCTGGCTTTACAAGTGCCTTTATCCTCTGAGCCATCTCCCCAAGAGCCTCATTGTTATGTTTGGACAGGGAGAGTACAGAATGATGTTTGTGGACTAGAAAGTTTCTGGAAAAGCTGGGTGTGATGGTAACCTGTGATCGCAGCAGAAGGGCAGCAGAATCTGGAATTCAAGGCCAGGTCTCCATTTAAGAGACCCTAGGCGGTGGCATAGGCCTAGGTCAGCAGAAGTTTGAGGACCTTAGTATTGGACTAAGCCATGTGAACAAAACACCAGGTGTGGGATGTAACAGGTGCTTGTCTGTTTGCTTATATGCAGGTGTGAATGCACATGCTTGTGGAGGACAGAGGTCCGCGTGGGGGTTTCTTCTGTCTCCATCTTACTGAGACAGGGTCTCCTGCTTGACCTGGAGCCTAGGCTGACTGTGGTCCACATTGCCCCAGACTCGGAAGATGCCCTTTTGCTTGCCTCAGCCTTTCCCAGCAAAGGCACTGCCTGCTTTGCACTGCAGGAAGGGTGTAGTTGATTTGTTTCCTGGGGACTAGAGGGTTTTTTCCCATGAGAAGAGAGACTGCCATGTGGGACATATGGGGCATGGGGTGTGGCTGAGCCTTCCAGGGATCAGGTTCTCCCTTTTCTTGCCTCTGCCTTTTCTCTCCTTTGCCTTTCTGGTGGTCTGTGGTCCTTCCATGGCCCTTTTCCTACAGATTTTTATTTTGTCTCAGCAAGGCAAAACTGGCTAGAAGGCCACTTACAAAAGCAGAAAAGCAAGTGCCCTATTTTGTTTTTTGTTTAAGAGCATACGTAGCCCCCACAGGTCTCAAGTTCACTGTGTAGCTGGCATACCTTGAACTTTTGTTCCTCCTGATTCCACTTTCTAAGTGCTGCGATTACAAGCGTGTGCCACCATGTCCATCCTGTTCAAGTTCTTAAAACTGTTAAGGGTCTCAAACCAGAAGGTCCCCTCAGAACTAGCTGCTCTCCAGTCCTTTTCTGGCTCTGTTGTTACAGCACCACCTTGTGGCCATTGGCTGTATGCCAGGGTCAAAATCTGATAATAGGTTGTTTTCCCAGCAAGTATCCGACAGGGATCTGATTTCTATCCATTCTCTAATCCCCTTGCTTTTTCAGATCCCAGGACCAGGAGTGGAGGGCTGGGTTTCAGGTGGGCTGTGGGGTTCTTGTCCTTGTGTTACGCTGTGTTGTACCAGGAACCAAATAGGAAAGAAAACTTCTGTGTTCTTTTGGGCCTCAGTGATAGCTAGAGCACTGTAAGAAAGCAGGGGCATTACGGGTTTGGAGTTGATGTCATCAGGGTTTCAGTTCCATTAGATGGCTGGCCCTGGGCCTGTGCTGTGTTGCCTTGAAAAGGTTACATCCCCCTCTTTGATGTGCTTTTCCCTTCAGGAAGGTTCCAGGGCCTGCTGAGTAGTGGTGCTCTAGCTAATGGTATGCTAGCAGTTACCAGCTCTTGTTCAGACTAGCTATGAACACTTACATAGTGCCCAGAACAAAGCAGAAAGGTGCCATCCGTGGTCACCCTGTTATGGGTGGCCTGTTGCTGCTGGAGTCTCTTGGTGGACAGTGCTCACTGTGTTCTTCACATATGACCCTGGTGGAACAGCATCCATACCTTACTCTTGCACATTAGACTTCCCAGCTGTGCCTCTTGATAAATTAGCTCTGTTCTACACATGACCTCTCCCTGGTTCTCTCTGGCTGCTCATGGACTACCACAGATGAGGATTTTGAACCAGCACAGATAGTTTTACACCAATGTGACCCAACTTTCTGGGCTTGTGACCTCTTCTGCCTTACTGCACTGAGGGACCTGTGTGATGGCTTTGGGTCCAAATGGGTCATCCAGAGCCATCTTCATTTTGCGCTCATCTTACTTTAGCCCTCTAACCACATAAAGCACACCCTATTGTGTTTTTCCTCAGTCACACTAGCCTCAGCTGTTCCATTGGTGATACCTGTTGCTTTGTTAAAGCACAGCAACTGCTCAGCTTTTATGTGGACAAGTGTCCACGTAGAGTTTGTTTGTGCTCTACCACTTGGGTTCAGAAGACAAGCCCTGATTCCCTGCTTGGTAGTCATCTAGCTCAGGGTGGTGTTGAGTGTGAAAAATAGTCTGAGTGACTTAGGCACGGCAAGTCGGTAGTAAAGAAGTGCTGAGGTGTTGGCAGGCTGCCTGTGACCTGGGCACACCGATGATCAGGAAACAAAAAGGACACGGTCCACTACCATCCATGCTCACATCGGAAATCCCAGCGCTCAGGAGGCAGGAGCAAGGTGGCCAGCCTGCCTCGGCAAACGATAAAAGAGATGGATGGAAGGACATTGTGGAACTAGGAAGAAGGCTGGGGAGGACACAGCAGCCTGGGCAACTCCTGTGGCCTCAGTGGCTCCCTAGCCCATGTGCCATGTGACGAGGACCTGGCTGCTTCCTCACGCCCATGCTTTCCTGGGAGCCTCTACTTTGATGTAGATGGAAGGATTATAGCCAAGATGGTCTGTAGCTTAAAGGGCTTCCAGGGCTAAGGGAGTTATCACTTGCTCACTAGGGCAGACCCTGCCTTGTGCTTATTTCTTTCCCCAGAGTTCAGTTCAAGTTCCTGACCTGACTCCTCACCCCACCTTCCTCCTAGCCCATTGCTTACAGCTTTCTAGTTTAGCTCAATAGTCAGGCCTCTGCAGCTGCTTCAGCAAAGAATCTGGGCTACCAGAGTGTAGTGGTTCACTGCTACCGGCAGACAGGCCTCTGAGCTAGTGTACATGGTGAGTGTTCTAAGCTGTATAACGAGAGCTCATCTTTGAAGAAAAAAAGAGTTACTGGCATAATGTTTGTGGCTGTGCCGGCACCAATGCCAGTAACTAAGACCTTTGTCTCCCTAGACCACGCAGGTGGTCCTCATAGTTCTGGACCCTCACACATGGCGCAGCATATTTCATAGGCTAGCCGTCCTAGCAGACACAGTATGGGTAACCAAGCCCTCAGTATCACTGCAAGGTTGCGTCTTGGGTCACTAGGCTGGGAGAGTGAAGCTCTGAGTGCCTGTGTGAAGACAGGGAAGCTCACGTGAGTCACGAGGGTCAACCACCATAAGTCACATTAGCATAGGCTGTCTGGCAGAGTGTTCCAGGGACTTGGGTTCCCACCCAGGAGTCTCCTGCTGTTGAAACTCTGTCATCTCCAGGCTCTCCTGCCCCAGTTCTGGCTGGCCTGATAGCATCACATCCTACAGCTGCGCTGCCACAGGTCCCTGGTGACTTTCAACAGTAGGCGTTACACCACTTCTTGGCACCATAGAGGCTGACCTTTTTTTTTTTTTTTTTTTTTTTTTTGTAGTAATTATAGCAAACTTTCTATAAATGAGAATTCTCAGCTGCAGTTTACTGAAAGCAAAAGTTTTCCACTTTGTTTTAAGAACTGAGGTATGAAATACAGCTGATGGGTGTTTTAGTGGCTATAACTCATCTGGCTCAGATGCTCACCAGTGAGGAGGTCTGGGTGCAGAGCGGTGCTCCAGTGGACCCGCTACAGCCTCCTGAGGGTAAAGTAACTTCTCCCGAAGCCCCTGGAAACTCAGCTCTGAGAAAGCCAGCACAGTGTGGGAGGGAGCTAACTACTCGGGCCAGGGGAGTTGGCGAGCACCAGGCACTAAGCTTCTCAATTGGGACCTTGGTGATTCATCATAGAGGGCATTGGGAAGGAAACCGGTGCACAAGCTTCAGGACCCACACAAGGGCCAGGCCAGAGGTCAGAGCAGGCCTTGGCTGCCTTCAGTCAAAGAAAATGAAATCTGACTTTGCTTCCTCCTGAGTCCCATTACCCTTCTATGCACTGTCCACAGACTCATCTCTCCCAGGACATCTGTGGGCTAGCGAACAAGAGTGCCACACGGGTCTGCTGCCCAGAATCTTCTGGACTACTGTTACTGCTCTTGTCATGGCCTGATGACTCATTGAGCAGAGGCCACAGACTAAATGAATAGTAAATCTGGGGTTAGCCACAACCAGGTCTTCCTAGGAACTTCACAGCTGAGTATTGACACAGTTCTGCATGATACTTTCTTACCCTGAAAATGCCTCAGGGACAGCGAGCACCCCAGTCATTTCCTTATGTCAGTTGCTCAGCAAGCACCCTAGGTGCCATCCCACTTTGCTGAGGCAGGGGCTGAGCTCAGAGAGGCTT
The DNA here is from genome assembly GCA_028658305.1 of Pachyuromys duprasi. Lineage (NCBI taxonomy): Eukaryota > Metazoa > Chordata > Mammalia > Rodentia > Muridae > Pachyuromys > Pachyuromys duprasi. The sequence continues at coordinate 4,373,045 of CM053762.1, read as the reverse complement.
AATGATCTTGCTAATGTTGAGGGAAGGAGAGGGTCACTCGGACCTGCTACACTCCACATCTGTGTTTATTCCCTCTGATTACGAGAACATGAGAGGGTGTAACAGTGTGTGTCTGTGATCTCTACATTTGAAAGATGGGGCAAAAAGATTGCAAGGTTGAAACCAGCCCAAACTTCATACTGAGATTCTGTCCCAAAGAACAAAATGTCAGTGTTTGGGGAGATGACTTGGCCATAAAGTGCCTACTGCACAAGCATGAACATCTTAGGTTAAGCCCTAGCATCCACATAAAAAAGCTGAACATTGTGCCTGGAGGTTTCTGGCCAGCCAGCCTGCCTAACTTCGTGAGTTAGAAGTCCCAGTGAATGATGACTCCATCTCAAAAGATGTAGATAACAACTGAAAAAGACACATTTACACACACATACACAGACATAATTTGGAAGCCCACCAGTGGTGCCTCTCTACTATGAAATAAGCCTTTGGCCAGTGCTACCCACAAAAGGGACAACCTCTATCACTGTGAAAGGTCCAGCGGGGGGTCGCACAGCTCTGAAGGGTACTTTTCTGCTGCACTCTGATTCCACATGGAATGTGTGTCTGGTATGCTGTGTGAGCCGTTCAACTTTGCACCTCTGTCTTGTCCCACACTGGGATAGGGGAAGTGCCCTGTGAGTCCGTCAGGTCCATTGAATCCACTGCTATCTCATCACCTGCTAGCTTGTGGCCCTGGGGAGATGATGCAGCTTTCCACTCATCTCCATAGCTCTGATGGGACAAGTTTGCCTCCTAGTTGTTGCCTGCAGTACTCCCTGACACCTTCCTCACCATGTAAGCTTTGGAAACAGCAGCTGGATGGCTTTCCCTGGAGCTGCTTCAGTCAGAAGTCCAGTGCTCTGTCCCTCTTCCCTTTGTTTCTCCCATCCATCATTGGTTCCCACCTAGGGGAGAACCCTAAAAACATCTGATTGGCTGACCTGGGCCTCCATTTACCCCTGAGTACTGGGCTCTTATGGCCACCCTGATTTAGAAGGGCACAGGCCGAGGCCAGCTCTGCCACAAGAATTGAGGTCGAGTGCTGGCGGCCTGGAGGAGCTGGCTCTGCGGGTGTTTCTTGTGGACTGCCTGAAGCCTTCCTGGTAGTGGGAGTTGTGCATGCCCCAGGAGCACTCAGCTCCGGGTCGTTTACTGGATCTGGTTAGGTTAGCAAAGGAAGAGGCAGGGCTGCTGCCAGCTCTGCATCCATCCCGCTGCCCTCCACACCACTGAGCTTGCTTGTCCTAAACTGCCATCTGACCATGTCACTTCCTCTGCTCTAGAAACCTCCCCAAGGTTGCAGACGCTGACGGATTTGCCCCAGAATCGAGTAGCTGCCATCTGGAGATTCCACAGCCATGAGTGGGTTTAACTTTGGAGGCACCGGGGCCCCTGCTGGCGGTTTTACTTTTGGCACTGCAAAGACTGCGACCACCACACCTGCCACTGGCTTTTCCTTCTCTACTTCCGGGACCGGAGGGTTTAATTTTGGGACTCCTTCCCAGCCAGCTGCGACCACCCCTTCCACTGGCCTCTTCTCACTCACCACACAGACCCCAACCACACAGACCCCAGGGTTCAACTTTGGAACAACACCTGCTTCTGGAGGATCTGGCTTCTCCCTGGGGATCAGCACCCCAAAGCTCAACCTGAGTAACACAGCTGCCACACCAGCCGCAGCCAACACTGGCAGCTTTGGGCTTGGCAGCAGCACTCTCAGCAATGCCGTCTCAAGTGGCAGCTCCTCCAGTCAGGGGACGGCCCCCACTGGCTTTGTCTTTGGCTCCTCTACCACCTCTGCTCCATCAACTGGCTCCACGGGGTTCTCATTTACCAGTGGCAGTGCAGCCCAGCCCGGAGCCTCTGGCTTTAGCATTGGCTCCATGGGTAGCTCAGCCCAGCCCACAGCACTGTCTGCCTCTCCCTTCACTCCAGCCACTCTGGTGACCACTACAGCAGGAGCAGCACAGCCAGCTGCTGCCCCACCCACAGCTGCCACCACCAGTGCAGGGTCTACACTCTTTGCTTCCATAGCTGCTGCTCCTGCCTCATCCAGTGCTACAGTGCCCTCCCTCTCAGCTCCGGTAACAGCTGCAGCCACTCCGAGTGCTGGGGCTTTGGGCTTCAGCCTCAAGGCCCCTGGGACAGCTCCTGGTGCCTCCACCACCACCACCACCACCACCACCTCCTCCTCCTCCTCCTCCTCCTCCGCTACAACCACTGGCTTTGCCTTGAGCCTGAAACCCCTGGTGCCCGCCGGCCCCAGCAGTGTGGCAGCTACTGGGACTGCTCTGCCTGCCTCCAGCACAGCAGCTGGGGCTACCACAGGTCCCGCGATGACCTATGCGCAGCTGGAGAGCCTGATCAACAAGTGGAGCCTGGAACTGGAGGACCAGGAGCGGCACTTCCTGCAGCAGGCCACCCAGGTCAATGCCTGGGACCGCACACTGATTGAGAATGGGGAGAAGATCACCAGCCTGCACCGTGAGGTGGAAAAGGTGAAGCTGGATCAGAAGCGGCTGGACCAGGAGCTGGATTTTATCCTTTCACAGCAGAAGGAGCTGGAAGACCTTCTGAGCCCGTTGGAGGAGTCAGTGAAGGAGCAAAGCGGCACCATCTACCTTCAGCATGCCGATGAGGAGCGTGAGAAGACCTACAAGCTGGCTGAGAACATCGATGCTCAGCTCAAGCGAATGGCACAGGACCTCAAGGATATCATAGAGCACCTGAACATGGCTGGTGGCCCTGCAGACACCAGTGACCCACTGCAGCAGATCTGCAAGATCCTCAACGCGCACATGGACTCCCTTCAGTGGGTGGACCAGAGCTCTGCCCTATTGCAGAGGAGGGTGGAAGAGGCCAGCCGAGTGTGTGAGGGCCGGCGCAAGGAGCAGGAGCGCAGCCTTCGCATTGCCTTTGACTAGCCCCATACAAGTGGGAGGGGCTCCTCGGGTTGCAAGGCTGCTGGCTTTCTTTCGGGTGGTTGTGTTGAAAGAAACTTTCTTTGGTTTGACTCCCTGTTAGCAGAAGTGTTTTGTGAGGCGTGGCGCTCATGGATGAAACCTGTGGGCTCTAGAGACATGTAGGTCACTGAGCTCTGGGCCAGCATTTAAAGAACAAAGGCAAGTGTTGAGTCCAGTGCTGCCTCACAGCAGCTCAGTTCTCTCCTGTTTGTCCAGCTCACCTTTTATCTACTGCAATTCAACTCTGACAGTTGGACAAGATACTTCAGAGGAGATGCTAGCCAAGAAACTGGGGTGGAGACATGGTGGGTTTGAAAGCCCAGTGCTTCTGTGCTTCTCCAACTCCCATCTAGCCCATGTCCTCCAGAGCCTCTGCCATACAAAGCAGAGTGAGTCACTGAGGCACACTGAGCTAACACCTGTTTTGCGCGGACTACCTCTGTCACCCCTAGCTTGTAAGCTCCTATGGCAGGGACTGGCTGCTGGTATGCCAGAGTTGCTGCAGATTGCTTCTGAACGTCCCAGTGTCAGATCTTACACACAGTCAGATCCACGGTGTTGGAGGCCAGCAGTCATGTCCTGGTCTATTTTATTTCTCTGTACTCTGTCTGCTGTAGCCTGTGTGGCCTCTTATTGAAATGTTGCTTTTCTAAATAAAGAAAATTTTGTGAAATCAGACCTGTTGTGAATGTGGATAGTGGAGAAAGGTCCAAGATTTGGTGGGGTAGGGTGGAGTACTACTGGTTTGATATAGTCCCGTGTCACTGGATTGGAACCACAGGCTGAGCTACCTTCCTGGGGTGGGCAGGTTGCAGGTGTAAGAGGAGAGTCCTGGCCACCGGTGTACGTAACTGGTAAGTCATCCATTCCTGTAATGGGTGCAGGTGTCATTGTGATATCATCAGTAGTGGGAGTGGTTTCCAGATGCTGGGCTCACTTACACGCTGCTTTTCCCAGAGGACTAGGGACCTTGCAGTGTCAAGAGTGGGGCCACAAGTTATTTCCTTGGATTGTGTTGGGCTTCAAAGCCCAAGAGAAAGCTGGGATGGGCTGAGGGGCTAGAGATAGATCTCTAGCTAAGAGAACCGGCTGACGCGTTCCACGGACCCTCAGCATCCACATGGTAGCTTACAACCTCCTGCAGTTCCAGTCCCAGATTACTGGGTGCCCTCTTCTGAGCTTCTTGGGCACTGTGTGCACATAGTGCAGAGATAACACCTGCAGGCAAAAATGTACAATAAATAAAAGCTCACAGATTTTTTTTTTTTTAATGAGAAAGCCTGGAATTGTGATGAACACCTGTAACCCCAGCTCTCTGGAGTTCCAGGTCCTCTTCAGCTACATAGCCACCTGAGACTATCTTGGAAAAGCAACATGGAGTCAGGGCACAAATCCTGAGGACCCCAGTGCCCTCTTTGACTTTTAGTTGGTTTGTTTAAAACAGGATTTCCCCCTGCCCTAGCCCAGGTTCTCTGAATTTGTATGATCTTCCTGTCTTAGCCTCCTGAGCACTTAGGTTTATAGGTAAGCGGCCACATCTCAGCTCTGTACTCCATGGCTTGACCCTAATTGATGATGACACCTAGGCCTCAGTTTCTCTCAAGGTTTGTCTTACACATTAGCAGTTCAAGCAATAAAGATGGTCAGCGTGCATTTCTAATTGTGTCCTCATTCGGGGTTGTATATTAGACATAAAACTGAATTTTACCATTTGGGCTAAGGGCTGCATGCTAAGTATACACTCTAAACCTGCCTTGTATTTTAAAAACAAATGGAAATGCCCAGAAGATTTGCCCCACTTTGAAGAAAACAGAATAGAACTCTGTGGAGGATGGGGAGGGTGCCCAGGGTGGCGATGTTACTGGCACCCTGTTGGGCACTGTTGCCCAGGCTACACTATAATTCCAGTTTCCCTCTCCAGGAAGAACATAGGCAGATGTCTTGCCTCGCTGACCGGTTTCATCATTAACCACCATGAAGACAGCAAAGGTGACTGCATGAGGAGCCTCTTCTACATCTCTCCCTGGATAGCCAGGGTGCAGCCTGTGGTCCAGCATGGTGGAACTAGCCTGGCCTAGTATGAGACTGTCTCAAGAAGGGGGGGGGGGGTCGGCAGGGGAGGTCAGTGGTGTAAAATGCCAAATAAGTAGGAAGTTGTTTCCGTGTCACCTTTAGGAATGAAAAGACCAAGAGGGAGCCCAAGTTCAAACTCCGCTTCTCCATCTTTGCCTGTTTTTTCCCTAAAAAGCTTTGCTCTGTATTCATTGAGCAGCACAGAAAAGATACTATGGGAAAGGAATGCGTGATAAGGGGTTTGAGGGGTGGCTTTTTTCCCCTCCCTCTCCTCTCTACCCTGGAGACAGGCTTTCTCTGTGTAGACTTGGCTGTCCTGGACTCAACTTTTGTAGACTAGGCTGGCCTCTGCCTTCCAGAGTGCTGGGATTAAAAGTGTGTGCCACATCACCTGGCTGAGTGCTAAATTTTGTTTTTTGTGGTCTTGGTTTTTTTGTTTTTTGAGTCCTAGTCTCTCTACGTAGTCCTGACTGTTGTGGAACTCAGCGGGGAGTTCCTGCCTCTGCCTCCCAAGTGCTGAGAGGTCCCTGAAAGTTTTCTGAGGAAAAAAAGAACAGCACTTAAAACTGCACACAGATGCTACCAATCTATATGTACATGTTGCTTCCAGCATTTGTGGGGTATTTTAAGATTGCTCTCAGCCAATGACTACCACAAATCAAACTCAGTGACTGGGTCCCAGGCCTTAAAGAGTACAGCATGTTTGCAACAGCTGATTGGGTGGGAAGAACAAGGCTAGAAAGGTTGGTTATTTTGTTATCTTTAAGGGCCAGTTAAATTGGAACGGGCTAAAGACAGTTTTTTTTTTAAGGTCTCGGCACATTATTGACGTGCTTAAAGGGTCTGGCAGAAGTTCAGCTTCTGAAGGAGAGAGACACTTCCTGAAAAAAAATGGTTCTACAGAAGGAGTTTCAAATAGTCATCAGTAGAATTGTAAATCCGTGTTCTATTTTGAAATGAGGTTTCTAGCTGAGTGCTGTCCTCACAGTACTGGACCACCACATCTGGTTTATGTTGGCGCATGTTCTGCCAACAGTCTGCCAAGTGAACTGTACACCCAGCCTGTAGGTCGCCAGTGTGGCGCTCCCCACCCCCGCTGCATGTGCATACATTTTTGAGACAGTACACAGCCCTGATCGGCCTGGAGTTCAGATCCACCTCTGCTTCCAAATGCTGGGAAGTTCGTATATTAAAGGGTAGAAGTTGGCTCTCTGTGGCCTTTCTTTTTGTCAGTAAACACAGCCATGCCCTTATATGCTGTAAGAGAGGTCATGCTGGCTGGACTGTAAATCCTCAAGTGTTTGCAGGGAAAGTTTGACCATTCCTGTTAAGAAGAACCATCTAGGAAAACATCCTACCAAAAGAGTGTGTCTGAGATGTGATTCAAAATAGTCCCATGTCAGGGAAGACGGATAGAGGGTGAGCAAGGGGTAGGATGGCTCATACCTGTTAGCCCATAGTTCGAGAGGCAAGGCAAAAAGATGGCCTCAAGTTCAAGAACAGCCTAGGCTCAGAGTGAGACCCTGTCTCAAAAAACAAAAATAAGCATTCTTAAAAAAAATAAAAATGTGCCACAGCTTCCCAACTGCTTTTCCTACCAGGATCTGGCTTCCCTGGCCTAACAAGGCAGTAGGACAAAGCTATCACCATTCACCCTGGTTCTGCCTGCGCCAGAGGATGACTTCCGTTCCAGGCTGACCAGAAAGGCCATGGGCGCCAGGAGAGCCCCCCAAAGGCCAGCATGCAGTGAGTGTCCCCTTTCTGGGGCGGGGAGGCATGGTTGAGGCCACAGCTGCTCTGCTGCTGTCCAGGCCTCAGTCACCATAACCCCTCCTCTTGGTGACAATGAAATTTAACCCACTAGACTTCAGATTGAAAGCTACATAGTGAGGTCCCAGAGCCTCTCCGAACAAGCCCTGCCGGTAGGACCCTCGGGAAACCTAAACCAGGTCTGCACATAGCACTCTTCCTGTGGGTCAGAAACCAGCCCCAGTAGCAGGGACTCCCCAAAGACTGTTTTTACCTAGAAGGCCCATTATGAAGCTGGGTTTCCCAAAGCCAGCAGTAGCTGACAGGTGTGTCTGTGGTCATAACACATGTACAGTACACACTAGTTTCTGGGCTCTTGCCTTTGCTGCAGGACACAGCCTCCTTGAACTTCTTGCTCCCAACTCCTGCCTCCCTGACCCCATTCTCATGCCCTGCCTTGTTCTCAAGACCCCAGTATAACCAGAGAAGGACAGTCTATCCCAATGGTGGCCCTTGGCATTCTTAACTTAGGTTCAATAATACAGCTTGGCACTAACATGGGGTGTTTGGAGTTTTAAATATTTAATGTTTTGAGATTATGGCCCAGGCTGGTCTTGAACTCCTGGTGATGGGGATGGGCTGGGATGACAAATGTGTGATCACACATACCTTACCACTGGATCACTAGCGTGAGATTTGGCAACCCTACCAGAACCCATTCTGCTTGTTCCCCACAGCTCCTTAGGGCAGTGGGAACAATCCCAGTTTACTTCAACCAGGGACCCAAAAGCTGTTGCCATGGGGCTGGAGAGGTAGCTAGGGGGTCAAGAACACTGGCTGCTCTTTCAGAGGACCAGGATTCTATTCCCAGGACCTCAATGGGGATTCACAACCATTCATAACTTCAGTTCCAGCAGATCCAACATCCTTTTCTGGCCTTTTTGGGCAATAAACACACACATGGTATGCAGACCGGTAAAACACTCAACCACATATGTTTTTAAAACATTAAAGCTGTGGTCCCTGTATGTCAGGCCCTACCTTTGTCCTTACCATGGCAACTTCAGGCTCCTCTCATTGGTGCTGAATGGAATCCAGAAGCTAAAGAAGAGCATTGGCCATAGTGATGTTGACATTCTAGCATTCAGGACACCAAGGCAGAAGGATAATAGGGCGTTTGAGGCCAGCCTTGGATACAGAATGAGATCCTGCCTATAAATAAATTTAACGGTGGTGGCACTTGCCTTTAATCCCAGCACTTGGGAGGCTGAGGCAAGCAGATCAAGGCCAGCAAGGGCTACACAGAGGGGGAAAAAAAAATCAAGGCCATGAGGAGGCTATTGCCCACCCCACCCTGCCCAGGACTGTCAGTTTCTCTGTAGGTTTGTGGCCAAGTACTGTGTTGAGCCATGGGACTTGGCCTGGGACCTCCAGCTTGCATGGCCTTGCACTTCTGGCCACTATTTGGCCCAACCCACATAGCATACACACACTAACCACCTCCCCTTAATGGGCTCCGGAGTTCCCCTGTCTGCTCCCTCTGTGATTTCCCACCCTAGCTTTTCTCCTAACCCATCTTCTCCCCAACCCCAAGGAAAGTCCCCCCCCCCCCCACGCACACACACCCTCTTCCCTCACATCACTGGCTTTGGGCACACTGGTGTCATCTGCTCATGACCTCCTGAAGGCCAGAGGCAGAGGCTTCTGGGGACATTTCTCTGAGGTATCAATCCACAATCTGCTGCCCAGCAGTTCTTAAGATAAAGGAAGGACAGGTGGCCATTCAACCATCACCAACTAGCCCTCATGTTCCTGCACTGCAGCAACAGGTTCTGGCCTTGGCTAAGTGCTTTATGCAGGCCCTGGCCTGGCTCCACTCCTGCCATAATTGTGCTGGACCATATTACATTAGCAGGCTGAGATGTGCATGAGAAGGTGGACGGCTCGAGCCCAAGAGCCCAGGCCCCAGCTGTGTGTGCGCCATTCTATACAATAGGAGACAGGCCTGACGAGATGGGGAGGGGGCCTGACCCAGGGAGGCCTAGAGCACAGAGCCCACCAACAACGATGCCACCTGGATGGGCAGTCCCAACCCCCAGCTTCCCCAAAGCTATTTGGGGCAGGAGGAAGAAAAATAGTCTGAGTTACTTCCTCCTGTGGTCCTCTTCCCCAACCCACCCGCTACCCTACTCTAGGAAAGCACTTTTAATTCCCCAGGGAGGTGAGTGGGTGGGACTGGCTGCTTGAAGAGGAAAGCTGCAGAGGCTCTGCTCTACTGTCCTGTCCAAGAGAGCTGGAGGAAGAGCTACCTGGAGGGTGGTGGCAGTGACTGGACCCCAGCACCCAGGACTAGGAGGCAGGAGGGACAGGAGCTAGGCCAGAGGTTGGGAGAATGGTCCCAGGAGCTCTGAAAGACCAAGATTAGGTCTGGGGAAACACATGCTCAAGGAGGAAGGCAGGGGATAGGCTGGGGGCCTGGTCCCTGGTCCGATCACACTGCCCTCAACTTCTCCACTCAGACAGCAGCTGCTACGTGAGCCATGGTTGGACTTGGTAAGTGAGCAACCAGGGGGAGGAGGGGTTCAGGGCTGCAGCTGCTGTCTGCACTCTTGCCGCCTCTGCACTGACCTGTCCTTTTACCAGCTGCGCGTCTTGTCCTTACGGCCGTCCTCCTTGGTCTGGCAGCCTCTAACATGAGCCTTTTTGAGAAGTGTATGAAGGACCCCGATTATGAGCAGCTACTCAAGGTGGTGACCTTGGGCCTCAATCGGACCCTGAAGCCCCAGAAGGTGATAGTAGTTGGTGCGGGCGCAGCGGGGCTGGTAGCCGCCAAGGTGCTCAGTGATGCAGGACACAAGGTAAGAAGAGTGCCTGCAGTCTACCCAGAGCCTTTCCTGCTGCGGGTGTGAAGTCCTGGGCTGCGGGAGGTGCAGAAGCTACCCTCTCCCAAAGCTCCCATCATTGACCCATTGCACTCCGCTCATCATCCTGGGGGGAAGGCCAACTTTCTTCTCACGTAATTTTGAAGAGTCAGGATGGGGATCTATACTAGAGTGTGTGAGAAATTCCCAAGGGGAAGTGTCCCCTTCCCTGAAACCTAGCCAGCCCTCCAGTCATCTGCACAAACCAAGAAACCTCCCAACTTCTCCCTTAAGCTGGCAAGTCCTCCCTAATACATCTTGTGGTCTTCCTGCTGCAGTCTTGAAACCTTACTTTCTGTTCTCCTTCTACCAGGAACAAAGGCCCTTCTAGTCTAGCTGTGCCTCTCTGAGGGAAGCAGGACAGGGAGGGGGCTGGTGTGGGTATAGTGAAGGGAGAGGAGGTCACTGCTTGCCCCTCGTTTCTAGGTCACCATCCTGGAGGCAGATAACAGGATTGGAGGCCGTATCTTAACCCACCGAGATTGGAAGACAGGCTGGATAGGGGAGCTGGGGGCCATGCGAATGCCCAGCTCCCACAGGTGAGGTCCTACCCAGACAGCAGAACCCAGTTCCATACCCACCCCATATTCGGCCAACTCCCACCCCTGACTCAGGCTCAGACAAGCCCAGCCCCATTGCTCTGGGCTCAACCAGAAGCTAGCTCTATCTGTATGCAGGTACCAATGTCTTTGACTTTTGAGGTGCTATATATGGAACGCTGGGCCTTAAGCTGCACCTATAATTCTTCTCCGGTGTCACCCATATTCCTACCCATTCAGAAGGTAGGTCTAGATCTCACTGCCCACTCACATCCCTTAGTATTTCCATCCTGGCTTATGCAGTTTGGCTCAGCATTCTGCAGCCGCATCTGGCTGTGCCAGCTGTGCCTTCTGGAAGGCTAGGGATCTGTGCCCCTCACCTGCAGCCTGCCTGAGTTCTGCCCCTATTCCCACCCCAGCTCATAGACTGCCCTCAGGTCCCCAGTCACACCCTTCCCCACTTGGCCCTCCTATAGTGCCGGGCCAGGCCTCCCCAAGCAGTCTTCCCCTTTCAGGATCCTGCGCAAGCTCTGCAAGACACTGGGCCTCAACCTGACTCAGTTCACACAGTATGATGAGAACACATGGACGGAGGTGAATGATGTGAAGCTGCGCAACTATGTGGTGGACAAGATGCCCGAAAAGTTGGGCTACGACCTGAGCTACAGGGAGAAGGGCCGGTCCCCAGAGGACATCTACCAGATGGCACTCAACAAGGTGGCCACCAGCTTTCCTGACGAGCCCCGCCCTGCCCCCAGAGTCTTGCCTCCGCCGCCATCCTGTTAGTTTCTCTTCCACACTTCTGCTTAGGGCCAGTTGGTATTCCCTACATCCTTCCAGGCCACCTGCTTCTGTAGGCCCTGGCACTCGCAGGACCCTCCAGCAACACTGCCACTCTGGTCCCCCCTCTGGTTGCCCCAGATAATGTTGTCATCGCCCTCTTTTCCACACCACTGACCCTGACCACAACTCCGGGTGGCTCCCCAGTGCCTCTCATGCCCATGGACCAGCCCTGCCAGATAGCTTCCCCTCCTGTTTGTCCACCTGGCGGTCCAGGCATACCCTCTTCTGCTCCTGGAACCCCACCTGGCTCATCCATCACCCCTAAGTCTGCATCCTGGATATGCCTTTGCCTGAGCACCTTCCTCCTTACCCAGAACAAAGGAGGGTACAGAGGCTGGAGGCCATGTTTGGAAGGAGCTTGAAGGAAGATCACTAAATGCCAGGCAGGAGAGCCTGTGTGCAGTGGGGGAGGTGGCCCTGGGACTCTATATTTTAGAACCACTCCTGCCTACTGCAAGAAAGGGTGAAGGAAGATGCTGGTCCTTGGGGACAGGCTGCTGGGTTAAGGGTTGGGACTCTAGTGCTTCCTCTTGTAGCTGGGAAGCCAAGGAAAGCTGTGGGTTAAGGGGCTCTGCTGGTAGTAGTGCCCGGTTGGGGTGTGAGAGCCCTCACCTGCTTGTACCCACAAAGACACAATTACTGAACCTCTAAGGATAGCAGCGCCACCCTAACCTGCACAGAAACAGACGCCACTACGGACTGGGTGGGCAAATGAGGAAAATCCAGCATGGGCGGGGGAGATCGTCTACTAGCTTTAGAAGAGGCACATGTAGTACTACGAGCCAAGGGCTGGGACTTGAAGCAGGTGAATGCCTTCCTGCTACAGCCAGGGCCCTCTAATTGCCCTCCACAGGCCCTTAAAGACCTCAAGGCCCTGGGCTGCAAGAAAGCCATGAAGAAGTTCAACAGGCACACGCTCCTGGTGAGTGAGACATGACTCTTCCCCTCTCCTATCACAAGAGATAGTTGAGATCCAGGGCTCAACAGGAAAGGGTCTGACCAGGGCTCCTGCCCACTGCATAGGAATACCTCCTCAGGGAGGGCAACCTGACCCGGGCGGCCGTGCAGCTCCTGGGAGACGTGATGTCCAAGGAGGGCTTCTTCTACCTCAGCTTCGAAGAGGCCTTACGTGCGCACAGCTGCCTGAGCGACCGAATCCGGTGAGGGCACAGTGTATAGGGCAAGTTACAAGGAAGGGGCATCCTGGGAGAGGCAGGGCTGGTGGGGATAAGGCTTTCCCTAAGATAAGCCTGTGTGCTTCAACCAGGGTCATCGTGCCCGTTCCGCTTTGCCCTGCCCTCCAGGTACAGCCGCATTGTGGGTGGCTGGGACCTGCTTCCGCGCGCACTGATGAGCTCGCTGCCTGGATCGGTGATGTTGAATTCGCCAGTGGTGGCGATCACTCAGGGGATGCACAACGTGCATGTGCATGTCGCCACCTCGCTACAGTCTCCCAACTTGAAGATGCTGACCGCCGACCAGGTGTTGCTGACGGCCAGTGGGCCTGCTCTGCAGCGCATCACCTTTTCGCCGCCCCTGTCACGAAGGAGGCAGGAGGCACTGCGCTCGCTACACTACGTGGCAGCCAGCAAGGTTTTCCTGAGTTTCCGCCGGCCCTTCTGGCGCGAGGAGCACATTGAAGGCGGCCACTCCAACACCGACCGCCCATCGCGCCTCATTTTTTATCCGGCGCCGGGAGAGGGCGCACTGCTGCTGGCCTCGTACACGTGGTCAGACGCCTCAGCTCCCTTCGCTGGACTGAGCACCGACCAGGCCATGCGTGTGGCGCTCAAGGACGTGGCATCCCTGCACGGGCCAGCAGTGTTCCGGCTATGGGATGGCACAGGCATCGTCAAGCGCTGGGCAGAGGATCCACACAGCCAGGGAGGCTTTGTGGTGCAGCCACCATTGTTCGGGCAGACGGATGAGGACTTTGACTGGTCATCCCCCTATGGCCGCATCTACTTCGCGGGCGAGCATACAGCCCACCCGCATGGCTGGGTAGAGACTGCTGTCAAGTCCGCGTTGCGGGCTGCAATGAAGATCAATAACTACGGGTACGGGGTAGCCAGCCCCGAGAAACCGGAGGCCAGCCTCCAGAAGCAGAAGCTGACAAAGGTGAAGCAAAAGCCCAGCTCTGTGGAACAGGGCCACTTGTTCCAGCAAACAAACCCCTCCAAGCAGCAACCTATGTTCATGGAAGCTGTCCCTGGGCTGCAAGGGCGCGTGTTTGAGGAGCGCATTCCCCAGAAGGGGCATGCGCACCTGCACCAGAATGCCATCCCCAAAGTGCACGTACATGGAGAACACAGGCATGTGGGACTTGGTTCCCAGCAGCACACCCATATGCATGGAGAGGCGGGCCACTCTTCGTGGAAAGGGAACATGGACACCCAGCTCCCAACCCAGCCCTTCTCTCTAGAGCAGACCACCCACAATGATAGCCCACAATAAAGTTATTTTTGTTAAACCCAGAGGCCCAGTTCCCCCCTCCCTTCTCCACTGCTCTGGTTTCCTGAAGAGAGAGCTGCCCTGGGTGGGGAAGACACTTGTGTGACACTGCACTGTGGCCAAGGGGAGGTCGGAAGCCACTGGTGGCTGCGGTGCTGACACGTCAGTCTTGTGTGGGACAGAGAACCCGCCGGTCTTGAGACCATCCCAGGCTATGGGCAAGATCCGAAAAAACAGAGCAAACTCATGCCAAACAAGAATGGTTTATTGCCTCACATTGGCAGCAGCTGCTAGGTGGGATCTCAGGAATCCCGGACCTCTAGGAGGACCTTCCTCCATTTCATTGGCCAGCTCAGGGTCTCAGCTTCCTTCCTATGGCCATGAAGCTCAGGACCTGTCAATCTGCGGGAACCCGATCAAGCTGCAGCAGGCTAAGAGTCGGTGCCATCATCCTCCTCTGGCAAAATCTCCAGGCTGCTGTCAGGCTGTGGGACTGCTTCCCCAGGCGGTGGCGGGGGCATCGGGACCCGAGTTGGTGACAGGGGCAGTGGGGATATGGGGGGAGATGGGCTACTGGGCTCTTCGGGCTGTGCCAGCCCCAGGACCTCCTGCACGTTGTGTGGCAGCTCCTGTAAAGACAGGGGTAGTCCGAGAGGCCAGCTGACGTGTCAGTGCAGGCTCCCAAGGGGTACAGGGCAAGGGGGGCTGGGCAGGCCTTTATTGGGCAAGAAGCACAAAGGACTCACTGGGCAGGCCATGAGCTGCCTGTAGAGAGCCTCTGCCCGAGTCAGCACATCCTCCACACTCAGCTTCATTGTCAGCTCATTGATGTGCTGCAGGAAGGGGAAGGGCAGGTGCATGCATGCATTCTGCTGATGGAGGGAAGTGGGCTGGTCCTGGGGTACAGGGCCCACCTAGGGGAGGCCTTCAGGATTCCCTGGACTGCTACAATTTTTCCATAGCACTCCCTGCTAGCACACTCAGATGCTGAAGCGCAATAGGGAAGGCCCGCACTGCAGAGAGACAGGCTTCTCTACTACTCTCTAAGGTACAGGGCTGTTTCCCCTAGTAGACAGGGGAAACAATTCCAACCCCACCCAGACTGTTGATCCACTAACAGCCCGAAGGCCAGCACAGCACACTGCCACTTAAATCAGGGCAGCAGGTGGGAAGTACCCTCACGTCACCTTAAGGATCTCATTGGAGCCAAAGCCAGACAGCATCAAGGCATCCCGCTCCATGTCCAAGATGGCACAGGCCACCAGCAGGTGTAGATTGGGGCCAGGAAGCCCAGTCCACAGCACCTGAGGTGTCAGAAGGAACCTCTGAAGACCCATCCTGACCTGCCCGTCTCCCTTCAGCCTCCCAGCCCTTCCACCAGTCCTCCTACCCCAACTGGCCACTCACCTCCCACAGCCGAAGGACATCAGGAAAGGGGAACTCCCTCTTGAACCAGATGAGCAGCCATCGGAAGCAGAAGCACAGAGAGCCTGAGTCCTGAGAATCTAAAGGAGGACCACAGGCAGTCAGCCTTGCTCACAGTTGGAGACTGAGTCACAGTCCAGATCACAGCGCGCTAAGCAGTGGGACCGGCAGGTGGCAGGCATGACTTGCACATCTTAGCTCTCCTGCTGCGACAGGACGGTGCCACCACTCACTCCCTACCAAACGAGCCACGGTCCGTTTAGCATTTCTCATATTAAACAAGACACAAGGAACTCACAGAATGCTGAGGGTCCAGAGACACATTACCTGGTCCAAAGTGGGCAGGCTTCCCCAAGCCCCTAGGCTTTGAATGCCAGGTTACTTGAGATGTTTTTCTCAGTCAGATGGTCTCACACAGGACCTACCCAGAAAATCACAGAGTGGCTGATCCAGGACCCTCAGGAGAAGCAAGAGCTGCCCAAGCTGCCGCTTCATAGTCTCCTGACTCTCTTCAAAGTTGCCATGCTGCAGGGAGCAGGAGAAGTGTGAGAAGGAGAAGTGTGAGAGCACAGTGTGGACTTATCAGTGGCTGACTCTGACCGCTCCCTCTCTCCCATCCTGTGCCTCACCACAAGCTCCATGAAGCCACAGAAACACCAGAAGGCATCCACTTCGTTCTGCACAACGAAGAGGATCGGGGACAGGAGGTCACTCATGCCCTGAACATAGCCTGGGGGAATACAAGATCAGCTGCCACACCCTGAGCACCCAGGGCATCCCCTTTCCCCATCAGTGCAGCGCTCACCCAAGTCAAAGTGGTACATGCAGTAGGTAAGGAGGATGTCATTGAGCAGGCCCAGCCCGGGGTTCTCAGGGCCTTCGTAGAATTTGTTGGTCCTGTCAGTGCGGCTTACGTCCCTCTCTGTGGGGGCCCAACATGGTAGGAACATGAAGGAGGTAGCTGGCTACCTTCCCAGCTGGTCAGAGATACAGACGTATTCCTCCCTACGCTGGCAGCCCTCAACTCAGGGCTCAGCGGATGGGGCTTCCCCAAACCCATTACCGACACCCCCGGCTCAGACTCTGTCTATGCCCTCTGCAATTGGTGAAACAGAGGCACCAAAAGAGAAAGACCCATATTCTCCCAGCTAGAGCTGACTAGGCCCCATGACCTCTTCCCTATCCCCCCCAAACTCTACCACTGCTCCCTGTCTGTCCCCAACCCTGACCAAACCCACCAATGAGGCTTCGGTATCCATGCAGCAGTGAATTCCTCCGCTCCTGCTCAGCACTCACAGACTTCCACTGCAGCTTCATTCGGAAGTACTCATCCCTGAGTGCAGAGTGACACAAGCTATGAACCCCGCTAGCACAGTACCCAGAGAATGCCTGGAGAAACATCTGCCCACATCATCACTCCCCAAGCCCTGTCCTGCCCATAGGCCACCTGGTCCCTGCCTGTCTCTTTCCTCTCCCCCCCTGACGTTTCTCTGCACAGAACACCCTGTGGGCTGTAATATCGGTCACCACCTTTCCCTCTGCTAAAAGAGCATGTCCAGGGGGCTCTGAGCCTCAGCAGGTGCATCTCAGCCACAGGCAGGAGCCAACAGCCACTGCAAAGCTGCAGGAACTGCAACAGTCCAGCACCATATTGACAGGGGCGCCACTCAGGAGGCAGCCACACAGGGAAGAGGCTGCTCACTGCATAGAGTGACTTCAAATCAGCATTTGTGGGAGAAGCCCCAACACAGCTCACACCATCCCTACAGAACAGTAGGGCTATGCTGGCTCCAGGACACAGAGGTCTGGAAGACTGGGAGAGTCAACACGTGGGGCAGAGACGTCGAAAGGCTGCGGGGCTGCACTTTCTCACGTTTTCCTCCGCACGTGGGCTTTGTGTTCTTCAGCAGAACCCTCCCAGCTGAGGTACCCCAGGAGGAACTTCCAAGCCTCCCGCCGCAGGCCAGGGCTGAGCCCCTGGGGGTGCAATGAAACACACAGGTCAGAGGGCTTCCTCCCGGCCAGCTGCCACCCCATTCTACACCACTGACACTCACTCCTGAGAAGATCCGATTTTTCAACTCGGGGACATGCTGTAGGCGACCCTCCGGACCCACATGGCGGGTCCATTCTTCCTCTGTAACTGGAGGACCCCGCTCCACTGAGGGACGCCGCCCCAACTCCACCTGCAGGACACAGGTGCAGGTGAGCCCAAGCCCTCCCAGGCTGGAGGAACCCTAAAGACCAGGGCCAGATAACACCTCCTTCCCTGGCCAGCAGGAAGCTTTCAAGAAAGAAGGCACCTGGGAGCAGCAGCCACAGCCGGGCTGAGGCAAGAGGATCACCACAGTCCAAGGCCAGGCTGGTAAACTGAGACACCCAGTCTCCAGAAATGGCTGGTACACTAGTTCAGGAGGGCTGTGCTGCCTAGATCACTAGTGAAGGTCTGCAGGCGTTGCTCAGTGATAGAACACCTGCTGAGCATGTAGAGCCTCTGGGTTGGATGGCTCCTTAGCACAAGAAAACCATCCTAGGCAACTGGCCTAGTACATGAGATTTCTGTGATGTCACTTGTTTGTTTTTTTGTTTTTGTATTTTTTGAAACAGGGTTTCTCTGTGTAGCCTTGGCTGTCCTGGAACTCACTCTGTAGACCAGGCTGGCCTCGAACTCAGAGATCCGCCTGCCTCTGCGACACCATGCCCTGAGTGAGGTCACTTCTTAAGCAGCTCCAGATACTGTTTTCATGTTACCAAGGAGAAAATTGAGGCCTTGAAGTCACATGCCTGTGTGACACAATAGAAAGTCCCAAACAGGATCACCTGACACTCACGCAAGAGATGACCTCAAAGCCAGGCTCTGGCTCATCATCTGGCAGTGGGGGTAGGTCAGGGGAGGAGGCTCCCTCAGGGTGCGGCTGTAGGGCTCCCCGGAAGAAGTTGGTCACACGAGAGAAACTGCTGAAGGTGGTAGAGTAGGGATCCTGAAGGAAGCGCTGGGGATAGGCGACAGGTGTCACGAGCTGCCCCTCCAGATCTTACCCGTCATACCCACATGCCCTGCATCTGAACCAGGGACACTCACAGACACCACATTGGAGCTGTCCTGGTCAAAGAGCTGCAGGTGATGGAAGGAGTTGGAGAGGGCAGAGGAGTCATGGGGGAAGACCAAGTAAAGGCGGGAGTCCTGTGGAGAGCTGGGAGGAAGGGGACATATAGGTGACTCCAGGTGAAGGGTGCTGATGTCCTGGGCTAGCCTGGCCACACTTTCTCCAGATGCTGCAGTCCCCTTCTCTATCACCAAAATGTTACTGTAAGGAAAGTCACTTCGGGCAGGGAGGAGCCAATGGGTGGCTCTGTGAGGGTGACTGACTCAGGGAGGAGCCAATGGGTGGCTCTGTGAGGGTGACTGACTCAGGGAGGAGCCAATGAGTAGCTCTGTGGGGATGAAAGGATACTTCCTATGTAGTAGGAGCCCCATAACGATGGGCCATTAATTTCTTCCCTGCCCTCGCTTTCAGTCTCACGTGGCTCACACAGGCCTTGAGCATTCTCCTGTCACAGCCCTCCAAGCACAAGGGCAGCCGAGGATCTTTTTAGCGCCGTGCAATCAGAACCGTGCTTTGCTCACTGTCCTGAAGACTCCAGCTGTAGCTGCAGGGGGACATGCTGGCTCAAAGGTCCAGCTGGGACAGAAGCTTACCTGGCCAACAGCAGGTAGCGGCTGAGGACTCGGAGCAGGGCTCGGGTACCCCCTCTGTGGAAGTGTAAGGCAGGCAGGGATCCTCCAGCCTGGGTCACCAGGACCAGGTAGGCCCAGCTGAGGCCTGGCTTAGACCTTCGGATAGACTTGAGCTCCCCCAAGCTCACAGAGAAGGCCCAGGAACTCCGGGGGCAGCTAGGCTCTGCACCTGGTTCAAGGGGGGGTGGGCGGTGCAATACATTGTTGGTACAGTGTGAGAAAGCAGGTCAACTCTGTTCTTTCAACAGCCTGGTCCCCTGAGTCCTCCCTGGAAGGCACCTTCCGCCAAGCCTCTGAGGATTCTGGGCTGCCTAAGATTGGAAAGAAGCCTGGTGGACACCTGCCTGTTCCAGAGTGTTCCAGAACCTTCCCAGGCTCTCCTCAGTCATCGGTGTGAAGACTATACTCCTCTCCTTGGCACTCAAAGGTAAATGTGTTCCTAGTCCCCTGGCTGTCTCACCTCTTGTGGCCTCTGCTCCAGACCCTACCCGAGCCACAGCAAAAGGTTTAGGAGGCTGAGCATGGTGACATACACCTTTAAGCCCAGTACTTGGCAGATCTCTGAGTTCAAGGCCAGCTAAGGCTACATAGTGAGACCATGTCTTAAAAAAAGAAAGAAAAAAAAAAAAAGAAAGGAAAAAGGAAAGAAAGAAATTACCCTGTGATTAGCTGCTTGTCAGCCCTCCCACCACCCACAAGCCTGGAAACCTTTAGAAGCATAACTCATGGAAACACCCAGAGCCAAGCCATTCTTTCCTAGCCCAGAAAGGAAACATCTGGAGGCCATCTTGATTGTGGGCAAAAAAAAAAAAAAAAAAAAAAACAACCCTTTGGAACCATGATCACTAAGGGCAAGATGTGGTCTACTAGACCCCAGTAGCACAGTTTCACCCACCTCTCCTGGGTTCTGCCAGGTGGGGCCGTGGCCGCACTGTGCTAATGACAGCCCAGTCAGGTTCATAGCCTGGGTCAAAGGTAGGCTCCTCCTCTGAGGTGCTAGGTTCACCTCCACTTGAGTCCTTGGGAAAAGAAATAACAGAGTGAAGAGTTGTCTCAGGTTCCAGCTTACAGCCTGAAAGCCCCAGTGAGAGCAGTGCTTCAGAACAAAAAGGGGCAACGAGTGAATGAAGAGCTTTAGTTGATGACCATCGTCACTGTGACTAGCTAAGAGTCTACAGAGGACACTGCTGGTGATGGTTCCATGATGGACAGAAAGAGCAAGGCCAGCCAGATGGTTCCGCAGGTAAGATGGATGATCTGAGTTCAGTCTACAGAACCCACAAGGAGGAAGGAATGACTCCAAGTAGTACACACACACACACATACGTAGAAGTCAATAAATCAAATAAGGCTAGAAAGGTAGTTTAGTGGTTAGCAGAGTTCAGATCCCAGCACCTACAGCAAGGGTCTGCAGTGCTATCTTCTGGCTTCTGCATGCACCCACATACACATGTCCATACACTCACACCACAGCTACCTCCCCACACACTCTGCACTTAGTGAGATGGCTCAGCACTTGCTGCCATCACTCAGCCGAAGGAGAGAATATCCTCTTAACTTCCACACGCCCTCACCATGGCACCTGAATGCGCCTGCAGCACGCCACTCATCCCAAATTAAACAAGTACGAGAACCCATGATCGCTACCCAAAACTTGTAATCGCTTGGGAACACACACTGAGTAAATAAATGTAATAGACGTAAAACAAACACTTGAAACTGTAGAACAGAGAGAAAAGACAGCTGCCTCAGAACAAAACTAGGCAATAGCCCTTAAGAAATGGGAACCCAGTCTTTCTCCCAACGGTCCCCTAAGGAGCCAAGAGGATCGGGCATCAGATCATTTCACAAAGCAGTCTCACAGGTTCCTGAGTAGCCAGCCCCTGCCTTCCACTTGAGTGGGTTAGAGGAGCGGGATGCCTACCTTCTTAGAGAAGAGGATCTGGGTTGGGTCTCCAGCCTCCTCCACCGGAGCCCAGTGCAGGACGACGTCACCGTCCTGAGGGACATGGGAAGACTTAGTAGGGTCGCCCCACTGGCCCTCAGCCCTCAATCCGAAGTTCCCATAGATGCCCCTCCATCCCAGCCAACCTTTTCCACCACACGGATAACGCCCGCGATGAGCGAGTCCGGATCTTGGTGCTTCCGGGCGCTGGTGTGCAGGTACACGCCTCCCTTCTCAAACACCACCTAAGGGCCGGTTTGGTTTAGAGACAGGGGCTAGGGCGACGCGGTCCCACAGCCCCGCCCCGCGCTCGAGTCGGGAGTGCGTTTTCACACGGGGCGGGGCTGTGGTACTCTCCCTACGGACCGTGGAGAGTGACAGCGTGTGTACCGGGAAATAGTTATTGCTAAGTTAGCTCTGCTTAGTGCCTGCACAGCGGAAAGTGGAAGCCGACCATCAGTGGGGGCTGTCTCCTGCAGACAAACGAGGGAACGGATCCCGGTCTTACCCTGTAGCTGGACCCTTCCATACCGCCGCGGAGGCTCCCTGCCCTGATCTCCTCCGTTTCCGGGTCAGCGTAGTGTCATATCCGGAAAGAACACGCCCTTCCAGGACAGATAGTGGTAGCGCCCCTAATGTGGTAGAGCTGCAGTGGGTGAAACCATCTTTCTGAACAGGGTAGTTGAAGCGCCGAGATTCAGGTCACGTGATGTAAACAGAAAAGTTAGTGCGGGTCAGGGAGAGTGCGCAGGCGCAGCGCGCCACTTACGAAGTAAACAAGTGGGAGGATCCGTGTTCGCTACCCAAAACTCGTGATCGTGCGGGAACGCCTCCTCGGCGCTCTCCATATTTTATATTGGCATCGAAGCCAACGCTAAGCCATCTTCCTCGAGGGCAAACTATAGCGGCTCTGTGGAAGCCATGTTAATGAGGGGCACTACCATCTCTTTGCGGGGCACGACCGCGAGGTGCTGGAAAAGCGAAGCGGAGAAAGGAAAAGGTGAGAGAGGCTGTTCGGTACCGAACCAGGGGTTCGGGATAC
Organism: Pachyuromys duprasi; assembly: GCA_028658305.1. Taxonomy (NCBI): domain Eukaryota; kingdom Metazoa; phylum Chordata; class Mammalia; order Rodentia; family Muridae; genus Pachyuromys; species Pachyuromys duprasi. Next base: position 4,351,319 of record CM053762.1, on the reverse strand, counting down.
GGGGCGAGGCTGTCAGTGCCCCAAATAACTGAGTCACCGTGGAGAGAGGGCTGCGCCACCATTTTGAAGCTGGGCAAACCGAAGCAAGAAGTGCTGCCATCCTGAACCTTTGCCAGCGTTGTGCTAAAGGGCGCGAGCCGGGGGTCGGGGGAGAGCTAGGTCGGACGGAAGGAAGGTCCTTTATGCGTGTGAAGCCGTACTGACTGTCACGTTGGGACGGGACCACTTTTTCTACACTTCTGTGTTAGTTGATTACGAACGAGGGACGCCAGGCTGCTCGCCTTCGTTTGTGTGAGCATGGGCACGCAGCCGTATTTGTTGCGGGCACACCGAAATGGCGTAGCTAAAGTCTTTTGCCATATTTTCCATTCAATGGGTACTCTGCTGTTGCCATTGCTCAGTGCTTGCCCATGGAGCTTCTGGTTGCTATTTTGATTTGAGGCGTCCAGGATAAGGGAGGCGGAGTGTACACAATGAAGGCGGGGCAGCCGCACGGAAGTGACGCAAGAAGCCGCCATGCCTTTTGAGGGCGGTGACGGCGCCTGGCCGGCCATGCTGGCTACGGGCACGTGAGTGGAGGTGGCGTTGTGAGCTGGGGTTTGGGGAGGGTCGGGTCTTCCTCAGGTTGAGGGACTGTGGGAGGGCAAGCCGCTATGGGAACGGTGCGGTCTGCATAGGTCAGGGCGCAGTAGTCGTCCGGCCACCCTTGGCTGAGTGCTGAAAGGGCTAACGCTCAGCCCCATGTATCTGACTCGCGACGAATCGTAGACGACCTCCTCTCCGAGGGTGCAGGTGCTGGAACCCTCACACTGCCGGTGAACCCTGTCCATACGGCTCTGTGTGTGGGTCGCTGATGGGTGAGGGGGCGCCTTGGGCGGGACTTCCGGTCAAGATTCCCACCGGGGGCGGGATTTCCTGTTTTCTTCCTAGAGAAGGGGCCTCGCTGGGCCGCGGGCGTGGTGCAGCCCCGCTCCCCGACCTTCGGTGGTAGGATCCTCCTGGGACACCCCGCTCCGTGTCCCGTGCTACAGCCGTTTTCTTCCCTATCTCCGTCCACACCTGTCCTGGGAGGCCTGCACCTTCCCGCTGGACAGCTCCCCCTTGCTGGTTTGCCCCCGAGTCTCACCTCACATAGGAGGCCACAGGCCTAGGAGGTCTGAGTAAGTCGCCCTCCTTTGAGCCGCCTTCACAAGCCACTGGCCCGGTTTTCACAGCGCTGCTGTGGCTGCCCCGAGATCTAAGAGGAGGAGCTAGGTCCTGCCATTCTTTGCTCTCTTCTAGTCTCAAAGAAGCGAACATAAGCTGACATCGTCCAGGCTGTGTCCTTTGCACCAGTCAGGACCTTCCTGCCCTGAGCCATAGCCTTAAGTTTCCAACGTCCTTCAAAAGCTAGGAACAGTGGAAGGTGTGTGGAGTCGGTGGGCGCCTTCTAAAGCTTTAGGTAGGACTTTGAGGCCCAGCAGACAATACTATCAAATCACTGCAGCTCATCTTCGGGTGTTGTGACAGGTGCCTACAGCTTTCTCCCTCTCGATGGAAAGATGGGATGGGGAATCTAGTCTACTCAGACAGGCAGGATGGAGCTCAGGGTTGTCAGAGGTCTCCAGACACCAGCTGCCCTTCTCACTGGCCAGTTCTGCCAGTGTAGCAGTCAAGGTCCTGAGCTTAAGACCTTGAAGTGGGGTGGCCACTGCTGCTTCATGTTGTAGGAAGTGAGAGGTTGTTTAGACATGGTGATCCTCTTCTGGTCCAACACTGAGTAGTTCTACTTTGGTGAGTCAGGTGGAGGTGACCAGAGTGTAGGGTCTGGGAGCAGTCTGTCTTTTTTGATTGTGACAGAGAAACTTGCAAACTACATGCAGAACTATCCTTTCTCTTCACTGTGGTCCCGGTGGGCTTGAATCCTTCCAGTGGTGAGGTGCTTGTCAGCTCCCAAGGGGACTCCTCAGCTGCCTAGAAGCTGTGGCTCGCGCACCTTGGTTAATGGGGAAGAGAGGAAGGCACAGAGAGCCCCTGAGTGGCCCAAGGTCTCACTACAGGTTTGAGTCAGTCATGGTAGGGACCTGGATCCTTGCCATCCAGGAGTTCCCTGTATGACTGGGGAGGCAGAGGGCAGAATAGCCATCACCAGCTCAACAGTCCCCTGCACAGTATGAGCTGAGGAAGTATAAAAGTTGATGTGATTCTGGGCACAGACCAATTTGCATCCTCCTTTGCCCACCTTCAGCCCAGAGTTCATCCCTCCCTTGAGAGAATGACCCTGGAAGCCCAGCAGAGGGGCTGGGGAGACCCCCCCAGGGGAGGAGTAATGTCCCTCACCAAGTGGATGGAAGGCTGGCAGTGACCTGAGGGCCAGTGAGCTTGGTGTGGGGTCCCTCTGGTGCTGGAGACTGGAGGGCAGAGTCCCACTGCTGGACCAAGTGGAGGGCGAGGACCGGCAATGGCGGGTGCTCTGGTTCTGAGCGTGGGGTCTCTGTGTGCTAGCCTCAAAGTTCTGGCGGTCTTGCACAGCATCTGAGTGCTGTGGTTTCTGGTGTGCGCCACTATGCGGATTAATGTCCTAACACCATGGGAAAGGTGCACATGGGATTTGTGTAAGTCCTCAATGACTTGAGCTGGGTGTATGATGCTTCACACATCTAATTCCAGGTACTTGGTAGTGGAGGAAGAAGGGTTGATTTCTAGGGCTATATGCAAACACCTAGACTGGCCTGATACAGCTCAGTTGGTGCTTGCTGGCACTCGAGTCTTGGCTTCAGTCCCCAGAACACATGAACCAGGTGCAGTAGTACATACAACCCCAGCACTCAGCAGTTGTGTGCATTAAAATAAGGACGTCAACAGCATATTTTTTCATGTAGTGAGTTTCAGGCCAACCTGAGTACTTGAGATCCTCTACAAAAACACAAAGAACCCAAACTAAAATAACCACAAACCATCAACTTGGATACAGTTCCCATAGCCAAAACAGATGAAGACTCCAGGCTTTGGGGCAGTTACTGTGGGGAACTGGATGGGGGCAAGAAGAAACCTAGGGCTGGAAAGGATGGTGTCTGGTTCAGGTCTCAAGGGAAGCAGGTTTGGCAACGGGGTGTGAGGGACAGGAGCTCAGCTGGGACAGCTGCATGCTTGGAGGGGGATTTGCACTGAATGGGTAGTGACAGGAGCAGCCTCAGCCCCTTTGTCCTGCTTTGGCCCACAGGGCTCGGATGGCGTCTGGGCGGCCGGAGGAACTGTGGGAAGCTGTCGTGGGGGCCGCCGAGCGCTTCCGGGCCCGCACTGGCACTGAGCTGGTGTTATTGACTGCAGCGCCACCCCCACCGCCCCGACCAGGGCCCTGCGCCTATGCCGCACATGGCCGCGGGGCCCTGGCAGAGGCTGCCCGCCGCTGCCTCCACGACATCGCACAGGCGCACAGGGCTGCCACTGCCGCCCGACCTCCTGGTCCCCCACCAGCGCCACAGCCGCCTAGCCCCTCTCCTAGCCCTCCACCTCGGCCAACCTTGGCCAGGGAGGATGATGAGGAAGATGAGGATGAGCCCACTGAGACAGAGACTTCTGGGGAGCGGCTGGGCTGTAGCGATAATGGAGGTGAGCTGGTAAGGGTTGGCACTGGAGTGGGGCTGCTGGTACTGGGCACTTGCGCATCCTTTAGATAGCATTCCTTCCAAGCCTCACACAAGGTCCAGCAGCTGCATGGCGGCAGTAACACAATACGTTGAACAAATATAGCACACCGTAGTTGGGGTTTTCCTTGAGGGCTTCTGGTCTGGCCAAGGAACTTGAGCGTGCTGAGAGATGTAGGTATCACTGGAAAAAGAGGGGTAGGGACTGCCACCCCGTCCGTGGAAAGTGGAGAAGTTTCCCGGAGTGAGGTATTGTGACAGCTGAGGAAGCCAGGGCCAGAGGTGGTTACAAGCACTCCTTAGGTGGCATGTTTGGGCTCAAGAGCATTTTCCATGTCCCATGAAATCCCACTTTGGACAACTGGATCTAGAGACGGCTGTTTGGGGAGCTCAAGGAAGGTTTCCCGGAGATGGTAATGTTACCACAGAGTTTTGAGGGGTGAGTAGGAATAACACATTTGCTGTGCTGCTGGCCACCTGGTCCTTTTTGAGGAAACCAGCATGCTATGAAGGGTATGGGCTCTAGAGTCAGGTGGTGTAACCTCAAGCAAGTGGCATGGCCTCTGGGTTTTTCATTTGTCCCCCTTCAGGAGCTATTTGGTCCCGAGCACCAAGGTGAATCTAGCTGTTGACCCTTGTAGTGGAAGGGGCCCTGAGTGACCAGGCAGGCAAATGAGTGTTGAGGCACAGGGACCAATTGTAGGGCCTGTCCTACCCACAGGACTCTTCATGATGGATGAGGATGCCACCCTCCAGGACCTGCCCCCCTTTTGCGAGTCAGACCCGGAGAGCACAGATGGTGAGGATCCTGGGTTGGTCGAGCCCTAACAGGCCAGGCTGAGGGTAGTGGGACAGAAGCTGAAGCTTCCCTGTGTCGCAGACGGCAGCCTGAGTGAGGAGACCCCCGCTGGTCCCCCAGCCTGTCCCAAGCCCCCGGCCGCAGCCCTGCCTACCCAGCAGTACGCCAAGTCTCTGCCCGTGTCGGTGCCAGTGTGGGCTTTCAAGGAGAAGAGGACAGAAGCACGATCCTCAGATGAGGAGAATGGCCCGGTAAGGGGGAAACGAGATAGTGGGATACCCAGAGCAGGCTGCTGCAGGGTTAGGAGAAAGGGCCCCCTTCTATCCAGAATCTTTTGGGAGGGGTCAGATAGGGAACCTGGGCCTCGGGGTCAAATTATCTCCCAGGTGTTCTTAGGCTGGCCTGGACCACCTTCACTGGGAGACTGCCTGGAGGAGAGGGGAAAACAAGGTATTGAATGGTCAGGCCCTTTCCCATTCAGGTCCCTATATTGACACCCCTTGGGATCTGGGCAGGCGCCTGCCGTCTTTGCCGGGTGCGGTCGGGCACCGCAGCACCCAGGCCTCTGCTTCTTGGCAGGGCCAGCGACTTGTACAGGAAGGTGCAGGAGGGAGGACTTCTGGGAGGTGGTGCCTGTGCACTGACCATTTCTCCCTCCACAGCCCTCCTCGCCCGACCTAGACCGAATAGCGGCTAGCATGCGCGCTCTGGTGCTGCGGGAAGCCGAGGACACCCAGGTCTTCGGGGACCTGCCGCGCCCGAGGCTCAATACCAGCGACTTCCAGAAGCTGAAGCGGAAATACTGAGCGTGCAGAACGCCAAATGGGCCGAGGCGAGCAAGAGGACCGTGTCCGCTTCGGCCATTGGTCTTTGCTGCTCCTTCTGCCCGGCAACAGAACAATTCTTTACGGGATTGGCTCGCTCTGGCTGGGCGGGGCTAGTTGTAAAAGCTCTGTGGGTCGACTCCGTTTCTTGCCTAGCAACAGAAGCTTTGCCCGCCCAGCCTTGACTGGCGGCCCGAGGGCGGAGCCCAGCTGCGGGAGCAGATGCTGCTCCGCCAATGTCCGAAGAGTCACCGGCAGCCCTCTTGAGATTCCTCACCCGATTGGTCCGAGCCTCCTGGGGTTGTGGCCAAGCCCTCCCGAACCCAGAATTGGCCCGAGGCCTTGAGTTTATTACACTACCGGGGCTGGGTTTTTGGTGTTTCCCCCCACCCCCGAGTCCTGGCACTTGTACCCTGGGCCCCTTGGGGATGGTCCCGTCGTGCTCTGCGTCTGACGCCCTCATAGGTCCCGCCGCAAGACAGCCTGTTCTTCTAAATCTGTCCTGTACCCAGGACGGTACCAGCTTCCTGTCCCCCGACCCCAACAGGTGCCTTAAAAGGCCCTCTCCCACCCAAGGTGGGGGGCAGGGGGCCTCACTCTCTGGGCCTGGCCTTGGGTGCAGGAGAGTGGGGTGAGCCGGGAGTCAGGAGGGCCGCTCTGAAATTAAAGTTTTACCTCTCACTAGCCAGTGTGCGATGTGCTGTGTGTGGGTATGAGGCTGAGGCCCCCAACGCAGATAAGATGAAGTTCGGGGTTTGCGACAGCATTCCAGGGACTCTCCATCTGCCAGCACCAAAGATGAGGAAGGGGCAGGGTTGCCATCTTCAATCTAGTCACAGGGTTGCCTCCCTTTTGTTTTGCCTTTTGAGACGATTTCACTTTTAGCTCAGGTTGGCTCCCCAGTCTTTGCTGAGATTTCCCATCTGCCCCACCATACCCAGCTTTAGCACATTTGCCCCAGGAGGTGGGAGCGATTTTTCCCCTTTTATTGCAGAGAGCCCAGTATCGTGGAAGCAAAGGAATGCGTGTTGGGCCCACGGACTTCTTTCCAGCAACTGGAGTTAATGTCTGTCTCGACTGCCTGAGACCCTGCCTCAAAGAGCAAACCCAAACCAGGTGTGTTGGCGCACACCTTTAATTCTAGCGCCTGGGAGGCAGAGGCAGGTGAATCTCTTGAGTTTGAGACCAGCCTGGCCGTCTGTAGGGCAAGTTCCAGGGCGACACAGAGATAACCTCATTCTGAAAACATAAAATAGCGCCACCGATGACAAGGTGTGGTGGCACTTGCTTTTTGTCTTTGTGTTCGGTTCGGCTCGGTTTTTTCAGACAAACTCTCACAACTATATACAATTTTGCCCTATCTGCCTGTGGCCTGGGAGGGGCTAGAGGAAGAAGCAGAGGAAAGGGCTCTACTTCTGTGTGCGGTGTGGGACCAGGTAAAGACTGCCCAGCGCGCCTTTTGCGAGTGGCCCTCGCCTATGCTCTGTAAGTCAATAAACTAGCTCCCTAGAGTAATCTCTGGTGGAATTGTATTTCGGTTTATCCTTCAGACCTTAGGAGGATATACACTGTTTAAGTCGTCCCCTGGAAAGCAAACTCCTATTTTATTTATTTTGTGTCGGGGGAGGGTCTTACTATATGTAGTTCTGGTTGTTCTGGAGCTATGTAGACCGGACTGGCCTCGAATTCACACAGATCTGCCTACCTCTGCCTCCAGAATGCTGGGATTAAACTATTGCGCCACACACATCCCCCACGAAGAAATTTGAACAACACGGCTACATTCTGAGGCCCTTCTAAGTAAAACAAAACCAAGTAACCTAGGGATCCAGTGCCCACGGACCCGCCCTCCGCCTGTCCGCGGGGGCTCACAGAGAGCACGCGGGGCGTAGGCGGCGCAGGTGCTGTTCCCACTGCTGTGGTGAGCTTTGGAAGAAGGGGACCCCAACTATAAGCAATCTTCACTACCTATCATCACCGCTGTGGTAGCCTGGGAAACGCGGAACCAGCCCCTGGGCAAGGGGAGGGATTTCCGGAGCGACGCTCTCCGAAGGCAGGACTTCCGGTGGCGGAACCGTTGCTGTCTGCCCAGCGAGCTCCTCCGTGAGTCAGTTCCCTTTCCCGGCGTCCGGAGATGTCCCAGCTGGGACCCCGGGGCCGCCTGTGGCTGCAGAGCCCCGTCGGAGGGCCGCCCCCTATATTCCTGCCGTTGGATGGCCAAGCCCTGGTCCTCGGTCGGGGCCCCCTGACCCAGGTGACGGACCGGAAGTGCTCCCGAAAGCAAGGTGGGTGCGGGAGTGGAACTGTGGCTGCGAGCGCTGTAGGGGAGCTTGTGCCTAACGAGGTGCTAGAGGAGCCCTTTGGGGAGAGACAGAGCGGATCCTGGAGATTGTCACCGGGCGGAGGAGGAAGCTCTCCGTCGCTGGGCAGAATGCATCAGGCCTTGCCCAAGTGTATCTCATGGAGCAAGCCGACCTTACAGAACTATCCTGAGCAAGCCCGGGGTCTGGTAGTCCTAGGGATTCGCCTCTACAAGTGAAGGACCCGGTCCTGTTGAGGAATAATTTGCTTCAGGTCGAGGGTGACACACACCTGTCACCCAGACACTTGGGTGGTAAATGCATGAGAATCAGTTCCAAGCCAGCCGCCAGTATGTAGTGAGTTCTAGGCGGCTATCCTGGACTATTTGAGGCCCTGCGTTGCAGGAGGGAAGAAAGGGAGAAATTGCCTCTTTCATCGAGGAGCAAAATATCGCCTGTAGCTGGCCACTTGGAGAAGCGAGTCCCTAGGACTGCCAGGAAGCCGGGCTTGCTCAGGATAGGGTTTTTGCTGTTTTGTTTTGTTTTTCAAAATCTGTAAGGTCGGCTTGCGCCATGAGATACATTGCGTAGACCGAGGTCTTGGGCAAGGCCTGATGCATTCTGCCCAGCGGATGTATGTGGTGTAAACCCTGACTCCTCCCCTCCCCCTCAGTGGAGCTGACCGCAGACCCTGAGACCCGGACAGTGATGGTGAAACAGGTACCTGTGTCTCAGTGGCGGGTCACAAGGACTCGGGAGAGGGGCCAGATTAATCACAAGCCTTCAGAAGGCTGGTCAGCTTCCCCCTTTTCCATCGTGCCAGAATGATAACCTGTAACCTTTCAGAGTTCTGATTGGTGGCAGGAAGGAAATAGGTGGGACCTGAGGGTCTGATTGGGAGGTAGGGTGTTGGACTTGATGGGGGCCGTTCTCTGAGGGGCAGAGCCAACTCCACATCTTCCTTTTTCTGCAGCTGGGTGTTAACCCATCAACTGTTGGGGTCCAGGAGTTGAAGCCAGGATTGTCCAGCTCTTTAAGCTTGGGAGACATCCTTTATCTGGTTAATGGCCTGTACCCCCTGACCCTGTGTTGGGAAGATGTCAGCACAACAGGAACCCAGCCAGATGCTCCTGCGAGCACCCCTCCTGCGCCTCCACAGGAGGGGGAAGACTCTGAGCCTCAGAAGAAGCGGGTGCGGAAATCATCCACTGGCTGGGAGAGCTTGAAGAAGCTACTGGTGTTCACCGCATCTGAGGTGAAGCCCCGGGGTAAGGTGAGTGTAGCCCTGGACGAGTCTTACCCGTCTCTGGGCCTCAACTGCTGAGAACCCCGTGGTGGCTGCCGCCACTGAGGTGCAGGGTATAGATCAGGCCCTGCAGTCAGTGTCCACCATATCTCTCTTGCTTGTGTTTATGGACCAGTCTGAAAAGGTGTGGTCTAGTTCCTGGTGGGCACTCAGCCAATGGTGAGGTTTGTTTTAAAAACTTTATTCATTCATATGAGCCCTCATGATTTTGTGTGTGTCATATGCATGCAAGTGGCTGCAAAGGCCAGAGAACATTGGGTGCCCCAGAGCTGTAGTTACAGGCCACCTGATGTGTGCGCCTAACCATTGAGTCATCTCTCCAGCTCTTCCTGCAAAGACCTTTGCTCTTTCTGGGCTGTTAATCCTCCAAGGAGATGCGCAGGGAAAAAGGGTGGGTGGGACACTGGTTCCCCACCCAAGACTGGAAAATGGGGAGCAGAGAACACAGGATTAGTAAGCTACTGCGCTGTGTCTTCCCCTACCTAAACTGTGCACACTCTGTGACTTGGGACCCCTTTCCTAAGGGTGACCTCAGCATCAAAAGGCTGGTGTCAGCCTGTAAGGAAGGTCAGAGGTCACAGTAATGCTGTCCCTATTTTTGGTGATACCAGGTGGCTGCCTTTGACCTAGATGGAACCCTCATCACCACCCGCTCTGGAAAGGTCTTCCCCACTAGCCCTAGTGACTGGAGGTGAGGCGGGACATGGGGAGAGGCTGGAGATCCCAGAGTCCTTCAGGCTACAAGTCACCAGCTGCTTCCCGCCAACCTTAGGATCCTGTACCCAGAGATCCCAGAGAAGCTCCAGGAGCTCCATGCTGAGGGCTACAAGGTGTGTGTGTGCACAGCTGTGCTGGACTCCAAGAGCTGCAGGGCTGGGAGCCTGTGCTGCGTGTGTGTGCGGAGGTCAGGTTGGACTGTGGTAAGGAACTCCAGTGTGTACTTGTCTACCCCAGCTGGTAATCTTCACCAACCAAATGGGCATTGGGCGAGGGAAGCTGTCCGCAGAAGTGTTCAAGGCCAAGGTGGAGGCTGTGCTGGAGAAGCTGGGAGCCCCATTTCAGGTACAGCCAGAAGGGACACTCAGAACATGCCAGGGTGTGGGCTGGAGGCCTTGGCTGGGGTCATGTTGACAGGAACCCCAGAGACCCCAAGGTCAAAGACCCCAAGGGAGCACTAAGAACACTGTGGCCTGGCCACCTCCATAGGTGCTGGTGGCAACGCATGCAGGTCTAAACCGAAAGCCAGTGAGTGGCATGTGGGACCATCTGCAGGAGCAGGTGAGTGCCTTCCTGCCTGGAATGCTGACCTTCCCAGCCTGGAGGTGCTGGAGTGGTGGTGGGGGTCATGGAACCAGGTACAGCCTCTGAGAGGTAAACAAATGCTCAGGGCTGAGGCGGGGAGCCTGGTGGGTATCAGGGACGTGGGAAACAGGAGAGAAGGAAGAGCCCCAGGAAAAGGCCACAAGTGGGAAGAGCAGGGAGTAGAGGCTGCTGTGGGGTGTGCGCCCTCTGGAGGCCACTGGGGGAATAGGCGGGACACCCCGCAGCAATGCCCTTTTATATGTGGTCCAGCTAGCGTCTCTGCTGTCCCCTAAAGAGAGGGTCTTCTCACTGCCTCTCTTTGCAGGCCAACGAGGGCATGCCCATCTCCATCAGGGACAGTGTCTTCGTGGGAGGTAAGAGGCCCGGGCTTCTGGGGTTGTCAGAAACCCTCTTGAGGCTCAGTGGTGGACAATGTCGCCCTCCTCTTGTAGATGCAGCAGGGCGCCCAGCCAACTGGGCCCCAGGGAGGAAGAAGAAAGACTTCTCCTGTGCAGACCGCCTAGTAAGCCTGGTGTCCATCTCCCGACCCTGCCCACCCCATCCATGTCCTCCCTGTGGCACCCCTGAACTCTTCTGACTTCTGCTTTCCCCCCAGTTTGCCCTTAACGTTGGCCTGCCCTTTGCCACTCCTGAAGAGTTCTTCCTTAAGTGGCCAGCAGCCCACTTTGAGCTTCCAGCTTTCGATCCGGTGAGGCTCAGAGGGAGAAGACACCAAGGGAAGAAGAAGCTGATGTCTGGCTCCCTGGGCTCACACCCTTTTTGTTCCCCTGCCAGAGGACCATCTCCAGTGCTGGGCCCCTGTATCTCCCAGAGTCCAGCTTCCTCCTGAGCCCCAACCCAGAGGTGGTGGTCGCAGTAGGATTCCCTGGGGGTGAGACGCCACAGCCCAACCTCTGGCTTCCCCCTAGCACTCACTGGAGTCCTAGGCACTAGCTGATGGCTACCCTGCCCCCACAGCTGGCAAGTCCACGTTCATCCAGGAGCACCTGGTGTCTGCAGGATACGTCCATGTGAACAGGGTAAGTGCGGCTGCACCCCACCTCCATGTGGTGCTGCTCTAGAGATGGGGTGGAGGACTCCCCAGACTGACCTGTGACCTGCCCTGGGTCCCACAGGACACACTGGGCTCATGGCAACGCTGTGTGAGCTCATGCCAGGCAGCACTGAGACAGAAGAAGCAAGTCGTAATTGATAACACCAACCCAGATGTCCCAAGTCGGGCGAGGTACTTGAACCCCGTGGTGGTGGGGGGGGGACACCGAGCGAGCTAGGTGTTAGTGACAGCAGCCTCGCCTCCGCAGGTACATCCAATGCGCCAAAGATGCAGGTGTCCCCTGTCGCTGCTTCAACTTCTGTGCCACGCTGGAGCAGGCTCGCCACAACAACAGGGTGAGCCCCGCCCTCCAGGCCCCGCCCCCCTCGTCTAAGCCCCCAGGCATCTGGCTTTTGACGTGTGTGCGCCTCTTTTTGCAGTTCCGCGAAATGACTGACCCCTCGCATGCGCCAGTGTCAGACATGGTCATGTTCAGCTACAGGTCCAGAGGTTCTGGGGGGCTGGAGGTTGCAGGAGGTGGGGAACACAGCCTCCTCACACACCCACACCCCCGTCTCACAGGAAGCAGTTTGAGCCGCCCACGCTGGCCGAGGGCTTCCTGGAGATCCTTCAGGTTCCGCTCCGGCTCCTCGAGCATCGGGACCCTGCGCTGCAGCGATTGTACTGCCAGTTTTTGGAGGGCTGAGCCCGCAATAAAGGCTGCTGCTGCTTTACTCACGGGCAGTTTGCTGGAGTTGTGGGGGGCAACGCAGGAGCCACAATGCTCCGCACCAAGCGTGGGTTTACAAGTGCGCTCTTGTGCACCCTGGCCAGGTGGCCTGAGCAGCCATGGCCATTTACGGTGGGGGACCATGACCTGACAAGAGGTGGTAAGAACCCAGCCGTGGGACGACGGAGCTGAGCCTGGAGTGTCAGTGTCCTATGTCCCCAGGAACAGGAAACTATAATTTGTCAAAGACAGGCTTCATGTGGACTAATTGGCCCGATGAGCCTGCCTTTCCACCTACTCACAGAATAGCACCTCTCCCCCAGACTGCCAGTCTATACCTTGGACCCACCAAGGTGATCTCTGGAGCCACAACCATCTGTACTGAACACAGAACCAGCGGGGAGGGATGGCATGTGGGTTAAAAGGCTTTATTAGGGGAACACACAGGGGCCAGGACCATCCTTGGGAGACCTCAGGACGCTGTCCTCCAGCTGGCTGGGCAGGCACAGTCCCCAGAAGCCCCTGCTCAGAAGCATCTGACCTGGGGGCAGTGGAGGGGTAGTGGAACTGCACCCTACCCCGGCCCGTAAGCTGTGGCCCTCGCATCCACTCCGTGGTAGGGATACTTGTACCAGGAGGCAGTACCTCATGCAGCAGGCCTCCCTAAGGCCAGGGCCACCCAGCTGCTTCCCGCAACACAAGTACTGCTCACCAGTCTCCATTGGGGCCTCGTCTGGGACTGTGGCCCGCCCAGCCTGGGGTCCACTAGCCACCCATCTGCAGAGGAAGAAGCCAGGGGAAGTTCAGAAGTGGGCACCCAGGGGCAGGGCCCCGTGCTGTGTGCTCGGCAGAGGCGGCCTCACCCCTCTCTGCTGCTGCTCCTGCTCCAGACTTCGCTGCAGGACCTGCTGCTGGTTGGCAATGACACGGCGGAGGCCGTTGGCAAAGTTGCTCTGGTCGTGTGGGATGAGGCCGATGAAGATCTTCTTCTCCGAGGAGTACAGCAGCATGAGCACGCGCACCTCGCAGGAGGCCTTGTAGGAGAAGTGCACGCAGCCCGCCTAACGGCAGACCCAAATCAGGACACTCATTTATCCACACTCAGCCACAAACGGCCATAAGACTACTGGCTCCCTAATGGCAGGTCCCAGAGGTCCAAGGCATCCGGCAAGACTCCAAGGCTGCCCCTGTGGCCCCAGCCTCAACAAGCTGGGCCTCAACAGCCTCCCGTTCCTTTACACTGAGGACAAAGCCCCTGAGACAAGACCTGGCTGTGTAACAGCATCAACGACCAAGGGCTCCCCAAGGTTCTGGGGCACCCTAATTCTACCCCAGGGGATCACCTGCTCACAGAGAGAATGAGGCCCCAGAGCTGGTGGATCTGGATCTTGGGGACTCCAGGTCTCCCACATTTTTCTGGGAATTCTGGGCCTGGCTCAACAGCATACAGTGGTTGGCGGTGTGGCACTGAGCTGGGGAAGGGGCCGTCATGACGCAGGGCCCTCTCTAAGGGGGCTGGCTGACAGTGTCTGCATGTGTTATTGACAAGCATGGCGCCTCAGTTCTCCAGGGAAGGCCCTGATCAGGGCACGAGGGCTGGGGGAGGACTGAACATGCAAACATGCGTCGGGAGGCCCCAGCACAGCTGCCAGAGTAGCTGCATTAGCCCGCCTCCAAGACTTCTGCCCTCCACTCACAAAGCCATTGTCCATGACCCGGCACAGGCTCTTGAGAGTCTCCATGTCCTTCGTGAAGTGGAACTGCACCAGCCGTGAGTTCCGGAACAGCGGCACCAGAGTGGTCTGGGGGAGGAAGAGGGCCCCCGCTGAGCCCTGGCTCGGCCCAGGGCCGTTCCCCACTCCCAGCTAGTATCCCCTGCACCCTCACCAGCAACTGCTGCGGAATGAGCTGCATGAAGAGCCTCCGTGGCCACTGGTCTGTCCTCCTGCAACACGACACAGCAGTGTCAGTCAGGAAGGTCCCCAGGGGCCTGCATGGCAAACGTGCCCACCTGCCAACCCCACCCCACTCACAGGATCTCCCCTTGGTTCACGTAGACGTGGGATGGCAGCCACCGCTTGGACCGGCTGTTGGGCTCAGGCCTGGGCTTTGGGGCAGAGCGAGAGGGCACTTCAGGGGCGGCAGTGCAGGGCCAGCAGCCCACACGGCCCGCGGCTCACCTCCTGCCACTCCATGACACCGCTCCAAGCCAGGAATTTGTTGTTGACGATCTGAACAGGTCCAGAGTGCACACCGCCAGGGCCCACGGCCTGTGGGACAGGACACCACCATACTGCCAGCAGCTCCAACTCACAATTCCCCATGAGCTGGCTGCGGCCCTGACTCCAAGCCCAGCAGGCCGAAGACTGGCCCTGCCTTCATTGCCAACATTCTGTGCTCCCAAGCAGCCCCAGACAAGTCTCCGGCCCTGGGTGGTACTGAGGCCCACAGCAGCCTAGGCCTGAGAAGGATGCCATCAACACCAGGCAGTTAAGTGCCAGGACACATGGTTACCCTGCAGAGAGGATGGGCCTCTTGCCAAACCTGCCATCCACCACTGCTCCACAGAGGATTCTACACCCAGGACCCCCCTCGTCGACCATCCCCTTCAAAGCCTAGGAAGCTACTTTCCCCATCAAGCCCTGTCCGGGTGCCACTTCCTCTCCACGGCTCCTCTGGCGACCCTCCTGCTGTCACACCACACCCTGCACCAGCCAGATGCAGTCAGTCCACCAACGGTGGGAGCAGGCGCAGTCTGCACTCAGCGGCACACCTGTTTGCGGGTGGTGATGACCTGCCGAATGGCGTTGACGAAGCCGCTCTGGTCGTAGGGGATGAGGCCCATGAAGATCTTCTTCTTAGACGAGTACAGGAGCATGAGCACGCGCACCTCGCAAGGAGAAATGTGAGGGAAGAGCATGCAGCCCGCCTGTGGGGACAGGCTGCGGGTCAGAGGCCCGAACCCCCACACTGACCAGCTCTGTGTGGAGAGGCCCAGACTCACCAAAACACTGCTCAACCAAGGCTTTCCTGAGAGCGGGTGTACCACTCTCCACCTCCTCAAACCCTGATGACCTGCAGGGCAGGGGGAGCCCAGAACCCGGAGAGTTGTGTGTCTCCCTTGTCCACTGGCCCAGCGCGGCTGCTGGGTCGAGGGCAGGGGGCTAGGAGAAGGCCCAGCAGTGAGAACTGGCTGCTCTTGTCTGGGCTAAAGTTTGGTCCCCAGCACCCACATGGCAGTTAGCAACCTTCCACTCTTTTCCATGGGATCGGATGACCTCTTCCAGTCTCTGCCGCACCAGGCACACACATGACACACACACCATTAAAATCAAAATTTAAAGAGAGGGCAGTGGGCGGGGCTCTGTGCCACCCAAGGCCAGCCACTTCCCATCTCAGATTCCGGTTTCCCCATCTGTACATCATGGCAACAGCATAGTGACCGCCGCGCAGCTAAGCACGTAAAGCTAACTGAGGTGCCCGCCGGCCCTTCACTGGGGGGACAGCTACCTGTAGGCTAGCCCATCCTCTGCCAGGACGAACGGCTCATCCACCTCACTGGCTAGCCCTCTGCACTAATTCTCCAAACCCTGAGCACTGAGACACTACCCCAGCCAAGCTGCTGCTGACACGAGGTTGCAGGCACTGGGGCCCAGAAAAGGGACAAATCCTTGGAGGTGGTCAAGTGGGAGGGTTTACCAGCTCGCAGCAGAGCTGGGGAGGAGTCTGGAATCCAGTCCTCTGCACTCGGGCTGGTGACTTCCTCCCACCTTACACTGCCACCTGCTGCAGCCCATGGCCCCAGACTGGGTCCACAGCAGTAGAGGCTGACCTCTACACCCTCCCACCAGACCCCATCCCCACCAAACACAGGCCCTGAGAAGCAAGGCCTGTTGGGCTCCACTTCATAGGCAGAACCCACAGGCTCATGTGCCTGTCACTTCACAGTCCCATCAAAGTCCTGAGACGACCTCTTAAGGGGCACAGGAAGACTCTCATGACAGGGCAGAACTAGGTCCCGTCCCACTGGTCCCCACTCCCACTCACGAAGCCGTTGCCCATGATGCGGCAGAGGCCCTTGAGGGAGTCACAGTCTCTGTTGGTGAAGTGGAACTGGGCCAGCTGAGAGTTTCGGAACAGGGGGCCCAGTGTGGTCTGTGGATGACAGGGGGAACCACTGATCACGGTGAGGCAAATGCAGGGAGATGCTGGCGTAGAGGTTTCGCTGGGGGCGAGGGCTTGGGTTGTGTGGGCGGGGCCAGGATTTGGGGGGCACAACCCGAGTCTCACCAGCAGCTGCTGTGGGATGAGCTGCATGATCAGCTTCTGGGGCCACTGGTCCGTCTCCCTGCGGTAGGGGGAGCATCAGAAGCCATTCCCTGCATCCTAGGCCGCCCCGGGCTCTGCCCACTCCCACACTCACAGGTTCTCGCCCTGGTTCACGTAGGCCTGGCAGGGCAGGGTGCGCTTCAGCTTTGCTGTGGAATCCGAAAAGGGTCTACGCTTCTGTGGGTGGGAAGCGGTGGTGCGGGCTCAGCAGAGCACCCAGGCCCCCCAGCGCCCACCGCCGGCTCAGGGGTCGGGGCTGGCCGGGCTCACCTCCTGCCACTCCAGAACGCCACTCCAGGCCAGCAGTTTGTTGCTGAGCCGGTGCTCATTCACAGCAAGCCCCCCAAGAGCGAGCCCGGGTGAAGACGGGCCAATAGGCCCCAGGGCCCCAAAGACTCGAGCCCCTTCCTGCAGCAGAAGGGAGAATTCTTAGGTCATTCAAGGTTAGGGCATTCCACATATCCTGGAGGGGACAACCTCAGGGCTAGACTCAGTCCCTTGGTACACACTCCAGGTCCCAAAATCTTCCCAGGCAGCCAAGACTCCCCAAGCTGGCCGTCTACAACAACCCTTAGAGCAATCTGTCAAAACTGTGAGCAGCAGCCCTGGTGCTCAGGGCCACCCTAGGGCTACTGGGCCCCCTCCCGTAAGGAGCATCCCACACAGGATGGATGGCCTTCCTGAGCACCCCAAGGAGGCGGCGACCAAAACCAAGGAAAAAGCGCATCCTGGAGAAAAGCCGGGAGATTTGAGGAAGCCTAGAGGCTACGCTCACCGAAACCTTTGGCCTGAATGAATGCTGAACAATGTTGCCAAGCGAAACTATGTATCCGCCCTCCTCTCAGCGCCAGTGTGCAAGCTAAACTCTTTTTTTTTTTTTTTTCAGCCAAAACATTTCCAGAGAAACAACCGGGCTCCTGGACCGTTTGCACTTCCAGGCTGGAGACCATTCTGATAATCACCAACGCATCCGTTGCTCATTTCTACACTCATGAGGCCTTACTTTATACCCTGCGTGATGACAAACCATAAAGTGTACTCGGGTGTCTTAAGTTGCAGACCTGTTTAACACTGCAGAGCTGTTTAACACTGTTTAACACAAAAGAGTCACAGTGTGAACCACAACACAGTCGGCCATAAATGAAAATCAGGCAAACACTTCGGGACCCAAACAAAAACGGGGTGGGATGCTTCTGACATCTGCCCGCCTGCACGCGCACAGCAGCAGGGGACGCACTAGGAACAGGGCGCCCGCTGAACGAGGCTCCACGAAAGTTAGCGTCTGTGCACGCCCGATCTGCTGCCAACCGAAAGGCAGAGCGGAGTCTCATTTTCGGGGAAGAAAGGCATCTGAGGACCCAAGGAGCAGCTTCACACAATGAGGGAATGCCTCAGGCCTAGGCTACAGTGAGGGGTGTGTCTGCGCTCCTCAGGTGATCCAAGTGGCGGGCCCACCTCCGCTCCGCCGGGGCGACGGAGCCAAGCGGGGGACTTGCTCTCTGCTGGCCAAGCATGCGCAGGGGGGCCCGCGAGTCAACCATCACAATCGCCAGTTTTGTTGCCCCAAGAAAACCTCGGTGTTTCTAGAAAGTGTGCGCAGGTGTATCGTGTGGGCAAAGGGGTGACAACCCTACGAACTAACAGGGCAGGATGTTTACCTTAGGACTTAGGGTCTGGGCTCACTGCGGGGCGGGCATGAAAACAGAGGGACCGTCCACAGTCGCCGTCTGGCCCCGGGGGACAACGCCCCCGCGAGCAACAGCTGGGCGCGCGCGTGTACACCGGGCTCCTCCGCCGGCCGCGCATTTCCAGACCCGGAGGCCGAGGACCAACTTTGCAATCGGAAAAACAAGCGAGCACCCCAGGCGCCCCCCGCGCGCCTGCAGCCGCCGCGCGGTCAGCAGTAATTCGAGCCCGCCCCGCCCCCGTACCCCGCCCCCCGCCCAGCCCGCCGCGCAACAAAGGAGAGAACCCGGAGCGGACCGAGCGCGAGCGGGACCCCGGGCGCGCCCTCCCGCGGGAGGCCCGTGGGCGCCGCGGACAAAGGCGCCCGGCCGGGAGGGGCGGCGGGGCGGGGCGTGCGTGGAAGGCTCTGGAAGCAGCCGGGGGACTCACCATGGGAGGGGCCGAGCGGGCCCGGATCCGCGGCGGCTGCGGGCCCCGCGGGACGGCGGGCCAGGACCGCGAGCGCACGGCGCGCACGACCAGAGGCCGCGGGGGCCGGCCGCGACCTCCGAGGGGGCCCCCGGCGCCGGGGCGGTGCGGGGCGCGGCGCGGGCGGACCATGGCGGGCGGGAGGCCGCGGGCCTCGCGGAGGGCTGCGGGTCCACCGACCGACGGGCACGGGCGCGCGGCTTCGGGCAGACGCGGAGCGGGACCGCGGCGGGGGACGCGCCGCTGAGGGGTCGCGGCGGCCGAACCACTGCAGCGAACGGGGAAGCCCGGCGCCAACCAACGCGGAGCTGGGGGGGGGGGGAGCTGGGAGCTGGCGCCTACCAACGTGGAAGAAAGGGGGAGCCGGGAAGCAACCAACGCGGGGCAGAGGCGGTGGCGGCGAAACCAACGGACTATGGAGAGGGGGAGCCGGCGCTGTCAACCCTGACGGAGGACCTGAGGGGGTGTGGCTGGACGGTTCCAAGAAGGTCAGGGAGGGAGGACAGCAGACTTGGAAATGACGAGAGGGAAAATCTGTGCCTCAGAGCTCGGGTTTTCAGGTCTAGGGTACAACACCAAGTCCTCATTACTCCAATAGGCCGAGGGATAGATGAAGGAAGCAGGCGCTCTCCTGCCTTGGAGGCGGTGAGGTGGCAAGATACATAAGAATACAACTCCCAGCAGGCCTCGCGCGGCCTGCGAGGGACGTAGAGGCCAGGCCTAGCTGCAAGCCCGTTCGCCCGGGGTCCGTCCGCCCACTGCCCCTCCAGATCACTGTCTTGATCTTTCGGACTGTGCAGTAGTATTTCTTGCTTCGGTTTGTTTTTCACCTGTGACATTATCCAGCCTTAGGGTACCTGAGCTCAAATTAACTTGATAAGTGTTTGGCGATGTAGCTACTCAAATGTTAGCTTATGTAGCCCAGGCGGACCTCGAAGTCCTAAGCTCCTTCTTCACATTGATTCTACCGTGTTCTACCTGGCTACTCGATACACTACTTTGATCTCTCAGATCCCTCAGAGCACCTCCGATAAGCTATGCTGGTCAACTGGAGCGAACGCCCCAGGGCCGCAGGCTGGCTTTATTTAACCCCATATTTTATAACTGATTAAAAGATAACCCGGGAGGGGAACAGCAAGAAGTGGGCTTGCCTGCCATCAAGCCTGTCAACCTGGTTTCAGTCTTCCTAACCTGCATGTGAGAGGAACAAGCCAAGCCCTGCAAAGTCCTCCCTGAGCCCCACACACGTCCCATCCTGTGACACATGTGCACATAGGTAATTCTGTGTGTGTCTGGACTACAAAGTGAACAACTGAGCATGATGGCTTTGTCTGAAAACTGAAGACTCAGAGTAGCAGAAACAGTATCAATAAAAAAAATCAGGAGTTGAAGGTCAGCAACCTAGGTAGTCACAAATTTAACTAATCTAGGCAGTGCCCAAGACTGGTTGGTGGAGGGCAGGACAGCTGCAATGGAGTTGGTCAGTGGTAACAGCTGATTTTGGAGCTGAGCCCAAAGGCTTTGCAGGGAGCCTGGGATAAAGGTGAAGGACACAGCCAAGGTTGGCATTCATTGAGGCAGGAAGTCAGACTGAAGAACAGGTGGGGCAGAACTGTCAAGAGGGAGCAATTTGTTTTGTTTTTTGAGACAGTTTCTCTGTGTAATCCTGGCTGTCCTACGAAGTTGCTCTGGACTCGAGGCTGGCCTCAAGATCACAGAGCTCCACCTGCCTCTGGCCCCCAGGTGCTGGGATCAAAGGCGTGCACCACCACTGCACAGCCCACTACCAATTTTTTTAAGCCTTGCAAGTTTGTGGCCATCCAGGGCTACACATTTGAGAGACTGTCTCAAAAAAGGGAAGCACTGGAGAAATGGCTGGGCTATTCATGTTTATTGCTCTTCAGAGTACCCAGGTTTGATTCCCAGCATCCATCTGGCAGCTCATATATACCTGTAATTCCAATTCCAGGAGATCACACGCACTGTTCTAGGCACTACGGGCAAGTACATACTAACATACATGCAGGGAAAACACCCACAAACAAGAAAAAAAGGAAACATTTAAAATAGATTTTTAAAAAAGAAAAAAGGGGTCTTGTCAATGAACTTGTGTAGTCTTTGGTCGACAACAATAATTAAGACCACACAAAATGTGTTATGTGTTATGGACACAAACTGGGTCACTCTGTCCCTGTAGCAACAGCCATGGACATGAGGCAGAGACGGGCATGGCCATCTTCCAGCTAGAACACGGCCTGGATTACGGCCAGAGGCCAGTGGGTGTTTAAGGACCCCACCAGCACTTACAGGCAGGCACCGGGGTCCCACCACTAACCTGTGTCTGAGCACCCCTCAGCAGCAGAGAGGAGAAGAGCCTGTCTCTGCTCCCTCCCTCGTGATTCCTAACTAGCCTCTCTGCTCCAATCAAAACCCTAACACAAGACCTAGGAAGCCCTGGCCCGCATAGATCTTACCCCTTTGTTTCTCTAAAATCTCACCCTTCTGTCTCACCTTCGCAAGTGCAATTACAAGACAGCGTCACCATGCCCAGCATGAAACTCTGGCTTCTCATTTAACTCTTAAAGGGCGCTTCAGGGGCTGGCAATAATGGCCAGTTGATAAAGTTGCTGGCTGCCAAGCCTGGGGACCTGGGTTTGGTCCCTGGGAACCCTCTGACCTCTACATGTGCATCTTGACAACATGCAGTAAGCGGAATAAACAGTAAGCAAAAGTCTCTCCAGGCTCAGGTTAACTGACTTCCACCTTTTAGCTGACAGTCACACAAGTCAACTGGCACTTCTGGCCACTCCTGTCTGGCCCAAAGCCCCTGTGGGTCATATGTCCTAATGGAGGAAATGAACCTGCTAAGCCAATAGGGGCCACCATCTCTACAGTTTACCCAGATCGTGAGAGCAAATATGGCCTTCTACAGATAGGCCCTAGGGAGAGCTGGTGCTTGGTCAGATCAGCTTACATTTTCTTTTCTTAGAAAAGGAGTAACAGACAGGAGGTGATAGTGCACACCTTTAATCCCAGCACTCAGGAGGCTGAGACAGGTGGATCTCTGAGTTTGAGGCCAGCCTGGTCCACAGAGCAAGTTAAAAAAACAAAAAAAGAAAAAAGGAATAATACCTCCCAAACACCTCAAGAGCCATGAACTTGACAATTGTTCTCCACTTCCCATGTCCTGATGTGAGCACGCTGCAGATGGAAGCGAAGACTCTGTACAGAAAGTTCAAACCTACACAGCCCTGCCTTGAGCTCCTTACTGGGGAATTTTAGGCAGGAGCTCTACAATGACCACATCCTGAGCCTGCAACCTGATTAGTCGGTTGGATAAGAGAAAGTGCAGTATGAAGAAGCTGTCATTTTGTTACCTAGTCTTTCTTTCTTAAAAAATGTATTTAATGGCACTTTATGGAGCTCAGGACTTTCTGACAACTGAAAAATGTGTTTTCGAGACTTGATGTATATTGAAACAAACATTCTTCAAATACCCCTTTGCTTCTTGTTTTTGTCTCCTTGGCGGGCCTGGAACTATGAAGGCTTGCCTAAACCTTCCTGGCACAAACCATCCAACCACACTGCAAAGCTCTAAACAGGCAGGCCCCTCTCATGCTGGCTGCAGTGTTAGCTAACTGGTTTGCTGTGCACTCTGGCCCCATCTTGCTTTAAGAGTGTGGTGGTCATGGCCACAGTCCCCAGCTCTCCTTTCTGTCTTTAGAGTTCTGGGACAGGGTGTTAACGACCTGACGGAGGTGAGGCTGACATGGCACCCTGTTCAGTAGCTGGAAGGGCAGGTCTATGCCTTAACTGTTTTCTTTTTGTGTGTGGGTGTCCTTGGAGGCTGGTGGAGTCAGTCCCTCCTGGAACTGAAAGTTAGGGGTGTTTGTGAGTCATGTGACATGGGTGCTAGGAATTGAACTTGCATCCTCTGTAAGAGCAGTACCCATTTTTTGTTTTGTTTTTCTCTGTGTAGCTCTGGCGGTCCTGGACTCGCTTTGTAGACCAGGCTGGCCTCGAACTCACAGAGATCCATCTGCTTCTGCCTCTCCAAATACTGGGATCACAGGCATGCGCCACAGTACCCGGCGTAGTACTCACTCCTAACGGCCAAGCCCTTTCTCCATCAGAGCCATTTTTTTTTTTTTTTTACTTTTTTTTCCAAGACAGTTTCTCTGTGTAGCCCTGGTTGTACTGGAACTCACTCTGTAGACCAAGCTGGCCTTGAACTCACAGAGATCCACCTGCCTCTGCCTCCCAAATGCTGGTGTTAAAGGTTTATGCCACGACAACCCAGCCCAGCACTATTCTTGTTTTGAGGGCAAACCTGTGTTTCCCTAGAATGTCAGCCTGGTGCCTCGGTGCCTCTCCTATTGATTACTCAGTTCACCTTCAGAAAACCTAACTGCTTCTCCCATCTTCCCGCGCACTGCCCACACCTCACACATGGGTCTCCACGGAGGCTGTGTCCTGGTTCTGGAGTCTCCTTCCAGAGGTCGCAAAATGGTGGCCCAGTGGTCTCCTGAGACCCACAGCAGATTTTGTTTGGTCCTCAGTGTGTGGTTTGGGTTTGAAGGCCACCAGGTGGGGCAAGCACAGGTTCGCCACAGTCCCTAGCACCGCACGTCTCAGAGCCATAGGCACGCGTCGGCTGCACAGCCATGTTACCACCTTGCCTTCACGTCTTCAGCCGCACCTGGGTCCCCTATTCTTTCATTCTGTGAGAATCACCCAGGGCAGGTGCAGAAGAGAACCAGCTCCCAGGGGCCAGGCTGTCACACAAGTGGGTAGATTAGTTAGGGAGAAGAAAGCCCACGGCCAGAAAGATAATCAAATTGGATCTTTACTGAGCTATGGTGAACGCATGGAATACAACACAAACACGTATGACACTAGAGTTCATACTTTAAATTCAAAATTGAAAAAATACAAATTGAAAAATAGAAATATTTAGGTATTAAAATTCCTCTCTTGTAATTCTCTTGTGCCTTTGAGTGGAGGCTAGGAGGTTGACACCTGCCGCCCTACACCCAGACGTCAGTACTGGCACTGGATGGGAGAGACAGGCAGATGAGAATTCAACCTTGATCCTTAAAACGGAATTTTCAATTAAGGTCTGTAACGGAAAACAGTGACTGTCACAGCGTGGGCAGCCAGACACTCAGGACACTGCTGGGCAGAGGCGGAGGCACCTCACCATCTTGCAGAATTGCAAGCACCCTGCAAGTCTGCACTGGGGTCTGCGTTCACATAATCCTACGGGCGAGCTAGCCAGTGTCAGCTCAGGTTCAAGTAGTGTACGGCCCTTTGGGGGGAGGGGGGTCTTGGGTCTCACAGTGTGGGCAACAGGTCCTGGCCGCCTCTCACTTCCAGAAACCAGCTGCAGCAAGGGTAGGCAGCCCCGCCGCTCCTTGCCAGTGGCATCCAGCCACCACCCCACAGTCATACATTCAGGAGCTGTTTGTAAATACTCCTTCTGAGACAGACTCAGTGTTCAGAAGGGTGGGAGCCTCAACCAGAAGTTTCTAACTGACCTCCAGGGAACCAGGGCAGGGCTCTGCACACTGTGAAGTGAACCAAACATGCCAGTTTGGATTTCCTGCACATCCTGGTCTCAGGCGATCGGCTCAGTTCAAGTACAGGAAAGCCAGAGTCAAGGCGTCGTGGTGTTTCTTAGAGCGTCTGAATTCCTGGTTATTGAGTCTAGGACCTGACCTGGGTCCTTGACAAACAGCGCCACTTGGGATCGAGGTATGGGATAGCCCAGTCACCAGGATGGGACTATAGTTGTGCTTATGAATTCTGATGAGTGTGCATGAACAAGAACAAGCCACTTCAAAGTGAGGGACTGGCTTGGTGCCACCTCACAGACTTCCTCGATTGCATGGAGACAACCACCACCATCGATAAACAGAGCTAACCATGTGGTCGGAGTTTCTGCGCAGCCATGGAACAGCCACAGCTGTGGCTCAGGCAAGCGGATCCGTAAGGCCTGACTCCTGTGCATTTAAGCCTGCAAAAGCTTGTCAGACTCACAGGACAGCCTTGAGGATGGACTTCTTCAAGACACGGGAGTTCTTTCCACAGCACTCCATGGCTCCTACTCCTGGTCCAGCGCCTCACTGGCTCTGAGGGCCCGTTTCAGCTCCTGCAGGAGCGTGTCGCGGCTCTGCGCTGTGTACTGGCTGTAGCTCCTACTGTGCTGGGACTCATAGTGGCGCTTCAGGTTGTACTCTTTCAGCACTGACACGTTTTTTTTGCATATTAAGCACGTAGGAATGCTCTTCACTTCCACAAAGAAATAGTCTCGCTCCCATTTTTCTCGAAACACGCGACCCTCTCCTTCTCTCTTTCGTTTGGCCACTTTTGAAGGAGACATGGGTACAAGAAAGGTTTCACTTTTCTCTGAATGCTACCACAGAACCACCATGGTGCCAGCCCCGTGACTGAGGCAAGGCCCCTGCCTCACCGTGGAAAAGCAAGAGAGAGTGGTGGGGACTGTGGCGAACCCAAGAGCATGAGCCCACTGATGGGATCAGCCCCAGCTGCTCCTGCCAGGCAGAGTATGGGCCCTGGGTGTCAGTCTTCCGACTCGTCAAGAGGAACAAGACTGTAGATTGTGCGTGTGAGAATTTTACTTGAGCTTTACAGCTAACTGGTAGGAAGGAAGTGACACATACTAACACAGGGAAGGCCAAACAAAACTCCTCTGTGGTGGCCCTGGGCCACTAGTTTGCCGCCTCCGTCCTGGAGTGGGTGGGCGGCCTGCACACTAACCAGCTTCACAAACCCAGGCAGTGGCGGTCCTGGCATGGACCACACTAAGGACAACAGGTGCCTGTGTGACAAACATCTCACTCCATCTCCAGGGGAAACCACCTGCACACAAGCCTGAGGACACCCTGCCGGACAGGGGCTACCCCACTTATCCACAGCTCCAACTGGAACCCAGTGCTCTGCGGCCAACCTTGACTGCTATGGCTTCAGGAATAGCACACTCGTCCCATGGGGACATCCTGACTTCCTGGTGTGGCGTGTCACCTACACACTTCCATGACCTTGCCTTTTGCCTGCTCTGCTCCTACAAACCAGAGAGCCTTCCTGACACCTGCCCCATTGGCGGTGTATTCGCTCCTGCATCCACCTCTGGCTCCTCCCTAAAATGTTCATGCTCCAGGAGCATCCACCTTCTGGCCCTTCATGTCCCTTCTCTGTGGTTTTGGCTATCTGCACCTAGGTCCCTCCTGGCTCCCAATTGCTGCTTCTCCTTCCAGGCTCCTCGGAACCCTGGCTGGGTCAGAGGCATTCTGGGCTCTGTAACCCTTGAGTGCACATGAGCTGTACACTACCTGCCCACCTGCCTCCAAGTCTGTCAGAACCAGGTCATACCATGCTGCCTCCAACTCACCCCAGGGCCCAGCATCACCCAGCCGGGGCCTTGGGGAGTCTGCAAGGCGAGAGCAAAGACAGCCCTAGGGGCGTCAGTGACGGGAGCCGGGCATCGTTAAAAGGAACTTTATTGGGTGTTGGGTTCAGATGAGGTCCATGAGGATGTCGTCCTCCATGACGCTGGGCTGCAGGCCCGGCTGGGGGACCGGGCCCCGGGGACCCCCGCTCAGCAGCATCTGACCTGGGGGGCAGTGGGAAGGGACTACATCTCCCAGTGGTCCCTGGGGCGGTTGAGGACCTTGGGCCTCTTATCCCATCTCCTCTGGGAACCCAAGGCAGTCAGGTTTCTAGGAAGCTCCGGAGACCACCAGAGGTCCTTCTAAGCCCAACTAGATGTAGATACTTTTCTTTGACCCTTTGGGAACCCTTCCCCCACACAGCTTCACTGACCCTAAGACATCTTCCAGCACCCTAGGACAGCACATAAGAATTTTGGGGAGTTCTCACCCACTGAGGCCTTGCTCCATGGCTGAACTTCCCAATGGCCCTCTGAAGCCCCTCGAGCTGTGGGAGGCCCTTTGGAAATGGGGTCCTTGCCAGTGGCTTCAGGGACTACGAGTCTAGAACCCTGCCCGCCCCTGGAACACCCTTACCTGGCAGTGGAGCCCGCTGGGAAAGCTGTGCGGGCCAAGACTGGGCAGTTGGAGGGTGCAGGAGTTGCGGCCCCAGCTGGGGCTGCCCCAGGCTCTGATGTGGTGGTGGCAGCAATGCAGGGGCGCCCGGAGGCTGCAGGTGGTGGAGAGAGGCCTGGGGAGGGACCCCAGCCTGGGGCTGAGGCAGACAAAGAAGAGCTCAGAGGACCCAGCCTCAACTCCAGGAAGGCCCTCCTACCTGGGAGCCTGGTCTAGCCCACCTCTCCCTCCCGGAGATACTGGGTCAGACCCTGCAATTTCCTGCTGCTCCATCCCCAAGTCTCACCGGTGGTGGGTTAAGAAGGAGGCTCCGCAGCTGAGGGTTGGCCCCAGGGTTCTGAGGCCGAAGGATGGGTCCAGAAGGAGGTGGGCCAGGGGCTGCTCCAGGAGGACCCTGGGGTGCCCCTGTGGGGGCCTGGGTAGCACCTTGGGGCTGGGCCTGCCCTGTAGCCGCAGAGGCCCCCACAGCACCCTGAGGCTGCGGCTGTGATGCACGGAGCTGTAGCTGGGGAACAGACAGCATGAGGAAGGGCAGACAGCAGGGTGGCTGCCCCAAGTCCACCCACCCCCATCCCCAACCCCACCAGTCCCCACCCCAGTCCTCACTAGATTCTGCGGGGGCCTCGCTTGGTCCTCCAGAATGGGGCCCAGGCCTGGAGGTGCCTGCTGTGCCCCCATCTGCACGGGGACAGAGAGGACAGGTCAGTGATGAGAGGAGACTATCTGACCTGCTGGGAGGACCTGGCGTGCAGAACGGTGCCTTCCTCTGGGGCACCATCTAGGAAGTGCGTCACACCCTGCCTCATCATGACACAGGTGGGCCCTGTGTCAGGGATTTGAAGTGGACACTGAGGAGGGACTAATGCTGCTCTGCTGGGACACAAGGGGGCATGGGACTCAGGTGAGCTGTCCTGGCACTAACAGAAGCCACAGTGACTGGCTGGGCTCTAGGGAGCTATGAGAGAGCGCTGGCTTGCCACCACCACACTCACCCCTCGCTGCTGCTCCAGCTTCTGCTGCTGGACCTGCTTGTGGTTGGTGATGACCTGGCGGATGCCATTGACGAAGCCGCTCTGGTCGTAGGGGATGAGGCCCATGAAGATCTTCTTCTTAGACGAGTACAGGAGCATGAGCACGCGCACCTCGCATGGGGCTGTATGCGGGAAGTGCACGCAGCCCGCCTGTGGACAGAGACTCTTCAGAACCTGCCACCAGAGAACACCACAAACCTCTTCCCATTCCATAAAACTCTACAATACAAGCCCTATGGGCAAGAGGTGGGGAGGTCTGCTTGGTATCTGACCCAGAAACAAAGGCTAAGAGTGACAGGCAATAAACTGGGCACCCAAAGGGCATAGCAAGATCAAGGCACCTGCTGACCACTGAAGAGAGGGAAAGACAGCAAGCCACAGAAGACCCTGCCTCCGCCTCATCGCTCCCCGCCACACAGCGCTGGCTGCCTCCCCAAGTCACTTTTAAAATGGCTCTGCTGAAGAGGATATCAGGAAGGTAAGGTTAGGCCCTTAAGAGTGGCTTTATCTCTGCCATAGCACGTGGCAGCATGGACCAGGAAACGGTGACATCCGAAGGCAGCCATTTTTGGAGTCAAGAGTGGCCCCACATGTTCTGTCTGTGGCTTCTGGGTTCTCTCTGCCTGCAGCTGGGGCTCATTAACATACACCCTCTTCTGTTTACCATCCAGCACAGGAGAGGGCAGTGCCACCAGGCCAGCAGACGAGTGAGTGCCTTCCCCTACACGGGGTGCAGCCTAGAACCCAACTCTGGCCAGATAAAAGGAGGCCTGGCCAGAAGTTTTGGACATTCCTCATTTCTTCAAGAAGGCGATTACTGGCATTGCTACTTCCACATGCTTCAAGGGTGCGCAGAAGCAGAGGTAGCTATCTTGTGCCCGTGAGAGGCCTAGACATTGACATGGCTGAGTTCCCCGCTGGGTGCAGTTCTGCAACAAGAACATCAGTTCCTACCACACTCGATCTTGGAACTTTCCCTCAAGTTCAGCTGCGTTGATGGGCCACACCACTGAGGGTTCTGGGCCTAGCTGAGCCTCCCTGTAAAAGCCGCAGCAGAACCCCCATGCTTGCGCCCCACAGACATGAAAGACCACGGTGCTGGAAGAGGTGAAAGGGCTGAGGGGCTGACGACACACAGCACTCTCTGCCTGGAAAAGCTGGGCCCAGAAGTCACTGGGCCTGCAGGGCTGGAGAGATGACTCAGTGGTTAAGAGCACTGCTCTTCCAAAGGGTTGAATTTCCAGCACCCATATGGCAGTTCACAACTGACTGAAACCCCAATCCCAAGGGATCTGACACGTTCACACTAATGACATAACATAAAATTAAATAAATTAAAAAAAAAAAAAAAAGTCATCACTGGGCCTAATGCCATGCACTGACACTTGTGTCTTCCCCAAACCCAAGTTTCAACCCACTGGCACCCAGGAAGGTGAGGGGATTTGGAAGATACCTCCACAACAGGTTAAATGAGCCATTAGGGCAGGCCCTATCCAACAAAGTGGGAGTACAGATAAAAAAAAAACAACAACAAAAAACCAGCAAAGGCAGGCCAGACTGCACACATCTACAAACACAGCCCTTGGGAGCCTGAGGCAGGAGGACATGCAAATAGAGGTCTTAATACACAGCAAGACTTCTCAAGTCAACAACAACAAAAAAAACCCAGCGCCATGGGACAGGGATGTAGTCGGCACTAGAACACATGTGATTAAGCAAGACCCAGGTTCCATCTGCACCGCCACAAATGGAGCGCAGGGCCAGACTACCAGCAGCCCCTGGGGCCTAGGGACCTGGCGGGGGGTTGGGGGGGTGCGCAGCTCAGGTCAGCAGAGAAGGCAGTCAGTGCCCACCCAGTGCCCACTACTCACAAAGCCATTGCCCATGATTCGATAGAGGCCTTTGAGGGACTCCAGGTCCTTGTTGGTGAAGTGGAACTGGACCATTCTTGAGTTCCGGAACAGTGGGCCCAGGGTAGTCTGGAAACGTACAGGCATCACATGGGGTCAACACAGGAGTAGAGAACAAGTGGTGAGGGTCAGGCGGGCCTCAGCCTGAGGACTTACCAGCAGCTGCTGCGGGATGAGCTGCATGATCAGTTTCTGGGGCCATTGCTCAGTTTTCCTGGATGATAAGATAGGAAAAGGAGTCAGGAGAGTCGGGCTGAGCCAGCCCTACCCCCGACAAATACCTACAGGTTTTCTCCATGGTTCACATAGACCTGGCAAGGCAGAGACCTCGTCAGCTTGGTGTTAGCATCCACAGATGCAGGCTTGGGTTTCTGAGAGAGAAAGGATGAGTCAGCCAAACCCTGAATCAACCTCGCCAGCCCCACAGCTCCACATCCTCAGCAACCCACACTCAGCCTTCCAAAGTCCCTCCTCTGGGCCCAAATCATATAATCACTATCTTCCAGTCACAATATGTAGGACCCTGCTGAGAGCCCAAATTCTAGGTTTTGCTGTGTAGGAGAGAGAGAGAGGCAGCAAGAGAAAGAGAAAGAGGGGGCAGGCAGTGGTGGCCCACGCCTGTAGTCCCAGCACTCTGGGAGGCAGAGGCAGAGGCAGGCGGATGTCTGAGTTTCAAGACCAGCCTGCTCTACAACGGGAGTCCAGGACAGCCAAGGTTACACAGAAAAACCCTGTCTCAAAAAAAAAAAAAAAAAAAGAAAAGAAAAGAAAAAGAAAAAAGAAAAGAAAAAAAGAAAGAAAGACAAAGAGACAGAGAAACAGAAAGACTGGGGAATAGAGACCTTATGCCTGATGGCAACTGCTCAACCACTGAGATCCACATTTATAATACATATACATATATATAATATGTATGTTGTTGTTTTTTGAAACGGTCTCGCTGTTCTAAAACTCTCTCTAGAATAGGCTGGCCTCAAACTCAGATTCCCCTGCCTCTGCCTCCCCAGTGCTGGGATTGAAAGCATGTGCCACTATGTCTGGCTTCAACATAGTTTTTAAACCCCAACTTGATACCAGGCGCACAAATCCTAGCATCCCCCTGGAGTACCCTCCAGCTGCAGCTGCTAAGCACTCTGGGAGCTGCCCACTTCCCACACCACCACCAAGCTCTCCAGCCCACTTACCTCCTGCCCACTTTCCACACCACCAAGCTCTCCTGCCCACTCACCTCCTGCCCACTTCCCACACCACCACCAAGCTCTCCAGCCCACTCACCTCCTGCCACTCGAGGACCCCACTCCAGGCCAGGAGCTTATTGGTCACTGACTGTTGCCCACCAAGAGCGGGAGCCCCAAGCTGGGCTGGTGAAGGACCACTGACCCCACCTGGGGCCACAGTGCCTGCCTGCTGAAGAGGACAAATGGCAATGAGGGAACCATGCCATCTCTGAGAGTGGTCACCCTAAAAGGGGCAGAAGAAAGGTCCCTTCCTTCACACCTCCACCACTAGCCATGTCAAGGACCATCCATGCCAACCATAAGAAACCAGACTCCCCAAACTACAGGATGCCAGAGTTCCTCAGGACAGTTCAGAGCCCACAGCCCTGGCCCAGAGCTGCAGAGTACAGCTATAAGCCTCCATGATGTGCCCAGGCCCCTTGTAGAAGGCCACATGCTTCCCCCACTGTGAGCACATAGCAGGGGATCAAGGCTGGGCACTTTGAGGACACCTACCATAGGAGGAGCCCCAGGCTGCGCGGGGGGCGCCAGGCCTGGTCCAGGGGCCACCGTGGACACTAGGCTAGGCTGAGAAGCAGGAGGAGGCTTGGGGGCTCCAGGAGGCCCAGGAGCCAGCTGGGGTGCTGGAGCCTGGCTGAAGGGGGGTCCCACTCCTGAAGCAGCTTGCTGGAGAGGGTTGATGGGTGAGACTGTGGACAGACAAGCATGAGTGGGGACAGGGCCGAAAGCCAGTGAAGCCACCCCCTCTGCCTCTTCCAGGACTCACAGCGTGGGCCCAGCCCAGCCTTCTGGTTCTTGGCGGCCTCCACAGCGTTCTGCGCAGCCACCTGAGCAGCACTGAGGTTCCCGGGGACCTGTCACATGGGAGAAGACCACGTACCCCTACAACTAGATACTGTGGCACACGAGGCAAATATAGCGCTGACGACCCGGAGCTCTGCCTCCATCACCAGAGGCCATTCCCGTCCTGAGCAGTCCCTTCACACGGCAATCCCAATGCTTCACTGGGTGCCCCCAGGAGGCTATGGCTCTGCAAGGCCCCAGGAGCTGGTCCCTGAGAACATCCATACCTGGTACTGTGCTGGGACAGGGGGCAGAGCCTGTTGGGGAGCTGCTGAGAGTGTGGCAGCTGAGGTTGAAGCTGTTGGCAGGGAGACTGCTTGCTTGGACTGCAGAGGGCCTGGGGCTGAGCTGCCACCAACTGAGCACAGGAGAGACAAACGAGGTCGGAGGGAGAGAAGGCGTTGGAGGTAGAAAGAGGAATATTAACATTAATATCCATGTTAAGAGAGTGCCGAAGAGGACCCCCTCCATGCCCTGTCCCTAGGCCTCACCGGGCAGCACAAGCCCTCGCACCAGCACCATGTGCCTCGGGTCCTGGCTCACATCTGCTGGGGGCTGCAGGGGCTCTAGCAGGGCAGGAGGAGCTGCCTTCTCGAACAGAAGCCGAAGGGCCGGCAGCTTTCTCGGAGAAACGATGGAGAAGTGGATACCACGCTGCAGAAAGGGACAAGGACAGGCTGGGGTCTCCTAAGTGTGTTGGGCTAGCCTCTTCCCCACCGCATGGTGGGACAGCCTGGCCCTGAAACCACACCGTTCATCAGACTGTTGGAAATGGATGGTAAGACCTGGCATTAGTTTCCCCAGAGAATCCTGAGTATGGACAATCCTAAACAGGCATGGGGTTTTTGCCTATGTTTTGTCCTGAGTTTTCAGACCCCAGCCTGCTTCCTAGGATCCAGAGGTGTAGGCCCTCCGACACAGCACCCCACCTCACCTCTCCTATCTTCTGCACCAGGCTCTCTGTTGTACAGCCCGAGTATGTGGTGCTCTCCACAGCAGGCAGCAGGTACGGGGGTGAGTTGCAGATGAGGAGACAGACTCGGTGTGTCTGGCCACTGCAGGGACAAAGTCATGGTATAGAACAGGTACTCCAAGCTAGTGGCAACTGAAGGTCACGTCTGCATCCACTGACACTTAAAGCTCTCAGGACACAAGCATCTGGTCAGAAGGCACGGGCCTACCCTGGCCTACACAGTTCCTGTTCGCTGTGAGGACTGAGGACTTCCCAGGAGGCAAGCACACTCACATCTGTTCACGCATCTTCTTGAAGTCATCAAACAGCTGCAGGGCCGTGCTCAGACCTTCAGCAATGAGGCTGCAGCTTTCACCGCCGCCGCCCATGAACCTGCAGGACAACCAGACAAGGAAAGGGCATCAAGAAGAGGGGACAGAAGGACCCAAGACTGTGGGCACAGTCTGTGCTTCCAAGTCCCACTGTGCCCATGCCCTGACCATCCAGAGTGTCCCTTCCTGAATGGGTCATCTGATTTCACTGGGTTTTTTTTCCTTTCTTTCTCATTCTTTCTCTCTCTCTTTCTTTCTTTCTCCCTGCTCCCCCACAGGGTCTCATTCACTGTGTAGCTCTTGCTGTCTTGGAACTATGTAATCTTAGCTGACCTTGAACTCAAGACATCCACCTGCCTCTGCCTTCCAAGTACTGGGAACAAAGGCGTGCACCACCATGTCTGACTTCCAGGGGATTTTACTTCTGTGTATGGGTGTTCTGTCTGAACATATTATCTGTACACTACACATATACTTGGTGCCCTTAAAAGCCACGAAAGGGCAAGAGAGCACCCAAGACTGGAGTTACAGGTGGGTGTGAGCTACCTCTTGAGGGCCTGGAACCAAACCTGTGTCCTCTGGCAAAGCAGCCACTGAGTGCTCTTAACTACTGAGCCATCTCTCCAGCCTCTTTTAGAAACAGTTGGCGATCTTCCTCCCTCAGCCTCTTTTAGAAACAGTTGGCGATCTTCCTCCCTCAGCCTCTTTTAGAAACAGTTGGCGATCTTCCTCCCTCAGCCTCTGAAATGCTGGCAGGAGCACCAGCATGACAGCCCCTGCTTCCTCCCGGAGTGACGGGGCCAGGCACAACCAGGGACTCAGGGTTACCTTCCTGGAAGCAGGGTCTCTAAACAAGTGGAAACAGAGAGACAGAGAGGAACTACAGGACTCTGATCCAAAGACATGTCTATGTCTATGAAGAAGGGGAAAGTGGCAAGCAGATGTGGACAAGAAACTAGCAGCCAGACAGGTCAGGAAGGAGCCTTTTCACAAAGTGCCAGGGGCTTTTCACAGGGCCAGTACTGTGACCTTGTACTTGCAGCCTCCACAGTTTTCAAACACGGCATCTGGAACTTTTCTATGGCAGCCTAGGAAGCCCAACCCCCGTCCCCCGGCATGGTGACCTGGAGAAGTTCTAGCACAACTGCTCCTCCCACACTCTCTGGGCTGCCTCTGCCACAGAACCCGTGTGGACACCACAGCCCTACACTGCTGAACTGTGGCCTCATGTCTGCCCGTTTTCCCTCATAGGCATGGTCAGGGCCTGAGCCCTGTCATTTCCTGTCCCCAGCCTGGCCCACCTGTCTGGCCCATACGAGGCCTTCAATAGAAATGGTTGGTAAATGAATAAACGGCTGTCTAGCCAGCAAAGCCATTAGTCTTGTGTAGCCTTTAGCTACCCTCCTGCTCTGCGTCCTTTGACAGGCCTGCAGAATGGCTGATGTACCTGTCTTTGCCCAGACTCCTCCCCAAAGCTACTTCACTCTGGCTGGGTGAAAACCCAGGTTATCTATCCCAACATGTGCTCAGCCTGTCATCCACCAGAAAGCCCACTCACCTGACTCCAGGAGCACAGCACAGGACATCCCTGCCCGGTGGAGATGCTACCACAGACTCCTCTACCCCCAGCCCTCAGAGCTACCTTTGCAGCCTTTACCAGGGGTCCCAGCCACTGGAGACAGCTCTCCAATCTGCAGAGCCCACACAAGGCTTTGCACATGACTGCATGAACAGACGCATCTGACACCTCAGAGTTCCACACCATCTCCTGAGGCCCATGCACCCTTGGGCTTGGTGCTTGTCCCATCCTCACACAGGGACCGTGATCTGCCCTGGTCCTTCACCACCTGCTACATGACCTTCTTCTTCCTCAGAAGCAAGAATTTTTGTTGTTGCTTTCTAGTTTTTTTTTTTATTTATTATTTACACAACATTCTGCCTACATACCAGATCTTACTATAGATAGTTATGAGCCACCATGTGGTTGCTGGGAATTGAACTCAGGACTTTTGAAAGAACAAGTGAGTGTTCTTAACCTCTGAGCTATCTCCCCAGCCCTGCTTTCTAGTTTTGAGACTGGGCTTAGATGGCCCAACCTGGCCTTGGACCAACCAGCCTAAGGCTGGTTCTGAACTACCACATTCAGCTGCAGCAAACATTTTAAGGCCACAGAGTGAGAACAGGGCCACAGACCAAGACAACCCCACACCCAGTCTGCTACCTAGCTTCCGGCTACTGAAGAAAGCAAACCACAAATTTCTCAGTCTCCCCAAAACCTGCCTGAGGCAAGGGACCAGGAAACAGCTGACTGGGAGTGACAGGAACATGCTGTACTGTAACGGAGGTTGTGCAACTGCCCACCGCTGTTCAGAGGTGTCCACTGTATTTCAATAATACAACTTTCAAAACTCAACACATAGGTGACGGGTCTACTGATGACTCAGCAGGTAAGAGCTCCAGCTGCTCTTTTAGAGAACTCAGGTTGCTGTCCCAGAATCCACATGGCAGCTCACAACCATCTGTAACTCCAGTTCCAGGGAGTGTGGTGTAGAAGTGGGGTACAGTGCCTCTGAGGCCAGGTACTTGTGCGGCGCACAGCCACAGCCACAGGTGAAACGATCATAAACTTAAACAAGCGGACCCAGAGGGCATAGTGTGGAGCAGAGGCAAAAGATTAAGGGTTTGGGGCCAGCCCAGTCCTCCAGCATAAGGCTCAATCAAAGCACTTGCTTAGCCAATGTGGACAGCAAGTGAGCGGCCATACGCTGAGCTTGCAGACACAAGGCCTAGGTTCTGTTCCCAGCACGGAAAAATAAAAACATGGCTACGAGCCTGATGACCTGAGTCAGATCCCTGGAAGCCAGGCAACTCCTGCAAGGACGTAGCTGTGCACGCACACACTTTTAAACATCTCTTAGGTGATACAACTGTCTTTGCCCGTCACCACCTCCTGCCCGAGGGCCCAGGACGAGTAAGTGGGAGCAGCAGCTCCATAGGGCCCAGGACAGGGCCTGGACCTGATGACTCCACGTTGGGCCACACACCTTTGTGAGTCAGTGAATAAATGACACCCAAGGAAAGGCACTGTCAGCAGAGAGGCCATGGACAGACACTGTAACTTTAACCCTGTCCTCTCTGAGTCAAAGCTGTGGAAAGGGAAGCCTGGCTCCTGGCAGGAAGAAAATGTAACATCAGACGTCTTAGCAGCAAGGCTACTCCCTAACTGTACTGCACGCCTTGTCCCCAAGCAGGAACAAGTCCTGCCGACTCTCATTCCTATCCAGCCCTGCCCAGAACATCTTGGACATGGATCACAGGCCTTGATCAAAGCAGAGTCCCAGGAAAGCTCAACAATGCCAAAATGCCCAGCAGCAACAGAGGCCTCCAGAGTCTGTGTTTACATGACTCTAAGTGGAAAAGCGGGGACACAGTGCACTGTCCAGGCAGCATCCCCCTCTTATCTTCAGCGCCCATGGCAGCCTTTTCCCCAAGGAAGGGCCTGCTACAGTCAGCACCATGGGAGTCCGATCTCTTTGAGGTTTTTTTCCAGCAACCATCACTCATTGTTTACAGAAATAAGCCCCCCTCAAGCCTCGTGGGGACAGAAGCTACTTGGAAGCAGCCCAGAAAAGAAACAGCAGGCACTTGGACTGCCAGAGAGGGTCAGAAGTAGAAGCAGCAACAGGAACACAGGAAGGTCGCAGAAGCAGATGGCACTGACTGCACTGGTTCCCAAACCCATGTCTGATCAGACGTGATGGAAACCTCATATGCAGCAACCCCGATGTGCAGCGATGATGGCCATTACTGGAATCTCACCTCAATCCAGACAGAGTTCTCTTCTAAAGCACCACATGCTTTCTGGGAGTCACTTGACAATGCCACTTTCCAGGGGTGCCACTGGCAGCTAGAGGTAAAAGCCTCTACTACTTTGTAGGTTCTTCTTTTTCCCATCCTTTATCACCCCCCACCTTGTTCCATCCCCCCCTCACTAGAGAGGAGAGAAAGAAGGATGCTAGAGCACGAGGCAAATCATAGTCAGCTACTGCCGACAGTCGGAAGCCGCATCATATCCCCACACCTGGGATCAAGACAAAAAACATTTTTATACTTCTGTATTTTTTAAGGAAACAAAAATTCCAGAATTCTCACTATAGAACCTGTTAGACATTATCCAAGGGCTGGGATATGGCTCAGCAGCAGAGGACTCACCTAGCTGGACAAGGCCCTGGGTTCCGTCCCCAGCAGCAGCACCAAACAAACAGTATTCCATAGTACCCAGGACAGGCCTCACAATGAAGAAATTCCTAGCTTGGGGCTGGAGAGCTGGCTTGGCAGTTAGGAGCACTGGCCACTCTTCCAGAGTGTCCAGGTTCTTTTCCCAAAACCCACACAGCAGCTCACCACTGCCTGTAACTCCAGTTCCAGATGACCCAGCACACAGACATACATGCAAACAAAACACCAATGCACTTTGTTTGTTTGTTTGGAGGGGGAGGGTGCTGGGTGGAGGGTGGATACAAGGGAGGTGAGCGGGACTGGGGTGCATGATGTGAAACTCACGAAGAATCAATAAAAAGGTTTTTTTTTTAAAGAATAATAAAGCTCTTTTAAGACATTAAAAAAATCAATGCACATAAAAATAAAAATCTTAAAAAAAAAATTATCTAGTCCAAGCCAGGTATAGTGGCTCAGACCAGAAAACCTAACACTGGAGAGGCTGAGGCAGGAAGATGAAAAGCTAAAAGCCAGCTCGTGCTACATAGGGACTTCCTGGCTAACCTAGAAAATACAATTTAAAAAACAGACTAAGGGCTAGAGAACAGGATCAGCATTCAGAGCACTGTTGAGAGAGTATCTGCACACTGCATAAAGGTGATCTCTGTGTTATTCAAATGTTGATTTCTGTGACTGCAGATCTGATTCAGGCCAGACTTTGGCACTGTCTCAATGTTCTCCTTCACCTTTTGATTGGTACTAAAGAGCTGAACAGCCTATAGCTTGGCAGGACAGTTAAGGTAAGACTTGCAATTCCAGCGACGGGGCGAGTCTCAGGTGGGGACCAGAGAGAGGAGGTTGTCATTGGAACACAGATGAAGAAGCAGGTGCCAGAGGGAGACTAAGATGGTGGGGAAGGGTCCAGGTGGTACGAAGTAGGCCAAGCTAATCGTAGAATAGCTGAGTATCTGCCCAGCTATACTGCCTAAAGCTTTTAATAAATACAAAAGCCTCCGTTGTCATTACTCAGGAGTTAGGGCGAACACAGAAAAAAATCTTGCATTTTACAGAGCACGGGCTGTTCTTCCAGAGGACACAGGTTAGACTCCCAGCATCCACATGGCAGCTCATACTGTTTAACTCCAGCTCCAGGGGACCTGACACCATCTAGGTCTCCAAGGGCACCAAGCACACATTAAACAAAAATAAGCCAATCTTTAAAAGAAAAAAAAAAAAGTCAAGTGACAAGAATGGGAAGCCATGCCTTACACTAACTACTAATCCCAACAACTTCCAGGGAGAGTACAGGGGTCAGCTTTCCATGCCACCTAGCACATGTCTCACACACACACACACACACACACACACACACACACGGCAGACATACAACCCACACCTGCTTTACCAAAGCAGGAAGGATAGGAACCAACTGGGAGCTAGAGTGACAGCTCACATGAACCACGGCCAGACTGTGGGAGCCACAGGAACCGACACTCACTCATCTGCGAACCAAAAACAAGAGCAGTAACAGCAGCTGCTCACACGCTGCCCACTGTGTCGGGCACCAGTGCCCCCGGGCACCCCACGGCTCACCCATTCTCGTCTGGAACAGATTCATCCCGAAAACAGGTGATGACAAAATTAACGGTCACTTGATCATCAAAACACCTGGTGGCTTTGTCTCTGCCCTCTGAGTTTGCTCATTCACTCTGAGCAGAGCCAGCTGCCAGTCTGTGCATCAAACTGCACATGTGAGGGCATGGTGGCAAATAGCCAGCAAGGAACTAAGGCTCTGTCAAGGGCCACAGAACAAGCCATCTTGGATGTGGGTCCTCTTGGCCTGCCAGGGAGTGGCCAACCACAGCCCTGTGAGAGCAGACCATCAACGCACCCGAGCTTATCAGCCTGTGTTCTTGACTCAAACATGACTTCACAAGGCGGCAACTGTTCTCTCTGAAACCATTAAACTGGAGGAAACCTGATATGCGGCAATAGAAACCCAATAGCACAAAGAACAAATACAAGTGCTACTTGTATTTCTGAATTTCTCCAATTCAGAAAGAACAGGCAGCACAAAGGAAGGAGCCTGGGACCCTGCAGCAAGCGAGTTCTGTTTGAAGAAACCACGGCTCTATTCCAGGCTGCCTGGCTGCACAAGCCAGGCCAATGGTGGCACACTTCCGTAATCCCAGCAACGAGAAAGTGGAGGCGTAAGGATCAGGAATTCAAGGCTAGTCTCAGCTACATTATCAGCTATGACCCAACCCACAGGAGAAACTCTCTTGGCCTAGACCCATCCTGCTGGCTCCTCCGGAGAACACAAGGAGGAAAGAGGGGGGAAGGGCAAGCTGGTGTGGCACACTCAGGCACGGACTGTGGGGACTGTGTTCTGCTAAGAACAGGAGCACTTGCTCAGTCAACAGGCTCCTGCAGCGCGAGCACAGGCCACCACGCCCACGGTCTTTCCGGGGATCCCCAACCTGCCCCAAATCGAGGCAAAGCTCACTTGATGCCATCGAGCCAGGTGACAAACTCATAGGCGCTGCTGGTAGGAGCGTGACATTGTACGTAGGACTCCGGAGCGCAGTCAACTGTGTTGAACACCACAAGGCTGTACTGGGTTCCACCGTACTGGGAGGACAAAAGAACTTCAAAAGTGAGAGCTCTTTGGCAACGGAAAGAGCCTTCCCAACTCATTTTAGAAATAAATTCTGAATCCCTCTTCCCTCAAACCCAAGACTCAGGACTCCATCTTTCCTCCCTCAGACCCAGCAGGCTACGGGCCTCCTCCCCGTGACCGCACACTCACGTCGCCCCCGAAGTCCGTCTCTGCGGGTGGTCCCCCGTTGAAGTACCTGCAAAGGAGGGGTAAAGGCGGCGTCGGCGCAAGCCTTGGGTGAGGGCGGCGGGAGGCGACCCGGCTCTCACTCACTCTATGGCGGGCAGCAGGTAGTGCTTGCAGAGCTCCTCGAAGTACGGCCCCAGGTTTGCTGTCCCCTCGATCACAAACACCACGTCCGCCACCAGGCCCCCGGCCCGGGCCGGGCCTTCGGATCCGGGGACCATGCCCCGCGCCGCCGCCGCCAGCGTCGCCGCCGCCGCCGCCGTCCCGGGACGAGCAGAAGTGCGCTTGCGCGGAGCGCGCACCCCCGCCGGACGTCTGGCAGCTTTTGCGGATGCTGAGGCCGCCATGTTTGTGCGGGGCATCCGGCCGGTGGTGGTCTTATCCCTACCCTGGTGCAAACCCATACCACGAAACTCTCAGAGTGGGCACAACGAGCCTCTTCAGGGGCCTCCCGAGCTCGGACAAACTTTTATGCATAACGTCAAGCACGAAATTAATCGGAAAACGGCGCATCCGGCCACCATCTTGGAGTCGATCTCGAGTTTCCGACTCCGGGCTAAAGGGAAAGGACGGGGAGCCTGGTTGCTAGGCAACGCGTAGCCAACCTTTGTTTTCTCACACTTAGATTAAGTTAATAAATTCTATTCTTTCTGACCGGGAACCTATAGGAGAGAGTAGGCCAATCACATCACCCGAGATGACGTTGCCAGGCAACACTGTAACGTTGCAGCCAACTTGGGAGCCAAGGCAGTTTTCGCTGGAAAAAAGAAGCGAATTCCAACTTAAGTGGAGGTTGCTAGGCAACACCTGATCTTTCTTTTCTGGGAAAGAAGCCAGAAACCTACTCAAAGCAAATACTTTTTTTTTTTTTTTTACAAAATAACAATACTGGTAACAAAATAACAAATGAGTAAGTGTAATAGAAATACATGGTATGGTTTCAGCATTGCAACTAACTAACGGGGTAAGCCAAAATGAATATAAAATGACTTGGAAAATTATTGTGACATACGTGTGGACAGAAATTTACTAAGTAAACCTTACTGATATAAAAAGATACAAAGCCGGGCAGTGAGGATGCATGCCTTGAATCCCAGCCCACCCCAGATGCAAGTTGAGCTCCAAGACAGCCCAGTCTACAGAGAGAAGTTCAGGACAGCTAGGACTACACAGAGAAACCTTGTCGCTAAAAATAAAACAAGAAAAAAAAAAAAAGATACAAGCACATTTTAAAAATGCGGGTGGTGGGTGTTAGCATTTAGGCAGCCCGGTTCTCGGTTGCCTAGTAACCTGTGGAGTCATCATGTGTGCCCGACAGAATTACAGATGCGGTTCAACCGCACCAGAGCTGTAAATGGGCCCTGGCCCATCACCTCTCTTCACTCTCCTGCTCGCTCCCCTTTCTCTGTCGGGGCGCATCTTCCCCTCCCACCACATCTCTCTCGCTCCAACTCCATCCAATAAACCTCTATCTGTTGTGCCCATCATTTCTAAAATAACAACAGTGTGGATCCGAATCCAATCCTCAATTGCAAACACTATAGCAATGAGACATTTTCCCTGCCCCTGGTTTTTGGTGAATTTCCCTTCCCCGCTTCCGCTCCTCCCGACCCCCATAGGGTTTCTCTGCAGCCCTGTCTGGGAACACTCTCAATAGACTAGAACTTAGCAGCTTCCCAGAACTCAGAGATCCGCCTATCTCTGCCTCCGGAGTGCTGGGATTAAAGACATGTGTCACTAGCCATCCGGCATGATAGCCCCAGCCCTAATCCATAACCTAAAAATTTTCCATGTACAATTTTTTGTTTGTTTTGCACCCGTCAAGACAAGTCTTC
This sequence comes from Pachyuromys duprasi, assembly GCA_028658305.1. NCBI lineage: Eukaryota > Metazoa > Chordata > Mammalia > Rodentia > Muridae > Pachyuromys > Pachyuromys duprasi. The sequence continues at coordinate 4,309,607 of CM053762.1, read as the reverse complement.
TCTGTGTAACCGTGTCTGTCTTGAAACTCACTCTATAGATCAAACTGGTCTCCAACTCAAAGAGTTGCCTCTGCCTCTGCCTCCTGAGTGTCCGATTAAAGGTGCATGTATAATTTTTTAAAGTTACATTTATCTGTCTGTCTGTTTGTTGTTTGTCAGGAGATTGGGGGGAGCAGGCCAGGTTGGGGGGAGCAGGCCAGGTTGGTCTCAGGGATTTCGCCACCCGTGTACAGGCTTTTAAACATTGTATGGTTTCTTCCATGCACAGGTACATTTCCTAATAATTATTCCTTATAAACTATAGGAAATAAAATCCAGAATGGAAACAACATCCAAAAAAGAAGTTACTTTAAAACATTGTCTTGTTAAGAGCATTGGCTGGTCTCTCAGAGGACCAGGGTTCAATTTCCAGCGCCCACAAGGCAGCTAAAAACTGTCTGTAACTCCAGTTCCAGGGGATCCAATACCCTCATACAGACATGCATTCAGGCACGGCACCAATGCACATGAAATAAAAAATAAATACATTAGGGCTGGAGAGATGCTCAGTGATTACGAGCACTGTCTGCTCTCTTCTTGAGGCCCTGAGTTCAATTCCCAGCAAGTATATGGTGGCTCACAGCCATCTATACTAGGATCTGATGCCCCTCTTCTGTTATGCAGGTGTACATGCAGACAGAGCACTTGTGTATAGAAATAAAGAAATCTTTAAATTAATAATTTAAAATGTTTATTTGTAATATGTATAATAAATGAAAGCAGTTGTTCTCAAACATACAGTAATCAAGCAGATGAAGCATGTAGGGAACAGCCGGAGCATTTAGGGAATCGGCAGGGTTTGGTGAAGATGCTGGGGAGGATTAATCATAAAGATCAAGGCCATCCCAGGTCACACAGGAAGATTTTGTCTCAAAAGAAATTCTATTGTTTTATTGTATCATTTGAAACACACCAGAAGGAATCTAGTATTTCTCAAGGGGAGATTGTTCAGTTCCTTGCATTCATGAAAATTGATTACAAAAAGACCTAGGAGATGTTGGAAAGAGGATCAAGCCCCAGGTCTGCATGGGCTACATGAGACCCTGCCTCAAATACATTAAAACAAAACAAAGAGAAAGAAAAAAAAAGAAAGAATGAGAGGTCTATCACAGAAGAATTGAGCCAAACAATCGCACTGAGCTCCAGACCAGCCTGGCCTACAGATTGACATTCTCTCAGAAAATATAAAATAAAGACATAAAGATGTAAACATACTAATTTTTTAAAGGATTTATTTTATGAATATGAGTGCGCTATTTGGACATATACCTGCATGCCAGAAAAGGGCATCAGATTCCAGCATAGACGGTTGTGATCCCCCATGTGGTTGCTGGGAATTGAACTCAGGACCTTTGGAAGAACAGCCAGTGTTCTTAACCTCTGAGGCATATCTCCAGCCACCACCACGCCCGACATACTATGTTTAATTAAAAAATAAAAATTTATTATTATAGCAAACGGACGATGGCATGTGTCTGAAGGTCAGCTTTGTGAAGTGCGTTCTCTTCCTCTAACGAAGATTCCGGGGATCAGACGCCTGCTTGTCAGACCTTCCCGGCAGTCGCCGTGATCTGCTGAGCCCTAGCCATCCTCTTGAGGAGGAAAGCTGTGGAAGTGATAGTACAATGATCTTAGTTGTGAAGATCTGTCCTGGTTCCTGGTGCTAACTCCTGTTGTTTCATAGATTGAAGTGTTCAGTACTTTGACTTACTATAGGATATGCCGTCATAGGCATGAATTCATGTGATTTTCATTATTTTGGAATAGAAAGGTTTTCTTTTGCCTTTTACGAATAACAAAAACAACCATTTCATTTGGTAGTTACTAGGCAACGCTGCCCGGACCAAACCACTCTGAAAAAGTGAGAGGGAGCTGGTGGCGCGGCTCTTTATAGTTTCGAAAAGGAAGTAAGTCTTAATAGTGGTTGCTAGGCAATGCGTGAGCAGACCACCATCTTTGAGTGGGGCAAGATGTTTACCGCAATGGAATGAAAAAGCCACGCCGACTGTCGTTGCTAGGCAACGCCTTTGCACTGCCCCAACTTCAACCAGTTTTTTTTTTTTAAATAATTAAGCATGTCTATTATTACAGCACGCAAGAAGGCTGCTAGGCACCACCTTGGCACCGTCTTCAAGCTAGACTCTTCATTCGCGTTAACAAAGGGTGTGAATCTGTCCAGGAACAACGCGAACGTTTGGCAAACAGTACCTGTCGCCATCTTTGTTAGGGTCACGATGACTTCCGGCCGGGGCGGAAAAGAAGCTAATCCATTCGTAGGGTCTGGGTTGGTAAAGGCGGGAATTTGGTCAGCTCGCTCTGGCCCTCCGGCGGCTCCAAACAGCGGGCCGACTTACTGGGACTACCCGCCTGCTCCCAGACACATACGGAGAGTCCCCAGGGGGTGACTTTCGGGGTGCAGGCTTACAGATGGGGGATGAGGGGCCGGGGAGCACGGTGCATCTGCTGTGCCTCGCAGCCTCCAGCGGGGTCCCCCTCTTCTGCAGGAGCAGCGGCGGCGGCGCCCCCTCCCGTCAACAGGTGGGACGTTGAACTCCTGCATCTAAGTAAGGGTTTGGGAAGCTAGGACTGCGTGTCGTGGCGAATAGAGTCTACGGGCCTTTGGTCCCCGCGGGGACTGATGACCCTGGTTTCCTGAGGAACTTGGGGGGAATAGGGGCGAGGCTGCAAAGTGGGACGCCAGGGTTTCAGTGGGGAGGTCTCGGGAGCTGCCGCAATGTCTCCCCACTCCTCCACAGCTCCCTTTCTCTGTCATCGGCTCCCTCAATGGAGTGCACATGTTCGGGCAGAATCTGGATGTGCAACTGAACTCTGCAAGAACGGAAGACACGACCGTGGTGTGGAAGAGCTTCCATGACAGGTCCCTTGGCGGAGCAAGGGAAGAAGAGACAAAACCTGGGCAGTGGTTCCTGGCTTAGGTGATCCCAGAGCCGTGTCATCTCTAACGGTGTCTGTGGGATCTCTGAAAAGCTGCTCAGTCCCCGTCTTTCCCTGTCAGGATGTAGGCAGCAGTGTGGGAATCGCTGGCAAACGCAGAAGCACTTGGCCTGGTTTCCCAGGCCTGACCTCATTCTTGCTTCTCATCTTTCATCCACACAGCATCACGCTCATTGTTCTGTCGTCTGAGGAGGGCACCTCTGAGCTGAGGCTAGAAAGAATGCTGCACATGGTGTTTGGGGCCATGGTGAGACTGGGCCCTCTTCTCTCCAAAAGTCAAGCGCTCTGCTCTCCATGCCCCTTTCCCTCAGTCCAGACCCCTGCATTTCTCACACCCAGGTGTCCAAACCTCAGCCCCACCTCATACCAGGGATCCAGGGCCATCTAAGCACTGTCCTCTGACTAGAACCCACTAAGGATCCCACTATCCTGTGTGACTCTTCTAGGTTCTCATCGTGGGACTTGAGGAGCTGACTAATATCCGGAATGTAGAGAGACTTAAGAAAGAACTGAGGGTGAGGCTGTGGGTCCTGAGTGCAGTTAAGATCCCTGAATCTTGCCACTGTCTGGAACTACAATTCCCAGTAGGCACATCATGGGCCCAAAGGTTCTTTGGGGATGTGGCGTTCAACCCTGGAGCTGGCCCAGCTTTTTCTGGGCTGATCTGGGCTCACCTGAGTCCTAGACTTCTCTTTTTTCTTCCGCTAGGCCAGCTACTGTCTCATTGACAGCTTCCTGGGGAACTCGGAGCTCACCGGGGACCTGACGCAGTGTGTGGACTGTGTCATTCCTCCAGAGGGCTCCCTTATGCAGGTACTGGGGCAGCTGGAGGAATACCTACCTGTGTCCCCATACTCTGGCAGCCTTCATTTCCTCCCTTCCGAGTGGTGGGTGCCCTAGCATCCTCTTATCATCCGACCTGGAGTCAAGTTTCACCTGGAACTCTTCCTAAAAGAATGTCCTTCACCAGAGTGCCCCCTGACTGTTTCTGCTGCAGCTTTCTCTTCCCTAGGACAAGCTCCCTGCTTCTCTGTCTTGCAGAGAACTCTTCCTTATCTGGGCAAATCCCTAGCTCTCCCCCCCTTTTTTTTCTTTCTTTCTCTTTCTCTCTCTCTTTCCTTTCCTCAAGACAGGGTTTCTCTGTGTGTAGCCCAGGCTGGCCTTGAACTCACAGACATCCACCTGCCTTTGCCTTTGCTGGGATCAGAGGCACGTGCTCCATGCCCTCCCTATCTTCCTTTCTTAAAGTTCCGCCTCTCTTGGCAGTGTGCCCTGACCTCTCAGGCCTTCCTTAGGTCGTGGATTGTGCCTTCTCAGCAAGTAGGGAATCAAATTGGAGATGCTGTTGTTAAAACTACTGGCGTTGCAGGGCTTCTCGGTGCAGGCCGGTCACCCTAGCTACTCTGAAGGCTGAGGAAGAGGATGCAAAGTTTAAGCCCAGCCTGGGCAACTCAGTGAGCACCTGACCCAATAATTCAATGTAGCAGTAGAACCATCCCAGTTACTGAAGAAAAAAGAGAGGGAAGGAGGGGGAGAGAGAGTGGTCTATGTATAGGGAGCTAAGAATGCTGACTGAACAGGAAGTTATAGTGGTCCTGTTCAGAGAGGGTGTGGCACAGAAGCTTGACAGCATTGCATGCCAGAATGTCTCTGTTGGTTTCCTGGCTGTTCTTCCCTGCCATGCTCAGCCGAGGAGGTCCCTGTGGCTCCATGACTCCTGGTCCCACCCCCTCACTAGGAAACACTGTCAGGGTTCGCGGAAGCCACCGGCACGGCCTTTGTCAGCCTGCTAGTATCAGGTCGAGTGGTGGCAGCAACCGAGGGCTGGTGGCGCCTGGGCATGCCTGAAGCTGTGCTAATCCCCTGGCTGGTGGGGTCCTTGCCACCACAAGCTGCTCGTGACTACCCTGTGTATCTGCCCCACGGAAGCCCCACGGTGAGTGGGCAGGGATAGGATGGGACATCCAGTTGGTGGGGCCAGGCCATGCTTAGTCCCACCCTGTGCCCCACTTAAGGTCCCACATCGGTTGTTGACATTGACGCTGCTGCGGGGCCTGGAGCTGTGTCTGCTGTGTGGGCCACGCCCACCCCTCAGCCAGCTGGATCCACAGGTGAGTCGGACTGTGGCTCTGTTGCCCCTGGCACATCCCTTCTGTGAGCGGTACCTGCTGAATGCAGGCCCTGGCCAACCAAGCTCCACCCTGGCCCTGACTGACATCACTCCCACCACACCCTGCAGCTGCTGGAGCGCTGGTGGCAGCCACTGCTGGACCCCCTCCGGGCCTGCCTGCCTCTGGGCCCTAGGGTGCTGCCTGATGGGTTCCCACTGCACAGCGATATCCTCGGGTAAGGCTAGAGAGCGGAGCTCAGGGCGGGGCAGGCTATACCCAGCTCCCCGCCGCCTCACAGCGTCCTTTCCCAGTCTGCTGTTGCTGCACTTGGAACTGAGACGCTGCCTCTTTACAGTGGAGCCCTCGAAGGATAAAGGTGCGTGGGGAAGCAGTGGGTGGAGGCCTTGAGGCAGAGGTCCTCTAGTCATGGTGCTTGCTCTTCTCTAGAGCCTTCTCCTGAGCAGCGCAGGCGCCTCCTTAGAAACTTCTACACCCTGGTAGCCAGCACGCACTTCCCACCAGGTGAGTGGCGGGCATGAATCCCACATTGGGCATTGTGTCCCACTCCTGGAATTCCGCCCTGTTGTGGCCAAGGCAGGGTAACGACTCTGAGGCCAGCTGGAGTATACAGTTCCTCAAAAGAAACGGACTTACTGCTCCATCCTCCTAGGCAAGGACTATTAGTTATGTTGATCCTAAATGCCGAGCAAGGCTAAGTAGCTCCTGTCACCTCCACAGTGCCGGCCAGAGCTTTGCTCAAGCTGAGGGGAGTCAGGATACTGCAGGCTCCGCACTGGGAAGTTGTCCAAAGTCCCTAAGGCCCCGAGAGACACAGGCAGGGTCCCCATGGTGCTCAGAGGATAAAGACCTCACAGACGAATGAAAGCGTCAACGCCAATGGAGACCCGCACTGAAGAGAGTGGGTGTGACCCTCAGGAGGGTGACAGCAGTGCTGCTGACACCTGGTGTCAGCTGCGTTAGGACTGCCTGAGCACACACGGATCACAGGAAACAACAGGCTGGGTGGGAAGAGGCTGCCGCGCGGCAGCCAAAGAGTGGAGCTGAGCTGAGGGTCCTGGACCTCTGACTTGAGCTGTGGTTTCCAGCTGTGCTGCTCACCACAGGCCTCCTGTCCTTCCTCAGAACCAGGGCCTGCAGAGAAAGAAGACGCAGTCTACCCAGCCCAGACGCCCAGAGCCTGCTATCTCGTGCTAGGGCCAGGCATGGGGTGGCAGCTGGTGGCCCTGCAACTAGGGCTGCGCCTGCTACTGCTGCTGCTGTCCCCTCAGAGCCCCACCCATGGGCTGCGAAGCCTAGCCACCCACACTCTACAAGCCCTTACCCCGCTCCTTTGATCACCTGGGGGTAAGCAGTAAATAGATGGGGTAATATTAGCGTCTCTCTGTTTATTCGCTCACAATAATACACGGCCCCTGGAAGGGGAGAGGGAAGGAGGGGGACAATGGGGGAGAGGGGAGGGGAGGAGGTACCTACTTCCCCGGCCCTCTCCCCTCTGTGCTTTGGGGGACAAGGGAGGGAGGGTGCTTCCCTTGACCCCCCTAGAATGTAAACAGCAGCAGATGAACAAAAATAAAATACAAAAGGCCAGAGGAAGCTCCCAGGCATGCCCCCACTCCTGGGGTCTTGGCTGTCTCTACTGGAGTCTCCTCGCTGCCCCTCCATCCCAGGGCTGCCTGGCACCGGCCACATCTCAGGGCAAGTCCAGGGCTCAGAACTGCTGGGCCAGCAGCTCACACAAGTGACGGGAGACAGGCTCTTTGCTGGTGCGCAGGGTTAGGCGGTACATCTGTGAGGAGATGGCAGCCGTATGAAAAAAAGAGCCCAAGAAGGGGTACAAGGGCAAAGAGGTAAGGCAGGTAAAGAAGGAAGATGGGGAGACGAGTGAGAGGGACAGGAAGGGGAGGGCTGGTGCAGCCAGTGCGGGTCGCAGGAGGTCCCCCTCAGCACTCACTTGGGCCTGGGCATTGGGCTCCAGCCGAAGCAGACACCCCACCTGCAGGGCTTTCGTCTGGATGATTCCAGCACCCACGAAGTTCTCAGGGTTAGGGTCCACATTGTCCAGAAGAGCAGAGCCAAACCCCAGAAGCTAGAATGGGTGGGTATTAGAGAAGCCTGCAGCCTATCACAGGTCAGACTTCATACGTGAGAAACGGTCCATCCGGCGGCCAGCACCCAGTAACCAGCCACCCAGCCTCTCTCTCACCTTGGCCTTAGTAACTTCAGCATCCATGGGGTGGTTGGCTTTGAAGATTTTCTGTGCCTCCTGTAGGGGCCTGGGAGGTTGAAAGCACTGTCAGGCCCAGGAGGCTCTACCCCTCAGAAACCCCACCCCAAGCCTGTCAGCCCCACCCCTCACAGGCTCAGCTGCTTCCAGCGCTGGAAAAAGTCTTGAGCGGCCATCTCTGTGGGCTGGAAGAACTTGTTGATGGTCACTGGGAGCTTCAGCGTGAGGGACTGGGCAGTGCCACCGTACCTAAACAGATGAGGCGCAAGCAGTTCAGCCAGGCCCCTCCCTGAAGACCCTGCCTCACTGCCCCCCACCCCACAAGGCATGGCTCCCAACTCACCGGAAGCGCACTGACAGCAGTGGTGGTGTCAGGAAGTCCCGCAGACACTCAATGTTGAGCACTTGCTGCACTTGTGCACCACCGTCCACTTGTGCGGCTACGCGCTTGGTCTGCACCGCCAGCTGTGGCCCCGTAGTCAAGGACGCCATGACAGTGGTAGAGCAACAGGCTGCCTGGGGCCGCCCACCTCGGGTCTGCTGGAGGCTGAGGGCTAACCTCAGACTTACTGTCTCTCCTGCCCACACCCCTCCTCCTGTGACACCTAGGAATCTCCTTCTCCCACCTCCACTCCAGGTTCACACAGTAACTAAGCACGTGGGCAAGCTGATGCCTGCTTGGCCCCTCCAGTGCAATCTGGGGACATGTAAAATGCACTGAGGAGCCAATGGCATCATCCACCAGAACACGCCTGTGTTAGCGTGGCCAGGCACCCAGATGGAAACAGTTGCTGTCATCCTGACTTCACGTCAAGAACATGTGCAAAGATGGCTAGTGTCTACACCCCACCTACCCTGCCCTACTTCAGACATAGACCTCTCTACCCTGAGCTCTGGAAAAGCTGGTGAATAAAGCAGAGGGGGAAGGGCTAGTTGTTCTAGGCTCACACATGGGGACAGAGGCCCATATAAGGTAAAGGACCCTGGCTCTGCATTACACTTTGCAGGACATTCCAACTGCTCTTTCTGAAAGGCCTTGGAAGCAGGCTTGCTAGCATATACCTATAATCACAGCACTCGGGAGGCAGACACAGAAGATTCCCTCTGAGTTCAAAGCTAGCCATAAAGTGAGTGGAAACCAGTCTAGTCCACATTAAGCAGTTTCAGAAACAAAAGATCCTCCTAAGCAGAAAGAGGAGGATCTACTTCTGGAGGGTCAGGAGGCACGTCACTCAGCTGAGGGGCTGCAGAGCCAGCAGTGTGGGCAGCCCTGGCAAACCTAGGTACAGGAGCCCCTCGCCCAGTGGCATGAAGCGCCATCCAGAGCCATGTCAGCAAAAGCAGAGCACCCGGAGGGCAGCTGAGGTGCTGAGGCCGCACATCTTGTACCCTGGGCTACTGTCATCTGCTTTATGCATCCAGTTTTAGAAGCAACATGTGCCTAAAGTCACAGGATGAGGGGTTGAACAGGGATGGACCTGGGCGTGTCTGCTTCCCAGGGGCCTACAGGGGTGGGTTGGGCACTGTCAGGGCCAAGAGCAGAGGATATGAGTCTGAAGGTCTCCAGGGTGGACCACAGTGGGCGAGAAGTTCTGGAACTGCACGGAAGTCTTGTTGCCATAGAAGAGATACATACGGCCTGCAGCGGGCGGGTGAGGACTCCATCCAAGCTCCTCTGCTCGCACCCCTGCCAGCCCAGCCAGGGGATGCTGCCAACAACCCCACCCCTCCAGCACCCCACACCACCTCCTGGCCACCAGGACACACCCAGGTTCTGCCGGAACTCAGACTTGACTCCAATCTGCAGCAGCTGGTTCTCAAACAAGACTCCACTGTTCTTACACACGAACCTGGGCAGGGTAGGGGCCGTCAGAATGGTAGGGGTCCTGAATGCCCGTCTTTGCGCTGCCCACCTGTCCCCACTGCCCTGCCCACCTCTCCCAGAACTCACTTATTCAGCAGCTCATCCGCTTCCGGGATGGGAGGGCCTATGTCCTCAGGACCTGAGCTGTGGGGAGGAAGAAGTGAGATGTACAGATCCTTGGGGGCTGGAGGTGATAGTCTGGAAGGCAGACTCCCCAGAACTCAGAGGCCAAGCTTCCCCAGAGACTTCCCCAGGAATAGAAGTGGGATCCTTGGTAGAGGGATCTCCCAAAGAACCCCAACTTTCACTGTTTTCTAACCCCTCCCCCCATTTGCTAGTCATCAGGAACCCCTGAAGCCCACCCCAGGGACATCCATCAACCCATAGCCAGAGGCCACCCCTTACTCAGCAGCTGGAGCTGTGTCAGCCAACAAAGCCATGGGGCTCTCAGGGGCAGGCGGCTCCAGCTCGCTGGGCCATCCAATCCCAGAGCAGACAGAGAAGACAGGTGTGGCAGGCAGCCAATCCCAGAGAGGCAGCAAGGGGGCCAGAGAAAGAGAGGAAAGAGGGAGGAGAGAAGAGTGGGCTGATACAGCTATGGGAAAAGACAGTACAGGGCAGCCTAGGCAGTGGAGTCCAGAGTGTCAGCCCGGTTAGGGACAGGAGGGAGACGGAAGGGGGTAGGACTGAGTAGAACAAGGAAAGGAGGTACCTGAGGAAGGCCTCCTCAGGGGTGGGCCCCAGGCTGGGCTGTGCAGTGGGGCCGTCAGAGAAGACATCCACCAGGAGGTTCCCACCTACAGGCGCCTGGGGCGCAGCCGGGGGAGGGGCTGCCCGCAGCCCCAAGAGGTCCGCGGAGGGGGAGGGTGTTGACTGCAATCAAGGTAAGGCAGGGTACAGGTGAGACAGGGCAAGGCATAGGGGACCCAGCCTGAGTACATGGCCCGTAGCGGGGCTCACCACAGTGCTGGGGGTGGGCTCCACACCCCCATTGATGTCACCACTACTCGTGTCCCTGCGGCTGTCATCCAGGGCACTGGCAGCCCCAGGGCCCTTCTTGCGCTTCAGCTTGGCCAAGATGGACGACTCACGCTCAGGAAATGGGGGCATTTCTTCTAGCACAGTAGCCTGTGGGGAGGACAGGAGGTCAGGGGGCACTTCTGGCCCAAGAGGCGGGTGGTCCCGAGGCCTGGGGCATGGGGTCTGACCAGAACATCAGTGCTGGCTACAGAGCTGAGGGTGAGGTACTCCACTGCCCGCTGCTGTAGCTCCACGTCAGCATTGCGCAGCTGCGAGCCGGCACGCAGAACGCCTTGGATGGTGGCCTTGGTCTCAGGGAAGAGGTTGATGAACTTGATATAGGTGGACAAGAGCAGGGCCCGAGTAGCCACACTACACAGGTGGAACTTGGAGTGCAGCAGGGAGAACTGCACAGGTGGGCTGCGGAGGAGGTGGCGTCAGCAGAGACAGGCCCCTGTCACCCTCATGCCCCAGGGTGTGGCTGTGTCCTCACCCAGGTAGGTAATCACATGTGCTGAGAGGGTTCCTAGGAATCCCACCATTGCTCAGCTCTGAGTGTCATGGGAGTGGGGGGGTTCCCCAGACCCCTAAGTGGTCCCCCAGAATGAGGCTCCCTCACCTGGAGCGTGGGTCCCCAGCAATCAAGTTCCCAAACTCCCCAAGGATGTAGCCACCGACCTTCACCATATTCTCATGACAGGCTGGAGCCTGGAGGGCCTGTGAGGAGGCAAGGGAGGGCAGGGTGAGCAAAAGGATAGGAGACCCTCTGACCTCTGCAACGTACACGGGTCATACATGGGGAGACTGAGGCACGGGGCTGATAAATGAGTACCATGACTTGGTGCTAACAGTGACTATAAGACCTCCCACACATACTGTGCTTCCCATGCTTGATCCCCAGCCCTGGCAATGGTTGGGAAGCTCCTAAAAGCTGTGGGAGGGGGGCCTACCTGGAAAAGGAAAGGTGCTAGAGGGTAGTTTCTCCCTGATTACTTCCTGGAGAGTCATGATTAGCTTCTACCCCACATTCTGTTGTGTGCACACAAGAGTGCATGCCCGTGTGCAAGGATATGAAAGCCAGAAGATGTCAGGTGTCTTCCTCAATCATTCCCTACTTTATTTTTTGAGACAGGGTCTCTCACTGAACCCAGAGTGCCCACTTTGGCTACCCTAGCTGGGCAAAGGGCCGCCTGTCTGCCCGCAGTGCTGGAATTAGCTAGCCACGCTCAGCTTCCGCATGGTGCTGGGTCTGAAAGTCAGGCTCAGGCCTGCACAGCAGGCACGTTACCACCTCACCACTGCCCAGCCCTAGCCACACATTCCTGCTGCAGCACATGCCCGCCTGTCATGAGGGATGGAACCCTCTGAGCCTGGGAATCACTACACAGGGGATGAAGTAGCCAGCCACCCTGCACAAGGAACAGACCACAGAGACGACACCAGTGCTGTGTGCTCTTCACACCAGGAAGGTCCCAAGGTTGCAGCTCTCTCATGTCCCTTGGGTGACTCAGAGGCCAAGCCTGAAGCTGAACAGGATGTAAGGCCCTGCTGGTGGGGCGTATTACTGCCCAGCAGCTCATAACTGGAAGCTGAGGTCCATCGTGGGGTCAAAGTAAAGGAGGCTAACCTCAAACACTGTCTTGGCAGCATAACCCTGGACATCGTCACGGTTGGTGACAATTTGCAGCACTCGGTACCACACTTCCTCGCTCACATAGTCGCCTGCGATGCGGATGAGGTTGAGGATGGTGTCCACATACCAGCTGTAGTCCACCGCATACTTCTCAGCCAGGATGGCCACCTTCAGCACCTGTGGTGGGAAGCTGTGAATGACTACTGCCATTCCTGATCTATGATCACAGCTGACCCCATCTTAACCCCAGGGGCTCGCTCTGGACCCCTCCCCAGACTCAGGATTTCTAACTTTTAGTTTTCTTCCCACTGACTTAGAGGTCTAGGCTACCCTCCTTCCAACCTAAGGGGCCAGACCCCAGCCCTCCTCCCTCATACTCTGTGGTCCAGGTCCTGGCCCTCCTCCTTCATACCCAGGTGCCCAGCCCTGTCCCCTAGGCTCACGATCTCCTCTCGGATGGCATAGTCAGCAGTCTCCAGGTACCGCAGCATCTCTGATACAATCTGCTTGGCATTGCTCCGGTCACACATGGCATACAAGAGGTCGGCCGCCCGCTGCCTCACACTGACATCCCGCTCCGTCTGAGGAAGGGAGAGCAGGCCAAACTGGGGTGTAAACTGCACTGGCCTTCTGTAGGGTCACCGAGCACCTGGCCACACCTAGCAAGGCTGCACCTTGAGAGCGTTGATGACGGTATCAATGTGGGTCTTGACAGCCTCATGGGAGAACTCAGAGCTGGCCAGCGTGCACATGCTCTCCAGGGCCAGGTAGCGCAGGTTCGTCTCTCGGTGCTGCAGGAACTGGCCCAGCTGGTTGCAGGCGCGGACCAGGAGGTTGGGCTCACTGACAGGCACAAGTGAAACACAGATGGAGATGAGACGCAAGCTGCTCCATCTCATAACTCCCTAAGGATCCAGGTCCTCACTTCTGCCCACCCCAACATCCTGTTCTGTCCCTCCTAGGAACCCTCATGAGCCCAGATAAAAACATGCACTGGAGTGGGGACATAGCCAGTAGAAACAATTTCACTCCCCAGTATGCAGGATCGAGCTGAAAAGATGTGCAGCCTGAGGGGGCCCCTCACACCTCCGGCCTCTTCCCAGGCCTCAGACTCCTCCCTAGACTGTGGAGGTCCAGGCCCTGCTGCCCCTCAGAGCCAGGTGTCAGATGCCAGCCTTCCATCCTCAGCATCCCCCGTTTTTTCCTCCTCCCTCAGGCCTGCGGCCCTGCCTCCCAACAGCGCTGCCCACAGCACCTGTCATAGTGGATGATGAGGCTAATTGTCTCAAAGAGGATAGCGTTCTTGGCATTGGAGTGCTGCACTTTCTTGGACTTGGGGGGCTCCTGGGCCTTGTTGAGCACAGTCTCAAGACACTCCACTAACCGCCCTTTCACAGCCGCGTCCTCTGGGGAAAGGGAGGGCAGGTGGCTGAGCTCTCTGCCCAGTGGTCTCCAAAAGCAGCAGGCCTGCTGCTCTAGCGCTCAGCCTCCTCAGCCTCTGCAGGATGAGCTCAGCTGCCCTCAACCTGGCAGTCCCTCTGGCTAGGCCTCTGTCTTCTGAGGTAGAATAGCTCTTCAGGTCTGAGTTCCCACACTGACTCTGCTCGCAATAAGCCTCAGTTTCCTCTCCTGCTTCATCGGATAATACTCCTTAGGAAAATCCAGGAGGCACCATGGAGCTCAGCCTTCCTAAGGAGCTACCAATAGAGGTCAAAGGGCTTGCCCTCCGCTACCAGCCCAGAAGACCACTACACCCTACTTGGGAGCTGGAAGTTACAAGTCTAACAGAAAGGAAGCTGACCAGCATCCCTAAGCACCTCACTGCTGTGGTACGGGATACTAGACAGACCCCAGATGCCCAGGACAGCTGCCAGGCATTCTAGTGAGGCAGCTCTGGGCTAGAACTCCCTGCTCTGGCCTTGGCCCTCGTCTGTAAATAGGCATGGTGACTAGGTCTCTCCACAGGAGAGAGGGCTGTGAGAAGGAAATGGGCCCAAGACAGAAGCAGCTGGGCCATCTCAGGTGCCGCATGGGGCAGGGCAGCAGGCTGCCCCCCAACCCATGGCCACGTGTGGAGTCTGGAGGAGTGGGATCACAGGCACCGGCAGGGCACAGGCCTTACTTACCTGGTGGTGGGTAACACTGCAGCAGCCGCAGCAGCTTCACAGAGAGCCAGGGCGCAGGGACAAAGTAATAGGTGTAGTCCTGGAGGTCGGTGGAGGCAGAGGAGACAATCTGCAGGAGGAAGGGACGATGGGTGGGAGAGGCAAGAGGGGTCTGTCCCCTGAAGAACACACATCCACGCCAGGAACCATACGAGCCTGGTTTTACAGAAACCAAGGCCTGGATGTAGTGTGGCCTGGCAGGTAGGATTGGAAGTAAGCTTGAGGTTGGTGGGGTATTTTTCTCTTTTCTTTTTGAACTAGAGTTCCACTAAATAGCCCAGGCTGATCTCAACATCAAGATCCTCCTGAATGTTTGCACTGTGCAAACATACCCAGCTCTGAGTTTTCCAAGTAATGCTGGTAACATTGGAGCAAAGTCTCAACTACTTCTCTGTGTGTGACAGTCCAGAGGGCAGGCTAGAGCACCTCTGACTTATCCCGGGGCTCTGCCACTGCGCCATCCTTAACCATCCTGGTTCCTGCACCCTGAGCACAGGGGGACACTACTGAAGTGTGAGGAGCTGGATCTGACCCTTCCTAGGCTCCTGATATAATGCAGGTCAGAGAAGACGCCGCTGAAAGATCTTATGACCATCAAGCCTCAGCAAAAGGACCTAGTCCACCTTGAAAATCCTTCTCCAAGCGGGGCAGTGGCGGTGCACGCCTCTAATCCCAGCACTCAAGAGGCAGAGGCAGGTGGATCTCTGTGAGTTCAAGGTCAGCCTGGTCCATACAACAAACGGCTACACAGAGAGACCCTGTCTGGGGGAGGGGACCTTCTCTGCGGTGCTCTGTGCAAGTGGCATGACTGCGTGTCACACACTGAACCCTCATCTCTGCTCCCTCCTTAGTTTGGCACCTGGCACACTCATGTGTGGTAATGAGGTACTGGGGACAGAATGAATGGCGGGCACAGGCATTCTTTCTGCCCAAGGATCTGAGTCACTTCTGTCCTCAAGACAATATTTTGATGTTTTCTGAGTCTCTATTTGGGTTGCCAGCCCTCAGCTCTCCTGTCTCCCAGTCTAGGCTAGGACCTCCAGGAGGTCTTCACGATACTGAGCTTGCTCCTTGACACACAGCCCTTCTCCGCCGACTGTGACTGCGTCACTGTCCCTGTCACACTTGCCTCCCAGCAGGACAGGGGCCCCTTAGGCTCTGACTCAGACAGAGAGAGCCAGGCACACAGAGGGCTCAGGGTGCTGTGAGCACAGGACTGGAGATGTGGGAGGCAAAAGGAGGGACATGTGGACAAGCAGGAAGAAGCAGAGCAAGCAGGAGAAAGGAAGGGGAAGGGCCAGGCACAGAGCTTCAGGGTTCGGCCCTCGCCACCTTATCCACAGCCACTGTGCTGCACACGGCACTAGTGTGCCCCTAAACCAGGGAGCAAAGCGGAACGGACAAGTAAAGCCATTTGCCTGTGGCTGCACAGCCTGGTAGAACCAGCGCAGGCCCTTGGCTTTTTAGCACAGGATGGCTTACCATTTAGGAAGGGAGGACAGCTGGGCACCCCGGACCCAAGGAAGCCAGTCCCTCCCACAGCCAGTGTGACAGCATACTCACCCGGCTTAAGCGAGACACAGCCAGAGAGATGCAGGTCTTGAAGTCATCTGGATTCTTTTTGCAGAGACAGGTGATGAGGCTGACAGCAGCTGTGACCACTCCCTGCAAGGAGGCTCCAGCATGTCACTGGGAAGGCCCTGGCATCAGGGCAGGTCACCTCAGGAGTGAGGAGCAGGGTGGGCTCCTGGGAGTCTCAGGTGGGACAAGGGTCAGATCTTTGCAAGACAAGCAGGTAATGGGCCTTGCTAGGAGATCTCTAGGCTCAGAAATAGGCAAAACTTTTTAAGGGGCTGGGTCAGAGACAGGGACAGTCCCAGGCAGCCAAGGAGATGTCAAGAACATAGGAAAGTTTCTGGAAATCTGTGCAGGGCATAGGCACTGGGGACACAGGATCTAGGTTGGAATGTTAGGACAAAGATGGAGTCCCTGGCATCAGGGCAGAGGTCAAGACAGGGGCTTCAGGCACTTGCGGGTGGGGCAGCAGGGCACCTCACCATGTGCTGGTCATTGAGTAAGTGCACTACACGTGCCGTCCACTCGCCCATGGGCACCAGGTCGGGTGAGGCCTTGTAGAGGCGCAGCAGGCACAGGGCTGCACTCTGCTTCACACTGTCCATGCTGTCTCTGTGGGGACACCATGGGGCAGTCAGGGCTCCCTGGACCCACCGTGCCCAGCCAGGAGAAGACGGGCAGCCAGGAAGACCCCAAAGCACCCGATACTGCCCGGGCTACCCCAGGGACTTTGCCTCCTCATCCACAAAACTGGCAGGGACAGGCAAAATGTGAAGGCTGGCTCTGCCCAGCATCGTGAGGGCCTGCATGCTCCCTGCACTGTTTAGGATTACGAAGAGACTGGGAAACACACCCGTGCTCACAGACCTTGCCCGCAACTGCCAAGTCAGAGACAGAACACATCAGAAGAGACACAGGAAATGGCTTCTTTGAGTCTTAGAGGCCCAGTCCTAACCATCCAGGATTTCAGGCTGACAACAGTGGACTTTTAGCCTCTTTACTACAATCAGGGCCACAGGGGCCAAGGCTGCTCCTCAACTTCTGACCCTTTTGCTCCTATCTGCCCAGTCCTGAGGGTACAGGTATGCCCAATGTACGAGAAGCCGCGGACAGAACCCAGGCTTCGCGCATACTAGGCAAGTACGCTGCCACCACCCAGCCACATCTCAGCTCTCTGGCTTTCTCTTTAATACTGGTTTATGACACCTGATTGACTGACCAATCGATTGATTGATTTGGTCTCTTAATCCAGGTTGATGTGGTCTCTTAATCCAGCCCAGCCTGTAAACTGCCCCCCTCCCACCTACACCTTTTATTTACTTATTCATTTTCCTGTTTTTTTTTTTTTTGTTTTGAGACAGGGTTTCTCTGTATAGCCCTGGCTGTCCTGGAACTCACTCTGTAGACCGGGCTGGCCTTGAACTCAGACATCCTGCCTGCCTCTGGCTCCTGAATTCAGAGATTAAAGGTGTGCACCGCCACCACCTGGCTGGAACTCGCTCTTCAAACAAGAATCACCGTCAACTCCTGATCCTGTCTCTAAGTCCTGACTGGTAAGATGTCCAGTACCATACATGGTTTATACAGTGCTATAGATGGACACCAGCGCTTTCAGCATGCTAGGCGAGCTTTTAGCTTAGCCCCAGCATGCTTCCATGTATCAGCTAAGGAGTGAAGGAGGTGGATTCCCTTGTCCTGTCTGTTTAAGAGCGATAAGCTGGGGCTGGTGACACACAGCTGTCATCCTCGCCCTCAGGTGGCTGAGGCTGGAAGACAGTAAATTCAAGGCCAGTCTAACTAGACTACAGAGTGAGTTCACGGTCAGGTTGGCCTCAAACTCACAGAAATCTACCTGCCTCTGTCTCCAGAGTGCTGGGATTAAAGGCATGAGCCACTACCACCCAGCTTTCTTCCATGTTTTGAGACAGTCTCTTATCATGAAGCCCTGGCTAGCCTAGAATTCAATACGTGTTTTTAAAGTAGCTCCAGATTCACACAAATCTGTCTGCCCAGTGTCCTGGGGTTGACAGCACACACCCCCATGCCCAGCAAAACCTTGTCAAGAGAGGAGGTGGCCAGAGGGTAACACACACTCTCAAGACCCAAATCAACAGCTCACAGCCACCTGGCTAACTCCAACTGCAGGGGATCTTACTCCCTCTTCTGATCTCTGAGGGTGCCTCTACTCAAATGCATAAACCTACACATACACACAAGATACAGACACACACAGACTCACACACACATATACAGACACACACAGACACAGACTCACACACACCTATACAGACACACACAGATACAGACACAGACACACACACAATTCAAACAGATCTTCACTATGATGTAAAGGGGAGTCTGGTATCTGGAGATGGGTTTGGTAGCTCACCCAAGTAATCATAACATTGTGAGGCTGAAGCAGAAGGTTGAAAATTTAAGGACTACATATTGGGTTCAAGGTCAGCCTGGGCTTTGAGACCTCATCCCCAGAAACAAAACAATCCTGTCTCAAAACAAACAAACAAACAAATCAACCCAGGCTGGGCAGGGTGGCACACGACTTTAATCCCAGGCAGAGGCTGGTGGATCTCTGTGAGTTTGAGGTCAGCCTGGTATACAGAGCTAATGTCAGGACAGTCAGGGCTACACAGAGAAACCTTGTCTTGAAAAACAACTACAACAACAAAAATCGATGTCGCAGTTTCAAGCCTAGGAACCAACACAAGAGCACTGCAGACACCCCTCAGATGAGAACAGCACAACTGCCAAAAAGGTAGAGCTTTGTGACAATTGACAAATAAAACATGGTCTGCCAGGCTCGTGTGTAAGTGCCTGCATGCGTGTGCAGGTACTGTGTTCATCTGTGCATGTGTAATATGCATGTGTATATAATGTATGTGTATAATGTATATGTATGTGTGTATAGTATGTGTGCAACGTATGTTATATATAGTGTACAGTTTGTGTGTGCAGGGTATGCATGTGCATAGTATGTGTGTATATACACAAGGGTGTGTGTGCATGTGAAGATAAACGTCAACACTGGTAACCCCAATGTACCTGTCTTTTTGTTGTAGTTTTTGAGACAAGGTTTCTCTGTGTAGCCCTGGCTGTCCTGGACTCACTCAGTAGACCAGGCTGGCCTCGAACTCACAGAGATCCGCCTCTGACTCCCAAGCGCTGGGATTAAAGGTGTGTGCTTTATTTTTCAGATAAGGTCTCTCACTAAGGCTGGAGGGCTGGCCAACCAGCCCCAGCATCCTCTTGTTGGGATTGATGGTTGGGCTTATAGCTACAGCAGCTGTAATCGAGAGTGGCTCAACTACCTATGTGCGCTTGTGGATTCTGAACACAAGGTTCTGAGGCTTGCACCACAAGCGCTTCCGCAACTGACCCATCTCCCCAGGGAATGAAGTCTGATGCCCGATGAAGATGAATGAACTCAAAAAGCACTTTGCCGACAAAAAGCCAGCACACTGAGTCAGTGGTTCATGCCCGCTCCCTGTCACTGTGGACAAGTCCACAGGATAGACTAGTGGTCTACAAGAGAAAAGGGGGCGACAGACCTGCCGACCTCCACAGGGCTTGCTTCTTGTGGGAATGACAACGATGCTCTGGAACTGGCAATGTCCTTATACATGACTACATCAAAACCACTGCCCAGTGTACAATAGCAGATTTGAGCTAGGTATTGTGGTACATGACTGTACAGCAAAACTCAGGAGATAAGGGCAGAAGAATCACCAGAACTCCCACACCAGCTGGGGTTACACAGTGAGATCCTACCTCAAAAATAAACAAACAATAACAGACACTGCATTTTTGTCTAAATTCAGTAATTTTGCTTGACAGGGTAGCACACTGTCATGCCTGCACTCCAGAGGCAAAGGAGCGGTTCAAGGTCATACTCAGCTACCTAGTGAGTTCAAGGTCAGCCTGGGCTACAACAGACCATGTCAGCAAGCAAATCAAACCAAAAGCAGACAAGCAATCAGCCTGGGTTCCCTAGTGAGAGCCTGTCTCAAACGTTTTGAGGTTAAAACTCTTAACTACTCAATTAGGAGACAGGATGTGTCTATGCTGCTCAAGTTGGCCTTGAATTCTTAATCCTCCTGTCTCAGTTTCTACAAGGCAGGCCTACACCCCAACAGCACTCTTCCTCCTGTAGCCAGGACACAGCACACGGTGCCTCCAGGGTCCATCCTCAGGCGGCTTCTCTTCCCTGTGCACAGCCTCACATCTTGGATGCTGCACACACATAAACTCATACAGGCCAAACACTCATCCACATGGAATACAAGTAATAAAGCTTTGAGTGACCCTTTGGGACAGCAGGTGGCCTTGTCTGGCTTTACTTCAAAGGTAAACTTGGGGATGTTTGGTGACACAGACAGAATAGAACAGGTGTGGTGGTACATGCTTGCAATGCCAGCATTAAGAAGAAAGCCAGAGGATCAGGTCAAGGCCAACCTAAGCTACATGATCTCCTGTTTGAAATAAACATACATAGCAGGCTGACAGCCAGCTCGGTTACTCTGTACAAAGGATGGAGACGGGTAATTTTGCGAACAGTTCCCAGAGGCATTTCTTTCTAGGATACCCACTCTTTGATGTGTGGCTTCCCACAGCCTCTATTTGGGCTGCCTCCCCTCCCCCAATACAACACTCAGCTCCCCCAGATCCCCAAAGGCCTTAAAAGCTCAGGCTGCCTGAGCCCAACTCTGTCAGGGTTGGCTACTCCTGGCCAGGCCAGCGTGCACCGCATTTACTGGCTAGCTTGAGACTCCATTAACCAATGTTCTCTTGTTCCTTTGTCCAGACTAAAGTGTTTCTTTCCTTTCTGAGAAGGGGTCTTACTCTGTAGCCCAGGCTGACCTCAGGCTTGTCACAGTTCTCCTGCCTCCTACAGCATCCACTACACCCAGATCAGCCACACTGTCAAGAACACCAGAGGCTCGCAGGCAAACAGTGGGACCTGGAAACGATCATCCTGAGTGAGGTATCCCAAAAGCAGAAAGAAACATATGGTATATACTCACTTATATAGACCTATAGGATAGGAAGTTCAAACTGACATCTACACACCTAGAGAGGATATACAGGAAGGAGCACCCAGGTTGGTATGATCAAGGCTTGTTTGAATGAACAAATGGGATGGACATTGAGCGGAGGAGAAAACAAGCAACAGGACAGGAGCATGCCAAAGAGGACCTCTGGGGGTGTGTGTCAATGTAGCGATGTATCAGAGCGGATATTAAGACTCGAGATCAAGCCTCTGACAGAGGGCGAGAAGTAATGATAGATCTGGGGGAGGTTGTTGAGACTTGGGGAGAACAAGAGCTCCACAAAGACCAAACTGAGCAGGGCACAGGGGTCTTGTATGAGACGGTTTCTACAATCAAGGACCATGTGTGGATGTGGCCTGGAACCCCCGCACAGATGGGGCCCA
>CM053762.1:4054660-4288451 GCA_028658305.1 Pachyuromys duprasi | reverse complement strand
CAACTCTGCGCACAGCCGCCTCAGTGATTTTTCTAAGCCAACACTGATCCTGTGATTAATCTGCCTCATACACACCAGTCACCCCAACTTCCATGGGAAGCAGAGGCAGACTCCCTGAAGTCTCTTCCATGCTCACTACCCTCCACCCTCAGTATACCTACTGGACCACACACCACACCCTGAGCTCTGGCACCTGCTAGGCCTTTTTGCAGAGGGCCCCACAACATCCAGTGATCACTGACTCCTGCCACTGCTGCTTCAGGAGTCAGAGCCATGTTACAAATCGATGTAGACTGCTCAGGAAACAATGGCTCAAAAGCTTCGTGCAGCGCTCATCACATAAGGCCGTAACTGACCCAGCTGGCCTGAAAATCCTGCCTTTCTTCACCCTGCAAATGCTGCAATCACTGGGAAAAGCTTCCTGGCTGTAAACACTGAGACTTTCAACCTCTGGTGAAGGCACCCTAGTCACACAGCAGTGCTGCAGGCACAGGGCAGATGCTGGCTCTTGGATGAATGAGATGAGGGAATGAGATCACCACTTCCATAGGACACACTAATGCTGGGTATCAGACACAGGACCACCGGCTGGGGGCAGGTCCTTATACCTTCTAGGCAGCCCGGTAACATGAGAGAGAGAGCCACTGTGATCTAAAGGCCAGGTAGGAGAAGTTAGGTAGGTGCCATAAACAAAGCTGGCTCTTATCTCCTGCGTCTGCCCTTTTGCAGTGGTCCCCAGTGACTCACCCAGCCACCAGGATTCGGGGAATGTCAGCGGCGAAGGCCTCGCCCATCTCACGGCTTCCCACATTGGCGATGCAGTGCAAGGCCAGGCACATGAAGGTGGGGTTGCGGCTGGCCAGGTCATTCTTGATGGCATTGTTGATGAGCCGGATCAGCTCTGAGTTCGAGTTCACCAGGACTGAGATGAACAGGTACCCCTAGGGCAGAGGGGGACAGCTGGGAACCTGTAGCTGAGACACTAGACTAACATGCCGCAGTGTAGACCTAACCCTCCTTCCCCAACACCCAGGGATTCAGACCCCAGCCTCCTCCCTCCCCAGGTCTTCCACACTCACTATCTGCTTCTCTGTGTACTTGTTGGAGCTTAGCAGGTTCACAGCCTCCATGTGTCCAAAATCAATGTCATGGCCGAGCAGGAAGATGAAGAGCAGCTTACACACATACTTCTTTTTACTGTAGCCATCCAAGGCCTTGTCCCCTGAGGCAGAGGAAGGGAAAGGCAGCCATACTTAGGAAGGCTCTCCTAAGTACCCTGAGCCCTGGCTTCCTCCCCCAGGCTCTGGGCCACCAGCCTGCCTTTGAACTTGGAGCGGATGTTGGCCAGTTCCTTGTTGATCCTCTTGATCTCAGCCTCTTTGCTCTTGCCTGTGGAAAGAGAGCAAGGCACACAAGGAATGTTCAGGTACCTGCCCTCACTTTCCATGCAAGGCTGGGGCTGAAATGCCCATTCCCCACACCTCACATGGTCCCTAGGGACGTGCTGACTGTACCCAGGCAGCCAGCAGTGGCTAGGTTATAAGTTTTCTGCCCTCTTTCTTCCTCCTCCTGGTGTCCCATGAGCTGCAGGGTGCTGGGCTGGTTTTGGAGAGTTCTACATCCTGTCATGGGAGCCTAAAGGCCCAACTCTCATGCCCTGTCCCTGAGCACCCTCTACCAGTGGTGGAGCTGCGGCCAATGAGTGTCTAAGGAGCTATGCTGGCTCCTGTTCCCTCCCTCAGGGGCAGCACCTGAGAGCAACCTCCCCACACCACTCTCCTCCCTCACGTGCCAGCTCTCTCAACCCCCGTGTCTATGCTTTCCCTAGCCCTCTGCTATGACAGAGAGATTCTCTCAGTGACACCAGGCGAGGCTGTCTGGTGCCCCCACAGCCTATGCTGTGTGCTGCCTGCCTTTCAGCCATTCCCACTGACCACTGGAGCACCCGGGGCCACCCCTCCAGGCTCCACCCACACAGGGGGATCTTCAGAGTGTGTCCCCCAAACACAGCCTGCACTTGCTCAGGCTCCTCTGGCAGCTCCCTGCTTCTCTGCCTCCTTCCTAGCCCCATCCTCTGGGCTGGGAGACACTTGCTCCTGTGTTCTACCACTTTGTTCTCAGCTCCTGCGACTTCCTCAGAGTGGCACTTGCCATTCACTTTTGTACAAGAAATTCATTATTGTTTTAATTATTATACTTTCATGTGTATGGCTAGGAGGGGCTGCGGCCAGTGCATGGCATTCAGCAGGCACTCTATTAATAGCTGGTCAGTTACAGGGAGCACTAAGTGAATGAATAAGGGTCTGAGAAGATACAAATTCATACCATCCTCCACAAATCCCCCTCACCTCTGCCCTGAATTTCCAAGCAGTTCCGACAAGACTCACTTCAGACAGTGCCTCCTCCAGGAAGTTCCTGGGATTAGCACCCTGATCCCAGAGAGGCATAGTCTATGTGGCAATGGTAGACAGGCAGCTCCTGAGCATCCAAAGGTGAGGCTACTTCAAACTGAAACAGGTAGTTCTGGACAAGAACACATGGGGCTAGAATGATGTGATATGCCCATCATTGTGGCATGCCTGTGATCCCAGCACTGGGGAGATAGAGACAGGTGGATCCTGAGTATGAGGTTAGCCTGGACTACATAGCTAGTGAGACCTTATCTCAAAATACAAACAAAACAAAAACCCAACCAATTCCCAAAGGGCTGGGAGCAGACTTAGTGTGGGCAAGCTTGTCTAGCTGGCATACTCAATCAGCTGGGCTCCATCAGCAGAATTGGAAAAACAGAGGAGGGATGTTAAGACACTGACTCCAATGGCAGTATTTTGAATAATGCTGGGTTATATAAACACATGGCTAAAATAAATTTTGGGAGTGAAGAGGTGGCTCTGCGGGCAAAGCACTTACTGTATAAACATGAGAACTTGAACTTAGGTGTCCAGCACCTTTACTGCTGGGCTTGGAAGCAGTCGTCTATACCCCAGTGCTGGGGCCGTGGAGGGCAGAGCCCAGGGATGTGCGGGCCAGAGGGGCTGGCTCAGCTGGTCAGCCCCAGGGTTAGTGAGACCATTTCCATCAGTAAGGTGGAGAGCAACTGAGAAAAGGGGACCTGTAGCCTTGTCAGGTGCACCATGTGTGCATGCACGCACTCATGCTCAGAGCAGAAGATCTGACTGCTTCTCTCTAATTCAGAAACATGCAGCTAGCCAGTCACAACGCTAGCAGTCAGGCCTGCTTGTGTGCAACCCTGGGAAGGAGCCCTGCAAGATAAGGTCAGCCTCCGCCCTGGACAGCCTCCTCTACCAAGGGCTCAGTAAGGCACTCGGACGGCACTGGCTGTCCCACTGCTGGCGGCCTGCAAATCCCAACGTTCGTTAGTTTGTTAGGTTTGGGTTCTTGAGAAAGAGTTTCTCTGTGTAGCCTTGGCTATGCTGGAACTCCATCTGTAGACTAGGCTGGCCTCAAATTCAAGAGATTCACCTGCCTCTGCCTTACACGCACTGGGACTAAAGGTGTGCGCCACCGCTGCCAGGCTTTGGTTAACTTTTTAAACAGGGTCTTGCCGGGCTTTGGTGCCTTTGATCCCAGAATTTTGGAGGCAGAGACAGGCCTCTTGAGTTTGAGGTCAGCCTGGTCTACAGAGTGAGTCCAGGATAGCCAAGGCTACACAGAGAACACATGCTCTTAAATACTGACCTACTTCTCCCTGTAGCCTATTCAATAATCTTTAAGTTAATATGTGTATTTGTGTTCTATAAGGAACCAAACCCAGGGCTTGCCCCAAGCCCCTCAAGTGGATTCTAGGCAGGAGCTCTGCTACTGAACTACATCCCATACCCTCACTGGGGATTCTCGGCAGGGGCTCTACAATGGAGCCACGCCCCCCAGCTCCTCACTGAATGATAGTAAGTAAACTTCCCACTGCTAAGTTATATCCTTAGTCCGAGACACAATTTTGCAGAGAAGGGAGAAATGTTTTTTTTCTGTGGCTGGTTGAGTCCAGATCTGGACCTCACCAATAGAGTCATCTCTGTGTGAGTGTGTATTTGTTTAGTCTTTAAACTGTCCACATCAGATACTTTGGCATAACTGATATACTCAGACTGGAGAGATGGCTCAGTTGTCAAGAATACTTGCTTTCTGCCTGAGGATCCAGGTGTGGTTTCCAGAATCTACATGGTACCTCACAACCATCTGTAATTCCAGTTCTAGGGGATCCGATACCCTGTTCGGTCCTTTGCACACATACAGGAAAGCCTCGAATGCACACGTAAAGATAAACGCACCCTGCTGGGAGTGCTGAGGCAGCCTTCACTCTCAGCACTTCAGGGCAGGCAGGTGCAGGAATCTGATACCAGCCTAGTCCATATAGTGAGCTCCAGGACAGTCTGCCTCAGACAAACCAAAACAAAGATAAACACATCTTTAATTTAAAATAGAAAAAAAAAAAAAAGAGGGGTAGGGAGGGTCAGCGATTTAAAAGCACTGACTGCTCTTCCTGAGGTCCTGAGTTCAATGCCCAGCAACTACATGACAGCTCACAACATCTGTAACTTCAGTCCTGATGCCATCCTCTGAAGTCCAAAGGTACTAGGCATAAAAGTGCTGCACAAACACACATGCGGGCAAAACATCCACACACATACATCTTTAATATATTTATTGATTTTTATATGGTCTGTGTGAGGGTGCCAGATCCTCTGGAGCTGGACTTACAGACAGCCGTGAGCTGCATGTTGGTGCTGAGAACTGAACTAGGGTCCTCTGGAAGAGCAGCCAGTGCTCAACAGATGAGCCATCTCTCTAGCCTCAGAAAAAAAAATTTTAATTTAAAAACTAAAGTGTGGAGTCTCCAAAAGAACCATGCTTGGTAGTGGAGACACATCATCCTTGCTGCTCGGGAGACTGAGCGAGGGCAGTTACAAATTCGTGCCTGGCCAAGTGGTGGTGGTGCACGCATTTAATCCCGGCACTCAGGAGGCAGAGGCAGGCAGACTCTGAGTTCCAGGCCAGCCTGGACTACAAAGTAAATTCTAGGATAACTACGACTACACAGAGAAACATCTCTTTGAAAAAAAACAAACAACAAACGGGGCTGCCGGGATGGCTCAGAGGTTAAGAGCACAGACTGCTCTTCCAAAGGTCCTGAGTTCAATTCCCAGAACCCACATGGTGGCTCACAACCATCTATTAAAAAAGAAAGAAAAAAGAAAGAAACAAACAAACCTGGGCCAGAGTGAGTTCAAGGATAGCTTGGGCTAGTTAGTGATGCGCTATCGCAAAATGAAAAGTAAAAGAGCTGGCGCTAGGTGTAATGGCTCCAACCTACAATCCTAGCATTCTGGAGGCCGAGCAGAATAGATAGAAGCTCTAGCGTGAGACTCTATCTCAGCAGGTTAAAAACGAAAGGCTGGGAGTGTAGCTCAGTTGGTATAATGCTTGCCTAGCACACACAAGCTCCAAGTTCAATCCCAGCACCGCATGAGCCAGGAGTAGCACACTGCAACCCCTGCACATGGAGTTTAAGGTCATCGTGGTGAAGTCTAGGCTACATGAGACCCTGTCTTGGCATGTGGGGGGGGGGCGGTAATGGAAGCAGGGCTTAGTAGAGATCCCTTGCACAAAGCCCTGGTTACCATTCCCAGTACTAAGGGGCAGGGAAGGGGGAGGCAAAAGATGGACACATAGAGAGAGTTGAACATTCAGGGGCTGGAGACAGTGCACTAGGGCTGCTGGAAGAATGCACGGCAAGGATGGCCCAAGGCCACTAGACACACGGAGCACCGGGAAACTCGCCTGTGCAGCAGTCAGGGTGACAGGCAGTGATCTCACATCAGGGGCCATGCAAGTGTGTCAAGAGGTCCTTAAAGCAACTCTCATTCATAAAGGGATTTCCTTTCTTCCTTCCTTCGAGATGGTCTTTGGGAGGGAATCCACACTCAAAGCTATGTAGTCTTGGTTGCCTTGGAACAGCTCACTGTGTGAAGGAGGCCAGCCTCAAACTCATAAAACATCTGGTTGCCTCTCAAGTGCCATCACATCTGGCATGAAGGGATTTCTTGAGTGGGCTTGGGAATGAATCATTCCTGCCCCGGTCCTGCAGAGTTTTGGTTTGGTAGAGGTAGCCAGGAACAATGCTGAGGGACAGAGGCAAGCTACTGAAGACTAGAAGTACAACAGGACTCCTGCTTAGAATCAGAGATGAGGCAATGCCAGGTTTGGAGAGACCACGCAGGCAGCTGGGAGGATGGGAAGCAGCAGAACGGGACCCATGCTCAAGCCAAAGGGCTGTATGAAGAAAAGAGGGTCAGGAGTGGCAAGGCTATCTCCCCAAGAGGGGCTGTTATTTTCCTTCATAATGGAGATCTACTCCGGCACAGTTTCCAGCTTGGAGGTGTGTGAGGTGATGACTTCCCTTAGTGGTTAAACATAAGCACCAGCATCAGAGTGAGTCTGTAATTATCCTCAAAGGAATTTGGGCCAGCCTGGCCCTGCCCTGGAGGACCCTGTGTGACTTCATGGAGAAAGTGCTTTCAGCTATTGCTTCCAGACCCTGGACTATGAGAAAACTGATCTCTCCATGGCCAAAATATGGCAACGTGCCATGTGCTGTGAGGCACTGAAAACAGGACAGTCGTCACACTGTGTGTGTGTAATCATTTCTCTCTTCTCTTTCACCTTTATGTGGAATCTGGGCTTGAACTCTAGTCTCCAGGCTTGCACAGCAAATGCCTTTACTGCCCTGCTTTATTTCACTTTGTTGGGCGACAGGGACACATGAAGCCCAGACTTTTAGCCAAAGGTGACCTTGGACTTGTGACCCCCCCTTGCCTCTACTTCTCAAGTGCTAGGATAACAGACTTGTACCATGACACCTGGTTTCCAATATTCCTTCTTGATCCCCAGTACTGGAGTGGGGTGGGGTGGGGACTAGCTTCCACCTTCAGCAAACACCTGCTAATGCCTCCCAGTGGCCAGGACCTGCAGAGGGCAGAGCTGAGGAAGAGCAGGGTGAGACCCAGGCCTTGATCCCAGGACTGAAGCAAAAGTTACTACCCACAGTGGGTCTAATTTGGGACAGGACGTGCTTCCTGTTTGGAGTAGCTTTGGGCAAAGGGAGTCAGCACTCCAAGGCCTCGCTCATGGACCTGCTCCAGCACAGGGACTGAGGCAGGAGACAGCCCAGCCCTGCAGCTCCCCTTTGATAAGGCTTCCCTGCTCTGGGCGAGCAGGACCACGGCTTCACCAGCATGGCCTCACCATGTTATCCCCAAAATCTGTGCTTCCTGTTTACAGCCTGCTTGCTTGCTGAGCCCCATGGTACCCCATCAGAGGCTTCCTCTCTCCCAAACTGACCCCATCCTTTTCTTGCCCCTGCCACGCTCTTAGAACAACTCCCTGACCTCAGGACCTTTGCACCACCAGTGGCTGGACTCAAACCTCTACAGCCCACTGTACAGCTCCCACGTTCTTGTAAAACACAGCCCAGACAGAGCCGCACAAACCTCTCCCTCACTGGACTTACAACAGTTACACACATATCTTAGTTTAAAATAAATAAATACTAAGATAGAAATCGCAAACTGTTATCTCAGTACTTGGGAGGTGGGGGCAGGAAGGTCAGAGGTTGAAGGTTATCTTTATCTACACAATGAGTTTCAGACCAGTATTGGTTAGTAAATGAATCCCTGTCTCAGAAATCCAAAAGTTAAGAAAAATCTCAGTTAAAGAGTAAGAGAGGAGCCAGGCAGTGGTGGCACACGCCTTTAAGCCCAGCACTCAGGAAGCAGCGGTAGAGGCAGGTGGATCTCTGAGTTTGAGGCCAGCCTGGTCCACAAAGCAAATCCAGGATAGCCAAGGCCTCACAGAGAAACAAAAAACAAACAAAAAAAGCAAGAGGTGATAAAATTCACATGAAGCAATGTTGACAGAAGGTGAGTCTCTCCTTACAGTGGACAAGTGCAGGCAGATGATGAGGGAAGATATTTCAGATTATACATGCAGACTTTAGTGTCTGATAATCTGACTTAAGATCCTTATGGACTATCCAGAATTGAAAGAATAACATAAATTGAAAGAATAATATCAATATATTTCAAATAGAAATTTGAAGTTGGTAATAAAAAGAATATTATATACTTAAAAAAATCCTCAGTTAAAAAGCTGCACATTGTGGCTGGGTGTGGTGCAGGCGCCTTTGATCCCAGACATGAGAGGCAGAGGCAGGTGGATCTCTGTGAGTTTGAGGACAGCCTAGTATACAAAGCAAGTTCCAGGACAGCCAAGGCTACACAGAGAAACCCTGTCTGAAAAAACAAACAAAAAGCTACACACCATGAAACTCTATCATTCCATCCACATGGGATCCCAGATCTGGCTGCTCTCCCTTGATGAAGTATGGATTTCTAGCGTTGTGAATTTATCATGTATGCGCAGGCACAAGTGTAGAGGTCAGAGGACAGCTTACGGCAGTCAGTCCTTTCATTCTACCGTGTGGGTCCCCAGGATCCAGTTCAGCTCCTCAGGCTTGGCAGCAAGCATCTTACCCACTGAGCCACCTTGCCAGCCCTGCTATGGTTTTGGTTGGTTGGAGGCAAATTCTAACTGAATAGTTTAGGCTGGCCTCAAACTAATATTGTCATACCTAGGCAGATTTGTGATTTCGAGGCCAACCTAGTCCACAAAGTGAGTTCTAGAACAGCCAGGGATACACAAACAAACAAACAAACAAAAATCTTTAACCCATCCACCCCCCCCCCAAAAAAACTGTCCTGCCTCAGTGACAAGTGTAAGTGAGCCACCATGCTTGACTCTTTAGAGATGGACACTGGGGTCACACATGCTAGTCCTCTACCTCTGAACTATGCACTAGCCCTTCTTTTGCTTTATTTACTTAGAGACAGGATCTCACTATGTAGTCTTGGCTGTCCTCGAACTCACTATGTAAACCAAGTTGGTCTTGATCTCACTGAGATCTGCCTGCCTCTGCCTCCCAAGTGCTGGGACTAAAGGCGTGTGCCACCACACCTGGGTTATACATATGCGTGTTCTGTCTGCATGTATGTCTGTGTGCCATGTATGTATAGTGTCTACAGAAGCCAGAAGAAGGTATCAGATGCCCTGGAACTGGAGTTACAGATGGTTGGGAGCTACCACTGGTGATGGGAATCGAACCTGGGTTCTCTGAAAGAGTAGCCAGGATTCTCACCTGCTATGCCATCTCTCCAGACCCTACTACTTTTTGGGTTTTCAAGATAGGATTTCTCTGTGTAGCCTTGGCTGTCCTGAAACTGATTGTGTAGACCAGGCTGACCTCACACTCAGAGATCCAAATGTCGCTATCTTGAGCGCTGTGATTACAGGTGTGCCCACCACTGCCATCACACAGCTCAGCCCCTACTTTTTATTCTAATACAGGATGTCTTTATGTTACTCAGTCTGGTTTTGAACTCACTCTACAGCACAAGGTGACTCTTAAAATTGGTTATTATTGCCAGGTGCGGTGGCGCACACCTTTGATCCCAGCACTCAGGAGGCAGAGGCAGGTGGATCTCTGTGAGTTCGAGGGCCAGCCTGGTCTACAAAGACAGTCCGGGAGAGTCAGGGCTACACCGAGAAACCCTGTCTTGAAAAACAAAAACAACAAAAAACTTGTTATTATTACATTTATTTGTGTGGGTGCACATACCATGGAATGCCTGTGGCAGTCAGAGGACAGCTTGCAGGAGTTGGTTCTCTTTACCACGTGATTCCAGGAATTAAACCCATGTCAGGCTTGGCGGCAAATGTCTGAGACATCTAGCCAGGCACAGGCTGACTGTGAACTTGAACCCCCTGCCTCAGCCTCTGGAATGGCTGGCATGACAGGCCTGAGCTCCAGTCCTGGCCCTGTTTGCATTTCTTGTTTGACTTGCATCAGGCCACAGAGACACATGTGTCTGTGAGGACAGCTGTGAACATCTGTTCAATGCACCTTCTTTCCATGCAGTCCTAGCACACTCAGCTGCCTTATTTGTCACTGTGTCCCCAGGGCCAGCACAGGGCTTGAAACACAGCCGCCACAGATGGCTGCTGAGCCAAGGAGAGAGCAGTGCCAGGTGCGGCGGCAGAGGCCAGGGCTGAACCACCCAAAGGCCTGAGCTTGTGTCTCTGGTCTGCCGCCTGGCTCCTCTCCAGGGTCCTACACTGTGACACCCACTCTCTTCTCTTTCCTTCCCCAAATCCAACACAAATTCTTTGTCAGTCCTTCAAAAATGAACCTAAAACCTGACCAATCCTTTTGTTTGGGTTATTTGCATGTATGTTTGAACATGTGAATGCACATGCCCTTGGAGGCCAGAAGAAGGTGTGAAATTCACTGGAACTGGAGTCATGGGCAACTATAAGCCACCTGACGTGGGTTCCGGGAACCAAGAGCTGGTTCTGTACAAGTGTTCTTAACTGCTGAGCCTTCTTTCCAGGCCCCTGGGGTCGTTCTTGTTTTGGTTTTTTGAGCCAAGTCTTGCTATGGCGCACACACCAGCCTGGGCTGTAGCCTTCCAAATGCTCGGTTGATAGGTATGCAAGTGCAGCCCTTTGCTTCTGCTCACATCTTAGCAGACCCTTCTCACTCTTTAGCCTGAAAGTCTGTGAAACTTTGGTTGGGTTCCCGGCTGCCGCCCCAACAGCTCAAGTCTATTCTCACAGAAGCCAGAGCAATCATTCAAGAGTTTTGATTTTCTTCTTGAGATAGGATCTTCCCTAAGCCAGCCTGGAACTCAGCATCTACTGTCAGCGCTTTCCCACTGGTTCTAGAAGAATTCAGTGAGCCACCTCCTACCTCTGCTCAAAAGCATCCTATAGCCCTCAGCTTAATCACTGAAAGGCCATAATGGCCAGAGCCCCTCAGCCTCCCTGTCCCCTCGGTCCTTGCTCATGTCCTGTGCTTACATGGTCCTGGCCTACACATGCTGCAACCTCAGGACCCTTGAACATGTCATCTCATGTCATCCCATGAACCCTGTTCATCCAAAACACAGCACTCACGCCTTGCTTCTCACTGTCTGAGTTGACTGAGATGTCAACAGCAGCAGCCCTGACGCTCCTTCACAGCAGCAGCCGCTGGCAGACCACCCTGCATTCCCTTCTGTTTACTTCCTCTTAGGGAGTGAGGGCTTCAAAATCCATGGATTTTTATTTGTTCTGTCTTGTGGTACCAGGGTTGGAGCCCAGGTCACTGTCCATACTAGACAGGCACTCCTCCATCATGCTCTCAGCCCTTTACTGAAAGATGTTGGCCAGGTGCTCTACTGCTGAACACCAGCACCAGCCCCAAGTCTAGGAAGTCCACATAACTGTGACCCCAATACTTCAAATAGGACTGATTAGAGGAGTAATCAAACCCTATTTGTCAAATAAATGAGCAAACAAATCTCTGTGGGAGGAATATTATTAGGAATGGAGTCAGCCAAAAAGGCTAAGTAGGGTGCAGAGGGTTATCCCACCAATAAAACACATCCTTTTTGTTTGCTTGCTTGCTTTTTGAGACAGGGTTTCTCTGTGTAGCCTTCGCTGTCCTGGACTCAACTTTGTAGACCAGGCTGTTCTGGGACTCACAGAGATCCACCTGCCTCTGCCTCCCTAAGGCTGGAATTACAGGCATGAGACATTTCGGCTGGCAGCACACCCATTTTTAACAGGTACCCATGCTGAAGTCTACAACTCCATCGCTCTCACTAGGTCCGAGGCATTTCTCATTAGGGTGCACACAGTTTCCCACTGTCATCTTGCTGATACCTTCTGTGCTCAAGATCCTTCCCTGAAAAGCTTGGAGGAGTTATTTTTTTTAGATCCTTGCCAATACCAACAGCAGCTACCAGGACCTAGCCTAGGGCCTCACCCCACATCAGCCAACCACCCCTCATTAAGAAGTCATCAGCAGCCCCTCGTGACAGGTGAAGTCCCTCATTCAAGGTCACACAGTGATGTAGTGCAGTCTCAAACACAAAGCCAGGTCTGGCTGTCCACACCCATGCATGGAACCTCTGAAGGCTCTTGACAGCTCCAGACACCCACATCTGCTCCTAGGAGTTGTGAGCTTACCAGTAGCCAGGCTGTCCCACTGTTACAATAACCCTTCTAATAGGGTCATGGCCCCCTCATTGCTGTGATAAGCCAAGGAAGCCTTGGATCCAGGTCTGTCCTGTTCCCTGACCCATTGCTTTCCTCTCATACTTACTTCCCCGACCTCCAAAGAGATTTCCAAATCTCTTTCCAACAGAGCACTCAGATGCCTTGCCTCCATGATGGAGGTCTGCCTCCATCATGAACACTCACACTGTAATACCTTCCCAGGCCCTGCTGGTATCTTGGGTTCCCTCTTTCACTGTATGTAGCCTCTTGAATGCCTGCCATGTTTTGTTGTGTTTGGTTTTGGCATTTCCAGATAGGGATTCTCTGTGTACCCCTGGGTATCCTGGAACAGAATTTGTAGACCAGGCTGGCCTCGAACACAAAAGAGATCAGCCTGCCTCTGCCTCTAAGTGCTGGGATTAAAGGTCTGCACAACCACACCCAGTGCCTTCCATGTTGTTTTGCTTGTTTGCTTTGAGACAGGGTTTCTCTATGTAACTGTAACAGAGCTCTGCCTGTCCTGGATGCACTCTATAGACCAGGCTGGCCTGGAACTCAGATCCGCCTGCCTCTGTCTCCTGAGTGCTGGGAGTAAAGGCCTGTGCCACTATGCCTGGCACCTTCCATGTCTTTTAAGCATCTTCCATTTAGAATCTTCATACCTCACCCTCTACTGTCCCCCATTTCCATCTTTGGTCCTCTGTCTTCCCACCTCATCATCTCTGGTCCCTGTGCTGTCCGTCCACTTACACTTCTGGTCTCTCTACTGTCCCCCAACCTCATCATGTTTTCTCTGCTATGCCCTCACTTGTATCATCTCTGGGCCCTATGGTGTCCCCCTCAACCTTATCATCTCTGGTTCCTCTGCAGTTCACCAACTTCCATCATTGGTCCGTTTGCTTCCCCCCACCTTATCTTCTCTGTCCCTCTGCTGTCCCCCCATTTCTATCTGATTCCTCTGGTATCTCCCTACTTTATCATCTCTGGTTCCCCTGATGCCCTCCAGTTCCCTCAGCTGTCTCCCAGTCTTATCATCTCTGGTCCCTGGGCTGTTCCCCAACTTCTGACCCCTGGCCCAAGGTGGTCGTCAGCCTCCCACCTCTTCTGCGACCCTGATTTCCTCCATCTAGGCTCGGGATGGTACTGAATGACCTACCTAACCCGTTGCCCTATCTCCTCCACCTTCTCCTGCCACGTCCACCCGCGCAGCTCCGGTCCTTCCTACGAGGACACCCCCGCGCTTCTCCGCTCCCTCCGCCCGGTCCCCGCGTGACCCCCAGGCCACGGTCGTGAGCTCACAGTTCCGGATGTCGGAGATGAACACGGCGAGCCCGCGCATGCCATCGCCCTTGGATACGGCCGGCATGATGGCGCAAGGCTCGGCTCCGGGCCTGGCCGAACGGGCACGGGGCTGGCTGGCGGCACCGGGCGGAAAGGACCCCAGGCGGCGCCGAGGAGCCGGCCGGGGGAGGGCGGGCAGGCGGCGGGCTGGCTGCAGGCCGACGCCCCGCCTCGGATCCGCCCCTACGGGCTGTCATCCGGGAACGTCTGCCACTTGTTGGCTGAAAGCCCTGCCGCTCACAATAGAACGCCCGCCCTCCGCTCTCTGTGATTGGCCAAGTGGTAAAGACACACGGCGATGATTGGTGCAGTACCGTGCTATTTCCGTTCGGGAGCAGGGGGCGTTGCCCTAGAGACAGGCGGAGTTCGATGACCACTCTGGGACCGCCCCCTGCACGGCCGAGACCAACGCTAATTGGATGGACCGCTCGCTCCGCGACAGGAGGGCGGAACGTAAGAAGGGGCTGGAGAACGGGCCGAGGAAGGCGGAACCTCGGGCAAAGAAGACCAATAGGTGAGGAGATAGCAATCCGCAGGGCGCTACCGATTCGCCGGAAGTGTCATACTTCCGCCCTCGAAGGGGCGGCTGTGGGGGCCGGGCAAGAGGGCGACGACCCGTAGAGAAGGAGAAAGAGGGCCTGTCAGTCAGCCGGGCTGCGATAGGTGGAGCGACGCCTGCAATTCCCTGCTGCAGAGAGGGGCTGGGCAAGGCGGTAGGCCGTGCGGTGTCCACTGCGCAGGCGCGGCTCTCCTCCCGGCCTGGCTCCGCTCCTGCATCCTCCGCGGCTTCGAAGTGCTTCCTGGGAGCCTTCCCCTCCTTTTTCTAAGAACAACACCTCTTTAACACGAGAGGAGGGACTGCCACTCGATGCTTGCCCTCTTAAACACTGAGGTCCAAACAGGCTGAAGGCTGCCTCAAAACCACATAGCTCAGAAGTGAAAATCCGTGGAATTGCTGTTTTAGTAGTTCTCCAATCAAAGTTCCTCTTTTTTCCTGCCTGAACCCCAGTACCCAAGACAATCTGCATATAGTGGTCATAAGGTCAAAATTGTTTCGTCCGTCAGGTCTGGAGAACCACCCGGGCAAAAGCTAATTGCAGCCATGGCTGAGGACTGGGTCAGTTTGGCCTTGGTGCTTATCCCCGCAGACTGCCCTAGGCTATTTGGTTCGCTGGGTTGCAGGGAAGGCAAAGCCGCCAGATTGCCAATGCCCAGGGCCATTGAGAAATTTGGGGCAAAAGGAATTGGAAGGGTACATATCTATCATCCCCGTGAACAAAATGCCATCCCAGACAGGCTGTTTTTCTAATCTCTGACACGCCCAAAATGGGTCTAGGAGATGTATTCTGGGACCTAGGAAGAGATGTCAGTGAGTCCTAGGGAATATGCAGTTTTCTGTGAGTTTGGCGCTAGTGTGGGTCTATGAAGAGAGTTCATGATAACCACGGCTGCATTGAGTCCCAGTCTCAAAATAAAGAAAAGGTTAAGGATAAAACCTTCAGTCTTCCAGTGGGGTTACTCAGTGTGTGTGTGTCCCAAACTCTGGGTTCAATCTGAAGTATTGCAAAAAAAAATAATAATTATATATATATATATACATATATATATATATATCAAAATCAGGTCTATTTTTAAAATAATTTATTTATTTTTTATTATGTGTACATCGGTGCCTGCCTGCATGTATGTCTGGGAGGGTGCCCTGGAATTGGATTGTAGACAGTTAAGAGCTGCTGGGAATTAAACCCAGGTCCTCTGGAAGAACAGCCAGTGCTCTTAACCACTGAGCCATTTCTGCAGCCCCAGAAGGGATATTTTCTAGAGAGCTTCTAAATATTAAAAACATTTATAAGGTACTTAGGGATACAGACTACCACTGTAGATTAAACTAACCCTCCATGGAGGGATGTGAATAAAGGATGTAAAGAATCCCAAGAATACAAAGCCTGTCCCTAGCCCAGGAAAACATTCCCATTCTCTGCTCAGGCAACCTGGCATGGACAAGTGGAGTTAATTGAGTTCTGAATGTAAAGAAAGGGCCTCAAGATTCCAGGCCCCTCACGGGTAGATAGGAGCTCAGTGTCCCCCACATATCCACCCTCTTGTTGTTCTTATTTGCTTGCTAGTTTCCTTTTGAGATAGAGACTCACTATGTTCACCAGGCTGTCCTGGATTCACAGAGATCCTCTCACCTGACTTCAGAGTGCTGGGATTACTGGTGTGTACCAGCATGCGCAGCTCACAAGTTTATTTTTAAATTAAGACCTAAAGCAACAGCTTTCTGAGGCCCAAGAAGTGTCAAGGGAAAGAGCTGAGGCTGCCTTCTGCGAAATCCAGCAGTGTCAACCATAGGAAGCATAGCTTAGAATAAGCATTGGAGAAACCGGGACTATTTTCTTCAACAGAAAGAAATGAATGAGTTCTGATTTCCTGGAATGCTGGAATGATATTAAAAACAAACAAAAAAACCTGATGATCCTGTACTATTCTGTTAGGAGCCACCTCCACCTGAATTATGTAGAATGATTATTAATGTTTATTATTGATTTATATTTTTAGTAAAGCAGTGTTTACTACCTAACCAGCTTTATAACCAAATAATCACAGACAAACTAGGATTTATTTCCTTAGCCTAGAGCATAACACTGCACAATAATTACTCCATCCTAAACTTCCAAGCTAGTATAGCTTCCTCTCATTATGATTTCCCACATTATACTTACTCTTTGATCATATCGTAGGTCTGGTTCGCTTCTCCTGGTGTTTTCCAATCTTTCCTAATGTACTCCTCCTCTTCTACTTTTTCCTCTCCAGGATGTCCCGCCCTGTTCTCTGTATTGCTCATCACTGGCTGGTTGGCTTTTTTATTGGCAATACAGAGAACAATTGGTGGGCATGTTTACATAAAGTTGAGGAATAAACATCACAATGCAATGTCTGGATTGAAACAAGATAGTGGGATAGAGAAATCAGCATTTGAATGAACAATGGTAAACTTCACAGTCCACAAGAACATTATTGCCAACATTTCCCCTTTTAAGTCCAATAAAAGGCTCCTTTTCTTTCAATAATAAAACTAATATACAACAAATTATGAAAACTATTAGGTAAGATTTACATTCACAATGTCCAGTCCATGTACTGGAAACTTAGGAGAAAGTATTTTTTTTTAATTTTTATTTTTTATTATGTATACAATATTTTGTCTGTATGTAGACTGCACAGCAGAAGAGGGCACCAGATCTCATTATAGATGGTTGTGAGCCACCATGTGGTTGCTGGGAATTGAACTCAGGACCTTTGGAAGAGAAGACAGTGCTCTTAACCTCTGAGCTATCTCTCCAGGCCAGGAGAAAGTATTTTAATGTCTATCCTGTCTTGATGAGTTTATGAATTCTGTACCTAAATCCTTAATAGTATTTTGTCCTTAATAGTATTACCTATCTAAAAATATCTTCTTAAATCCTAAACAACTTAAGCTTAATTGTAAGACTATAACTATCTAGTTTTCCAACCCATCAGAGACTTGAGAAGGAAAATATTACCTGAGTAAGCAGGAAGTGCAGGCAAGCAGCTTCCAAAACTACAGAGAAGACAGAGACAGTTGGCTACCTGGACAGTCACTCGAATTTTCTCTATAATGTTGGAGTATCAATTTTCAGCCTACTGGCCAGTATATCTGACAGACATATTTGTGAAGCAGGATCAATGAAGGACTTGCTTACCCTGTCTTGACAGAGCTTGCAATCAACTTCCCTGTATTCAAGTTTAGCCCATATCTGACAGCATTTTGTCTGCAGTTGAGTAGGGACATTACTTTTGCCCAGTTGCTAACTTGCCACATTTGAGGCCATCTCCTAATGGAGATTCTTCGAAACCCATCATCTTCTTTGAAGTAGGCTAGGGGTGCTGCCAGGAGCTGACATATCTTATCAAAGGATCCTTAAAAAAAATAAAAACACCCTTAAATGCCATATTCTGTAGGTCTCTGAGGTTTTTGAAGACCACCTATCTATACACATTTACATAGTATTTAATCATCTGTCTACAGTATATCTGAATCAGCAAACTTTGCTTGTTTTTAGCTATTTACTATCTGTTTAATTTAGGATGTATATTTTGTGATGAACA
Organism: Pachyuromys duprasi; assembly: GCA_028658305.1. Lineage (NCBI taxonomy): Eukaryota > Metazoa > Chordata > Mammalia > Rodentia > Muridae > Pachyuromys > Pachyuromys duprasi. Next base: position 4,270,865 of record CM053762.1, on the reverse strand, counting down.
AGACTAGTCTGATTGACTATTGTTTTGTTTGTTTGATTGTTTGTTTGTTTTTTTGAGAGTTTCTCTGTGTAGCTAGCCCTGGCTGTTCTGGAACTCACTCTGTAGACCAGGCTGTCCTTGAACTCAGAGACTCCCCTGCCTCTGCCTCCCAAGTGCCGGGATTAAAGGCATGCGCCACCGCTGCCAGGTTAGTTAACTAATAACTTGCATAACTTAATTATCCTAAACAGCATATAATAGCGACTTTTAAAAGGACTGGACGTGTTCTCAATGAGTTGACCAGGGCCAACACCTTATAAAAGAATAGCCACGCCTATACGTGTGCATAAGAATAACTTAAAGGTGGGCACAGTGGCCGCGGTTTTACCCCAGCACTCAGGGAAGCAGAGGCAGGGGCTCTCCGTGACAGCAAGGCCAGTGCGGTGTGCAAAGCTACACAGTAAGCCCTGCCTTGAAAAACAAAAGCAAGCAAACAAATAAAACAAACCTTAAAATTTCCATCAATATACAATAATGTATACCAGTGTATCAAAATGGCCTTATTTCTGTATTAATATATAAAATTTTATACCAATGTTTCAAAAATAACCTTAATTTTGAACCAATATGCAAAACTCTATACCAATATATAAAAATAACCATATTTGTATAGTTGAAATAAAGATTCGATAATCTACCCTTTTCTCTTATGACTCCTGTGACATTCCTCTATTGCATCCTCTCCTTTCCTTCTCAACCCCTCTCCTCCTACCTAAAAAAGGACAGTCCTTGGGAGGCAGTGGCAGGCAGAGCTCTGTGAGCTTGAGACCAGGCTGGTCTAACAGTGAGTTCCAGGGCAGCTAGGGCCACACACAGAGAAACCCTGTCTCAAACCAAACTAAACCAAACCAGGGGCTGGAGAGATGGCTCAGTGATTAAGAGCACTGTCTGCTCTTCCCGAGCTCTTGAGTTCAATTCTCAGCACCCACATGATGGCTCACAACCATCTATACCAGGATCTGATGCTCTCTTCTGGTAAGTAGGTATACATGCAAATAGAGCACTCATATACATAAAATAAAGAAATAAATCTTAGGAAAACAAAAACAAAAAACAGAACCAAAAAGAAAAGAAAAAGAAAAAATAAGGATTCCTGTGGGAGAATGAGTAGAAGGCAAGTTAACTAAAATCAAGACAGGGGTGATCCATACATTGTAGTTTCTTTTCTATCAGCCAATTCCTTTTCAGATTCAGCTGATCATTTTCTTAGACTTTTAAGTCCTTATCACCTTGTAAGGTTTAAAATAAATTACTTAAGTCCTGAGCAGCTAAACCAGTTGTAGGCCTTAGCCAGTTAATATCTCCCAGCAATTTTTGAAAATCATTAAGAGTCCTTAATTGATCTCTCCTGATCCTGTGGTCTAATTTTTTCAGAGTTATTTTGTATGCTAGATAATTAACAGAATCTCCTGTATTTATCTTTTGGGGAGCAACTGGCAATCCCCAACAAGACAAAGTTCTATTTATTTGGTTAAATGCATCTGAACCAGCCAGTGAGATATCATCCATATAATAGTAAATTATGAATTGAGGAAATTGCTTATGAATTACCTCCAATGGCTATTGCACAAAAATTGCTGCAAAATAGGGCTGTTTAACATTCCTTGTGGTAAAACTTTCTATGATGTCTCCTTATTCGACAACTTTTATTAAAGGTAGGAACTGAAGGGGCTGGAGAGATGGCTCAGCAGTTAAGAATACTGACTGCTCTTCCAAAGGTCCTGAGTTCAATTCCCAGCACCCACATGGTGGCTCACAACCATCTATAATGAGATCTGGTGCCGCCTTCTGGTGTGCATGAAAACAGAGCATTCATATACATAAAATAAATAAATAAGTCATTCTTTAAAAAAAAAAAAAGGTAGGAACTGAGAAAGCAAACCTTTTCCTGTGTTGTTCATTAAAGGAATTGTGGAAAAGCAATCCTTTAAATCAATCACTATGAAAGGCCATTCCTTAGGTAACAAGGAAGGCAATGGGATTCCAGACTGTAAAGATCCCATTGGCTGAATAATGTTTTTAATTGCTCTGAGATCTGTTAATATCCTCCATTTGCCAGATTTCTTTTTTATGACAAATGCAGGAGAATTCCAAGGGCTTATGAACTCGTCTATATGTTGAGCCTCCAGCTGCGCTTGGACTAGTTTTTCTAGTGACTGTAATTTTTCTTTAGTCATAGACCATTGTTTAATTCAAATAGGTTGGCTAGTTAACCACTGTAATGGCAAGGCTATGGGTGTTTTATCAGCAGAGACTTCCCAACATAAAGCTGAAGAGTCGGTCTCTGCTGTATTTTGTTTATGGATAGCCTGTAACTGTTCCTGATGGCATTTTTAATAATTTTAATTTTTTTAAATCAGGAGCATCACCTGTTTGTTCTCTGGCTTGTCTCTGAAATTGGAGGGATGTTAATCCATTTTTCATTGTTGTGATAGATCTCTTCCCTGAAAGTTTGTGGCTGTATCAATCACGTATGGCCTTACTTTTTCTATTTGACCTTCTGGCCCTGTACATTTAAGCCATCTGACACTTTGTTTTATCTGAAATAAAGTTCCAACTCCTTGAAATTGGGTATCTACTGCTTGAAGTGGCCAATCTGGAGGCCCGGATTTAGGAGAGGGAATTGTGAGGTCAGTACCAGTGTCGACCATGCCTTCAATTTTAATGTTATTTATAATTACCTTTTAGTTTTGCCCTCTGATCATCTATAGAAATTTGCCAAAATATTTGTTTTTGGCCTTTTAGGTTTTTTTGACTTATCTATAAAACTAGCTCTGACCTTGATGTTTATTTAATGTCTGTTTTCAGATATTAATTGTTTAATTGTTTTGTGGAAGAATATTTTCCGTGTTTTATACTGAGGACTCGGAGATAAGGGGTTGCCCCATTTGTTTGTTATTGATCTACACTTACTACACCAGTATTGGCCTTTGCCACATCTTTTGTATATTCCAGGAGACATAGGCTCCCTTTTGGAATTATTTTGATTTTCCTTGTAATTCCCTTTGCAGCAACCTTGTCCACCACATTTGAGACATTTGGAAGTTTGAATTGTCTCAAAGTCTTTAGTGGTAGCTTCTCCTAGTAAGGCCATATTAGGCCAGTAAACTTTGAAGTTAACAGCATTTCTAATCCACATCTATTGATGCTGATTTTGCTCTTAATGGCCTTATGACCTCTTTGCATTCAGTGTTAGTATTTTCAAAAGCTAAAGATTCTATTAGTGACTTTCTAGCTAGTGGATCTGATATACCAGTTGAGGTCAATCTTTGCAAAAAGTCAGTAAAAGTTTCTTTTGGAGCTTTCATAACTTGAGAGAATGGCTTAAGTCTTTTTTTTTTTTTTTTCTGTTTCCTCAACCTTGTCCCAGGCATTTAAGGCTTTTATGGGACATAATGCTAAAGTTTCTTCATTATATATGGCTTGTATCTCTATCTCAGCATATTAACCATCACCAAGTAGCTGATCCTTAAAAACGTTGACACCCTGCTCTGTTTTTCCATCTCTCTAGCCTCTTCTCTCCACCATGAAAGCCACTGTAAATATGGCCCAGGTTCTACCTTTGCCATATCCCCCAGTCTTTTGTGATTACTGTAATTGAACGTCAGTATTTGTTTTACAAACTGGGAAAGCATTCCAAAATTAATCACACTTTCCTTAAATTTTCTCAACTCCAACACTTCCACGGGTTGCCATTCAAATTCTTGATAACCTTGTGGATGATTATCATCTGCTGATGTTTGTTGTATACTAACTGGAAGAGGTAACGTTTCTTTTCTAATAATTTTTGGTTGGCTTTATTTTTATCTTTTTTCTCCGTCTGTGCTTTTTCCTTACTTAATATTCTAAGCTCTTCTCTTAAGGTCTGTGCCCATATTTTATATCTATCTCTCTGTTGTTTATCATGTTCTATAAGTTCTTGGATCTCTTGTTTTATGCCTTGCTTCCAAATTTTGGGTTTTTTTTTTTTATATTGTTCTAGCATCGTCTCTAAACCCCTTGTCTTTAAGAAGACAGAAAAGGCTAACCCGATTATTAAAGTAAAATTAAGGATCATGAATGTAATAATAATCATAATTTTCTAATCTCTCCTTTATTTCTATCTTAGAACATAGAAAAGGGCATCAGACAAGCTCCAAGAAGTGTTTTATTGTCTCTCCCATCTTATATGCTTTATTTCTTTAAGATGACCAATTTTAATGTGTTCGTGTCTACATATGATGTTTTATATTCAGTTCCCTTTGTATTTAGCATAAAAGTGTAACTTTTAAAAACAATTTACCTGATCAAAAGCCCCGTTCTGTGCTTGTGTCTGATCTTTGCTTCCTGTGCTCTGCTGTTTGGCTAATGAAGAAGATGCTTCCGTCTCCCACCTGCATCTTGGACGTTCTGACCTTTCCTTCCGCTCTGGGAAGTTATAAAGTGTTGGCTTCTAAGGTTAGCACGTGTCCGACCACGAACAGTCCCTTTAGTTCGAGTCTAGCAAGCTGGCTTTTTCCCTTTAGGTAAGCTTTTGGCCAGAGAGAACAGTTTTAACAGCTTCTCAGTTTTGAGTTTTTTCCCTCTCAGCCAGAGTTCTGCCTACGAGCCCCAGGCCCTCAAGCTCCGAGAATGTCAGTTGCTAAGTAACCGCACAGCAGGACTTTGCCAAGCAGTTAGTATTTGACTCCTCCTTTGAAAGTTTCCCAGGCTAGAACGCGAACTGCCTGGTTCCCCTTTAGCCAGTTGGCTGTTTCTTCTGCTTGCTTTCCGCCTGGGTCTGGAGCTGTGCCCTGTCTTACTTGCTTTTGGCAAGTTTCTCAGAGCTACGGGCTCTGAAGGGCAGCTGTCCTTTCAAGCCCCAGAGGATTAGATTAGGCCGTGGCTGTATTTGAACCTCTCTCTACTCCCCTCACTATATTGGCTTCGGTCCTGGAGAGTGTTAGTTGACGTTTCCATACAGAGCTTTTTAAATATTTAAATATGAATATTAAGGGTGTGGGTAACATGAAGTCCATTAATGATTATTAATATTTAATATTGATTTATATTTTAGTAAAGCCGCAGGTGCTCCCTAACCAGCTGTATACCCAAATAACCACACAGAGAGACTAGGATTTCTTTAATTAGCTAGAGCACAACGCTGCGCAATAATTACTCCATCCTAAACCTCCAAGCTAGTATAGTTTCCTCCCATTCAGATTTCCCACATTATACTTGCTTTTTTATCATATCCTAAGGCCAGTTCATTTCTTCTGGTCTTTTCCGGCATTCTCCTTTTGGCTCCGTCTCCCATTACCCTACCTTTCTCCTCCCCTACCTGGGCCGGAATGTCCCACCCTATTTTTTCCATTGCTCAGCACTGGCTGGTTGGCTTTTTATTGACAATACAGAGAACAAATGGTGGGGCATGTGTACACAAAGTCGGGGCAGGAGACGTTTAGAATAAACATCACAAAGCAATATCCAGATTAAAACAAGATAGTGGGGTAGAAAATTCGGCATGTGAATGAGCGACGCTAAACTACACAGTCCACAAGAACATTATGCCAACAGAATCCCCAGTCTCTTGAGCTCTGTCTCTCAGTGACTAGAACACATCCCTATAGAAGAGGCCCCATGCTCTCTGCACCCTCCACAGACAGAATCTACCCCCCCCCCGGAGTGGCGATGCTCACCTGTACTCCCCACACTCTGGGAGGCAGAGGCGGGCAGTTCGATGTGAGTTCAAGGCCAGCCTGGTCTACAAAGTGAGTCCAGGACAGCCAGGTCTGCACAGGGAAACCATGTCTCAAAACAAAACAAACAAAACAGCCAACAACAATAGAATCTATCCTTATGCTTTTCACAGATCCTTCTTCTAGTCTCTAGCCCTGAGCTCTGTATCAGCCAATAGAATTCATTCTTTGGGGTGGAGGCTAGAGAGATGGCTCAGAGGTTAAGAGCACTGGCTGCTCTTCCAAGGGTCCTAAGTTCTATTCCCAGAAACCACACGGTGTATAGGGAGATCTGGTGCCCTCTTCTGGTGAGCAAGCACACATGCAGACACAATGCTGTATAAATAATAAATAAATAAATCTTAAAAAAAAAAGTGTGTTGGGGGCAGGGTTTCTCTGTGTAGCCCTTGCTGTCTGGGAACTTTCTCTGTAGAATGACCTCGAACTCATAGAGATCCACCTGCCTCTGCCTCCCTGAGTGCTGGAATTATAGTCGTGTGCTACCTCTTCTGTCTTTGGATTCTTTTTTGAACAGGCAAAATCCACACACAGTATGAAGCCTAAATCCCAAAGTGCGTGTGTTGAAGTTGTGGCCTATGCCGTGGTTTCCCTTACTCTCCCTGTGGCACTTCCGATGCTCGGATCTCTTGTTTGAGTGTCTTTCTTCTCAACTCTGCCTACCAGATCCCCACAGAACACTAAGTGCAGGGAAGGGCTTGGAAATAATTTTGTAATGTCTCTCAGATCCCAGGCAAGGCATGAAGCAAGATAGATGACCTGGGACTGGATCCCAGAGCTGACTGCAGGGTGAGGGAGCAGGCCACCCATGTGCTCGGAACTGGAATGAGGGAGCAGAAGAGTCCACTGAGGTCTACAGGGGGCATCCTGAGCCAGCACCTGTTCTCCCCCATGCCCCTCTCTGTGACCCAGTGGTTGGGCCCTTTGTGACCCAGGCCACGAGCTAGGGGAGCCTGAGCGCCGGGGGGGCAGGCAGAGTAGATGGTGAGTCTCCCCCTGGGAGCAGGCCCCCCGCGCCATGGCAAGCGTGGTGGTGAAGACAATCTGGCAATCCAAAGAGATCCACGAAGCGGGGGACCCACCTGCGGGTGTCGAAAGCCGCGCCCAGCTGGTCCCTGAGGCTCCCGGGGGGGTGACCAGCCCTGCCAAGGGGATAACGAAGAAAAAGAAGGCCGTGTCCTTCCACGGGTGGGTTTCCTGCACCCTGTTGGTGACAAGCCTAGTGCCCAATACTGCCTCCAGGAAAGCGTGGGTGCTGGAGGGCAAGGAGGGGTGAGGAAGAGGGCACTAGGAAGGCAGTGTGCTGAAGGGGGACTCCGGAGAGGAGGGAAGCAGCAGGAAGAAAGCAGGCGGTGGGGGCGGAGCAGGAACAAGCACGCCAGCAGGGAAACGCTAGGTGAAGGAAGCCGACCCGGTCAGTGGCCGCAGAGGGCGCAGGTGCTGTGTCAAGGACAGAAGGCCCGCTCTCTGGCCTGCCATCCCCACCATCTCCTGGGTCACCTGCAGGGTAGAGCCCCGGATGTCCCACGAGCCGATGCACTGGTGCCTGAACCTCAAGCGGTCCTCAGCCTGCACCAACGTGTCCTTACTCAACCTGGCTGCCATGGAGCCCGACTCGTCGGGCACAGATTCGACCACAGAGGACAGTGGTCCGCTGGCGCTGCCAGGGCCCCCTGCCTCCCCTACAACACCCTGGGCCCCAGAGGATCCTGACATCACAGAGCTTCTGGTGAGTAGCTGATACGGGGAGGGCCAGAGTCTATTCAGTGGAGGTGGGTAGACCCAAGGAGGGGCTGGTCTAGTTTAGAGTGAGAGGTTCTAGTCACTGGGACCAGAAGATGGGCTGGGAAGTATAAGGGCCTGGGTATCATCCTAAGCAACAGAAAGAATATACTGAGTTACAGGGTGGCTGGGGAGAGGATGTCCCACAGTGTGCTTGTGGAGGAAAGAGATAACTTGAAGTGGGGCCATCTCTCTTTCCATGACGTGGAACCCAAGGACAGAACTCAAGTCCTCAGGCTTGGTAGCAATTGCCTTTACCCTTTGCCTACTGAGCCAGCTTGCCTGCTTGACCCCGCCCACTCTCTTGTTTTTTGAGACAGGGTTTCTCTGTGCGGCACTGGCTGTCCTAGAACTTGTTCTATAGACCAGGCTGGCCTCGAACTCAGAACCCCCCTGCCTCCCAAGTGCTGGGATTAAAGGCATGCACCACCACCGCCCAGCCTGTGCTGGGATTGAAAATATAAATGTTTATTTTATGAGTGTTCTGCCCGCATGTATGTGTCTGGTGCCCAAGGAGGCCAGAAGAGGATGTGAGATGCCCTGAAAACTGGAGTCACAGATCATTTTGAGGTGCTATGTGGCTTCTGGGAGTGGAACCTAGGTCCTCTGCAAAAACAGCCAATGCTCTTCACTGCTAAGCTTCTTCTCCAGCCTCTATTCTTTTATTATTATTATTACATTTATTTATGTCTGTGGGGGGCATGTGTGCTACAGTACACATGAGAGGATCAGAGGACAACATAGAAGCTTCCCGTTCATTGAATGGGTCTGGGGATCAGACTCAGGTCATCTTTACCCAATCAGCCATCTCATCACCCCAGATCTGTTTTCTATAGCTTCTGCCTTAGTGAATAGGGCCATAGACCTGATCTATCTAGGGTTCAAAAGTCTCAGCCTGTCTTGCCTGGGATTGGGGCACAGTCTGAGCTGGGAGATTGGGAGGTCATCATGTGATGGCAACCAGGACAAGATGATGTCATTTTCTGATATATTAAAACACTGTCTGAGGGTCTGTGTGTGATGGCTCAGTGGGTGCTTCCAAGCCTTTCAGCCTCAGATAAATTCCAGAAGCCCACATAGCAGAGTGAACCAAATAAATGTAGAAAAAATATAAATGTTTTTATATTTATATATAAAGGCATGGTGTCTCATACCTTTGATCTCAGCACTTGGGAGGCAAAAGCTGATCTCTGTGACTTGGAGGCCAGCCTGGGCTACACAAACCTTGCTTTAAAACAAACCAACCAACCTAGGGCAGAATCTGATAGAAATTTAATCATGAGTCTTGGAGGGTAGAGGACATGTCCCCACTGTGAGGAATATGTATATATCACTCCAATAATGTCATAAGGAGTAGGAAATAGCAGAATCCAAGACAGAACTGGACCTGTCTCCAGAGGCTGTGTCTGGAAGGAAGTCTGCTCACTCATGTCCAAGCCTCTGTGTGGCAGCCTGCCAACAGCCTCAAATAACCATCAGAAGTAGTAGGTTTTTTCTGTCAGTATTTAGCCTCATTTCTCTGTTAATGAAGATATGGAGGCCCAGAGAGGTTGAGTAGCATAAGCAAGGTCACACAGCTTGGAAGTAGCAGAGGCAGCTTAGAGAGTCATGGCAGAGGATGTGTGCTAAACTATACTGGCTGGGATAGTACAGGACACCGGACATCCTGAAGAAGAGTAGTCAAAATAGCTGTACAGAAAAGAGAACACTTACAGGGTGGACCTTGAAGCTGAAATAAGAAATTTTCCATGCAGACAAGCAGGGGAAAGCATTGCAGCCACCAGGAACAGCATGTGCAGAGAGACAGGGGCTGAAGAGAGTCTGGGGAAGAAGGACAGGCCTGTGGCATATGGGAGATTTGGGCTGGATGGAGAGCAAGACACTGCCCACACAGGCTACAAAACATCGGTATGGTCGCAAGGGCCGTACCATTGTGGATTCGGTGGAGAGGGAGAAGCTACTTAGTAGATTGGCTCTCTTCCCATTTACTGTTATCCTGTTGTGTGCTATATCCTGTGATATCACTTCCTCTTTTTAGAGCATCTATAAGGGAGTTTGTATAATGATCCAGTTTAAAGATGAAGGAAATAATGGAGGAATAGAAGGCAGAGTTCTTCCTAAGATCACAAGGCTGTGGAGTGCTTATAAGAACACTGGCTGTTCTTCTAAAGGTCCTAAGTTCAATTCCCAGCAACCAGTGGCTCACAACCATCTATAGTGAGATCTGGTGCCCTCTTCTGGCATGCAGGTGCCCATGCAGCCAGAATACTGTATGTATATAAATATATAAAAGAACCAGAGGCTAAAGGGTAGATTACAAGGCTGCTGAGTTTGCTACCAAAGACAATTTCTTTCTTCCCTGAGACTCCTCTAGAGCAGGAGTCCAGTATGTGCAGGGGAGAGAGGAGGCAGGGAGACCAGAGGAGGTAAGGCTAGTGCTGGATGGCAGGTCACTGTTCGTGTCCAGTCACAGCTTCCCAGGAGGCAGAGGTGCTCTAGGGTAGTCACAGGTGAATGACAGCAAAGACCATCAGGGTCTCCCCTTCTGAGGACACACTGACACTCATTCCCCATTCTGTGGTGGCTCCTCAGTCCCCCATGGACACATTATGCCATCTTCATTTGATTTTGGGGTAGAAATCTTTATAGCCCAGTCTGACCCCCTTTCCTCAGCCTCCTAAGTACTGGGTGGACAGGCTTGTATGCGCCACCATTCCCAACTTTGTATTTTGTCCCTTTGAACTTTTTTTTTCCAGATAGGGCCTCATACATCCCAGGTTGGCTTCAGTTTCCAAGGAAGACAGTCTTGTCCTTCTTTCCCAGACTCTCTTAGGCCCCTGTCTCTTTGGACTCCCGACCCCTGCTGCCTCCGCCTCCACGCTGACATTGCCTGTTAACTTTACCAATCTAGACATTAATCACCCTGTAGTTGTGGAATAGGACCTATAGCCTACCCTTACTATCATGGCTATGCAATCTCTCTTTATTCCCCATCTTATGGGAAGGGAAACTGAGGCAGACTCCAGGCAGGGAATCATAATGCCAAGAGTCGTACAGAACATGTCCCAAGACAGGCTCCCTCACCTGGCTGTAAACCCTTGGCATGCCTATCTCTCATCCTCTCTCTCCTCCAAGGATCCAGAGTACCCCTTCCCAAGTTTTGACCCATGCTATTTAAGCTAGCCATCCTGTGATGGTGGCCACTAGTCATACCTATATTTCACAGGTAGGGATACTTTGGTACAGCTAACTGAGATGGCCTCCCTGAGATCACACAGGAAGTAAAATGATCTGATCCAGGATGAATGCTCTATGTCCCCCCAAACATTTCCCCCTAGGTAGCCTACTGAGTCTTCCATTCAGAAAGACATTTTGCAGGGGCTGGAGAGATGGCTCAGAGGTTAAGAGCACTGCTTGCTCTTCCAGAGGTCCTGAGTTCAAGTCCCAGCAACCACATGGTGGCTCACAACCATCTATAATGAAATCTGGTGTCCTCTTCTGGTGTTCAGGTATACATGCAGGCAGAACATTGTATACATAATAAAATAAATAAATCTTTAAAAAAAAAAAGAAAGACATTTTGCATATTAGTTATCTAATGCTTTGAAACAAGTCCTGATACTTTTTTATTATTTTTATTTTTTCTATTAATTACAGTTTATCCACTGTATCCCAGCTGTAGCCCCTCCATCATTCCCTCCCAATTCAGCTCTTCCTCCCTCATCTCCTCTGATGCTTCTCTCTAAGTCCACTGATAAGTCTTCCTCTGTGGCCAGGTAAAGCTGCTCCCCCCTCATGGGGAGGTGATCAGAGAGCCAGCCACTGAGTTCATGTCTTCCTTGGAACCCACTTGGATGCTGAGCTACATCTGTGCAGGGGTCTAAGTTATCTAGAACATGGTCCTTGGTTGGAGTATCAGTCTCAAGTCCTGATACTTAAGACAGCCCATCTTTGATTGGATCATGGAAGGTTCTGGCACATGGTTGGGATAAGGGAACAGTCAACCCTTCTGCCAGAGCTATGGTCCTCTGAAGAGGTCAGGATAGGTTAATTCTGTGTCCAAGGCCATGGTCCTCTGATGGGATGAGACTTGGTTGGCATTTCCTCGAGGACTTAGTCACCTGCTGGGATCACATTGCTGTAGACATTACCTCCAGGGACACAGGGTATAGTTACCTTTTCAGTGAGGACGGTCAGCCTCTGCTGAGATGAGGCCAGTATTGTGCTCAGAGCCATATTCATATGACAGGATCAGTGCGAGGTCAACAGTTTGGCCACGGCTGTATTCTTGGATGGCTTGACTAGGGTTAGAAGATGCCCTACCAAGACATTGCCCATGTTGGTGCCTCAACTCCTTTCTGGCCTCTAGGCTCCCGGCTATATGGGCTTCTCCATACATAGATGCTCATGACATGGCAGCCAGCAATCCTCAGAACATCACCTACCTCAGGAGCACAGACAACTTGTGTGTGCCACCATACCTGGCCCATTGCACCCTTAATTTCCAGAGTGTCAGAGAGTGACTCCACCCATTCCTGGTTTATTTCATTCTTTTTATCATAGTGAGGAATTTTAGAATTCATCCTCTACCATTTTGCTGACATCATTTTTATTTTCTTTTTTAAAAATATTTATTTTATTATTTATTCAGTAACATTCTGCCCGCGCACCAGATCTTACTATAGATGGTTGTGAGCCACCATGTGGTTGCTGGGAATTGAACTCAGGACCTTTGGATGAACAAGTGTTCTTAACCTCTAAGCCATCTCTCCAGCCCCCATTTTTATTTTCTTAAGATAAATTCTCACAGCAAGTGGTGGTGTCACACGCCTTTGATCACAGCATTCAGGAGGCAGAGGCAGGCAGATCTCTGAGTTCAAGGCCAGCCTGCTGTACAGAGTAAGTTCCAGGACAGCCAGGGTTACACAGAGAAACCCTGTCTCAAAACAACAAAAAAAGAAACAAAGATAAGTGCTCACTATGTAGCTCTTGACTGCCTGGAACTCAATATGTAGACCAGGCTAGCCTCTAGTTCACAGAGATCCACCTGCCTTTGCTCTCCTGGGTACCGGCTGGGATTTATAGGGTGTGTGCCACATGCCCAACCACTGACAAAACTTTAAAAAAAAATTATTACATGTACAGTGTATATGTCTGCACGTGTGCTTGCAGGCCAGAAGAGAGCACCAGATCTCATTATAGATGGTTGTGAGCCACCAAGGGGTTGCTGGGAATTGAACTCAGGACCTCTGGAAGAGCACCCAATTGTCTTAACCTCTGAGCTATCCCTCTAGACCCACGGACAGAACCTTAATTACAATATTTATATCTTCATAGCAATCACAAAAGAAATGTACTTTCTTCATTTTACGGTCAAGGAAACTTGTTTTTACTTATCATAATTTTCTGTATTGGTTTTGGCTTTTCAAGACAGGACAGTTATGTAGCCCTAGCTGTCCTTGAACTCACTCTGTAGACCACTCTGGCTCCAACTCACAGAGCTCCACCTACCCCCTGCCTCCCTAGTGCTGGAATTAAAGGTGTGCACCACCACTGCTGGGCCAAAACTGTCTTAAAAGGTAAAGAGAGCTGGGTGCCAGTGCTCTTGCGGATAATCCTAATGCATAAGAAGCTGAGTCAGGGGCCAGGCATGGTGCACACACCTTTAAACCCAGCAGCTGGGAGGCAGAGGCACATGGATCCCTGTGAGTTCTATTGCAAGGTCAATTTGGGCTATTTAATGAGTACATAGCCTAGGCTATAGAGTCAGGTTCCTTTAGAAAAATACAATAAAAAAGAGAAAATAAAGTAAAAATAAAAATCAGGAGAGAAAAGGAGGATGAGGAAAAGGAAGCTGAAGCTGAGAAAGGAAGGTGGTAGAAGCCATGCCTGTCCTTCCAGTACATCGCTCAGTGTTCACACTGTGCTCACTCATCCGCATTGGCAAGCCTGGCCACATGCTCCCAGCCAGCTGCAAAGGAACTCTGTCTAACTGAGAAATAAGAATGTAAATGGCGTTGTTGCATAACAATTCTCACTGCTGTAGCAAAAAGGACAGAAAAAAACAGTTTGCACAGGTCACAAACTGCTTCCTAAACCATGAGTTGAGCAGGGGAAGCCAGACATGATGGCACACGCCTTTAATCCTAGCACTCGGAGCAAAGGCAGGCTGATCTCTGTGAGTTCCAGGCCAGCCAGAACTACATATTAAGACAGATCTCATGGTTTCTATCTGATGATCCAAGATGGTTGTCAATTTTATGCTCCAGAGAGTAGGGAGATAGAAAAAGAGGAGGGTTTTTATGGGTACATGTTTGTGGCTGGAACCCAGGATCTTTCGCATGCCACTGAGTTACACTCCAGCACCTCATGTGGGGGTTCTAGGCAGAGGCTGTACCACTGAGCCACACCCTCACCTCCAGTTGAGGAATTCTAGGCATTTTCTCAAAGTTTGAAACTGTCTTCCCACTTACTTTTCCCAGCACGCTGAAAAGAGTATTAGTTTATTTCTAACTTTACCAAACAAGGAAACTAAATCCAAGGGTGCCCTCCTTTACCGAAAGCCACATACCCATCCAGAGCAAAACCAAGCTGAAAAACACAGCCTGCTAGTTCTAGAATTTCCTTAGTGTTGAACTATGCATGCCTCTCATTCTCATTTTTATTTTATGTGCATTGGTATTTTAACTGCATGAATGTCTGTGTAAGGGTGTCAGATCCCCTGGAACTGGAGTTACAGTTCACAATTGTGAGCTGCCATATGGGTGCTGGGAATTGAACCCAGGTCCTCTGGAACGGCAGTTATTGCTCTTAACCACAGAGCCATCTCTCCCATGCCTCTCATTCTTAACAGAGTGGGGTCAACAGTGGATTGGTACGTGCCAAAGACTCCATTACCAGCTTGAAGGAAAAGACCACGCGAGTTAATCAGCACGTTCAGACATTGCAGGTACGACACTTGAGGGTCCCTGTTGCCCCTGTTGTGGCCTCTTCCTCCAGAACTAAGTTCCCGTCTTGTAGCCACCTTTCTCCATTGCGCATGCCCAGCCCTCAGGAGGCTAAGACCCTGCTCCCTCTGTACGCCTTTCCCCCTGCCCCTGTGTAATCCCGCTTCCCTTCCATGGTCAAGAGCGAGTGCTCTGTGCTGAGTGAGAATCTGGAAAGAAGGCGGCAGGAGGCAGAAGAGTTGGAGGGGTACTGCAGTCAATTGAAGGTGAGCCGCTGTGGAGGGAATGGGCTGGGGACGGAGGGAGTCTTGAGGAGGGAACACGTGGTCAGTTACCCTTTCATCCTAGCATGAAGTCCCAGCTTCAGTCCTAGCACGGGGTCAGGCCTGGTGTGGTAGTACACACCTGTGATCTCAGCACCTAGACGATCAAGACTCTTTTCAGCTACTCAATGAGTTGGAGGCCAGGGTACGGAAGATGCGCTCATGGCTACCACAAAGGTCACATTTGTGGCTTTCATGGGCACTGCATGCTGTGTTGTACACATACATATGTACATACATACACACAGCAAAATACTTATACATATAAGAAGAAGAAATTTCTCAGTGTAGTCCTGGCTGTCCTGGAACTCTCTCTGAGGCCAGGCTGGCCTCCACCTCAAAGATCTGCCTGCCTCTGCCTTCCAAGTGCTGGGATTGAAGGCACGGACCGCCATCGCCGCCTCCACCCACCACCAGGCTCATCATAAGATTTTTTTTTAATCTTTTAAATTTTAAAATGTAAAACAAAAGGAGCACAGGAGAAGTGGGCTGGTTGAAGGGGGTAGCACAGGGTGGGTATGGCTAGGAAGGAAGCCTGGCCGGGAAGTGGGTGCATCCTACATGGGGCAGGTGCTATGCAAAAAACGGGGCTGAAGGTGGGGGCAGAACCGGAATGGGAAGGCAGGGCCCCCGCCCTGATGTTCTGACCCAGGAGAACTGCCGCAAAGTGACCCGGTCAGTGGAAGACGCTGAAATCAAAACCAATGTCCTGAAGCAGAACTCGGCCTTGCTGGAGGTATGGGGCTGTGCGTTTGGGTGGAGTCTGAGGATGGGGCTCAGAGGAGCTGGGGAGGGCAGGGTGTAAAGCCTCCAGAGCCTCTAGTGAGCTGAGGGTGCGGGACCTGACTGTGGACGTCAGAGGCTGGAGGGACCCACGGGAGGAACCAAAGGAGGGGGGGCAAGGGGGAGGGGACTCTTACCAGGGTGAAGCCTGAGGAAGCTTAGTTGTGTAAGGGTGTAGCCTAAAATGCCTAGGTGGGCCAGGTCTAGGATGAAGACCTGCCAGCTCACTTGATAACAAAAAGCCAAGAAAGCTTATGGTGGTCCCTGAGCGGCAGGGGCTGGTTTTTGGCAGGCAAGGCAGGAGAAGGGGGCGGAAGGCTGGCTGCAGCCATAGCGGGCTTTAGAGTAAATGATATCTCTGCTCCGAACGACAGCAAGTCAACTTCAGTGAGACTGCAAGCTACTTCCCACTATGCTCCTTCCACACTACTTTGCAGTCTCGGGATCCCTGGGATGCAGTTAGGTGCCGGATACCCTGAATCGTTGTTCTCCCTTGCCCAGGAGAAGCTAAGATACCTTCAGCAGCAACTACAGGATGAGACGCCACGGAGGCAGGAGGCTGAGCTGCAGGAACTGGAGCAGAAGCTGGAGGCCGGCCTCTCCCGACATGGTCTGGGCTCTGCCGCCCCCATTCAGGGCTGCTCTGGGCCCCCCGGCAGCCCCGAAGAACCCCCGCGGCCAAGAGGCCTGGCCTCCAGTGCCTGGGGCTTAGCGCTTCGGGCAGGGGAAGGACTCTCGCTGAGCGAGCAGGAGTTGCAGAAGGTGTCCACCGGCCTGGAGGAGCTGAGGTGGGCGGGGACTGGAGAAGGTGGGTGGACCAAGCCCCAGGTGGAACAAAGCTTGGAGGCTGTGTGGGTGGGGTTTGTTGGGGGTAGCGGGACAGAGCGGGCCCCAGACTTGGGAGTTTGATGTGTGTGTGTGGGGGGGGAGGGGGACTTAGAGCTAGGGGAGTGGGAGCAAAGCAGAGCCTGGATGAGGATGTGGGTAATGACATCAGTGGTGCAGGGCTAACTAACCTAGCACACACAAGGGAAAAGGGCGGGGCAGAGGTTGGAGGACATCTAAGTTTGATGCCAGCCTGGTCTATATAGAGCGTTCCAGGACAACCAGGGCTACACAGACTTTATCTTCTTTGTTTGTCTTTGTAGCCCTGGCTGTCCTGGAACTCTCTCTGCAGACCAGGCTAACCTTGAACTCAGAGATCTGCCTGCCTCTGCCTCCCAAGTGCTGGGTTTAAAGGCACGCACCACCACCATCCGGCTACAGACCCAGTCTTTAAAAAACAAAAAGAAAAGAAAGAAAGGGGGAAAGAAAACAGTTTGGTGATCTATTTGGGGCAAGGTCGACAGTGATATGCATGGTCAAATCTATACCCAACTCTTTCTTCCCTTCTGATTCCCGCAGGAGAGAGGTGTCCTCCCTGGCAGCCCGGTGGCATCAGGAGGAGGGGGCGGTGCAGGAGGCCCTGCGCTTGCTCGGAGGCCTGGGAGGCCGGCTGGATGGCTTCCTGGGCCAGTGGGAGCGGGCACAGCGGGAGCAAGCACAGTCGGCCCGGGGCTTGCAGGAGCTTCGAGGACGGGCAGATGAGCTGTGCACGATGTGAGGCTCAGCGGGTGCTGGAGGGGACAGGGGGTCTGTGGGAAGTGGAACACATCCGAGGGTGGAGCCTTGAGGAAGAAAGATTGACTGATCTGTTGGAGCTAAGTGACCTCCGTCAAGAGGTAGAACTTGCCTAGAATCTCCATCAGGGGTTGGAGGTGTGGCTCAGTGGTAGAGCCCATGTCTAAGATAACCCCGATAAACTGGGTGAGGTGGCGCACACCTGTAATCCCAGTGCTCTGGGAGGCAGAGGCAGGCGGATCTCTGTGTGTTCGAGGCCAGCCTGGTCCACAAAGTGAGTCAAGGACAGCCAGGGCTACACAGAAAAACCCTGTCTTAAAAATAAAAGCAACAACAAAACTAAAATAACCCTGCTATGAATTGAGAGTGGGGCTTTGAGGTAGAGTCCCTGCTTGGGATCCACCAGTAAGGAATAAGCAAGTTTGCCTAGCAGAAGCCCTAGCTTCTAGCCAGTGGAGATGGACAGAGACATCTCAGCAGAGGGCAGGCTGATGCATTGTATTGAAAGGTGGACTCGCAGGCGCTGGGCTAATACTGGAGGTTGCAAGTTCCTCTCATTGGCTGCTCTCCCATCGCAGGGTGGAGAGATCAGCAGTGTCCGTGGCTTCGCTGAGGACTGAATTGGAGGCGCTGGGCCCAGTGAAACCGATTCTGGAGGAGCTGGGCCGGCAACTTCAGAACTCCCGAAGGGGGGCTGACCATGTCTTGAACTTGGATCGCTCTGTTCAAGGCCCCTGTGCCCGCTGCGCCAGGTATGGGAAAGGGTAACCCCTGCATTGTGGGTCACACATAGGATAGGGCATTGTCATTGTGAGGGATGTGTTTCTGTTGCATTGTGGGAAAAACCTTTCTATCCTTTCCACGTAGTAAAAGTTGGCTTCTTGTGGAATGCAAAGATTGGCTGCATTGGTATTTGAGACTTGATACATTTCCAGCACGCTGTGGAAAGGTTGGGCTGCCATGAGGGGGGCTTCTCCACCACATTATGCCAGGGTTACAGAGGGATAGCTCAGTCAGGAGAGTGTTTGCCTTGCAAGCAGACAGGAGGGTACCTGTACCCAACAGTCTGCCTGAATCTAGGAACTCCAGGTCCAGAGATTCTGTCCTTGAAAGTAAGGTGGAGAGCTAGAGAGTAATTAAGAGCACTGGCTGCTTTTCCAAGAGGTCCTGAGTTCCCAGCACCCACAATTTGGCTCACAACCACCTATAATTGTAGTCCCATGGGCTCTGGTGCCTTCTTCTGGTATGCAGACAAAAAAACCATGTATATAATCAAATAAATATTAAAAAAGAAAAAAATAGGTAGGGCCTGACATGATTGTGCATGCCTTTAATCCGGCACTAGGAGGCAGATGCAGGTTTATTGCTGTGCATTTGAGGCCAGCCTGGTCTACACAGCAAATTCCAGGCCAGCCAGGGTTACATAGATAGACATTGTTTAAAAAAAAAAGAAGAAAGAAAGAAAAAAGGAAAAGAAAAGAAGTAGGGTCAAAAGGCAGCAGCTCAGTGGACAGTGTCTGTTCTGACCTTGCAGCCTCTGCACCTCACTGTGAAAGACTCCACCCTAACGGCCGGCGTCTGACCTCCGCACTCTCTCACACACACCCATACATGACCTCCGCACTCTCTCTCTCACACACACATGCAACAATTAGTTAAAAGTAATGCGGAGGGGGCTGGAGAGACAGCTCCCAGTCAAGAGCACTGGCTGCTCTTCCCCAGGGCGTGGCTTCCGTTCTCAGCCCCTACACGGCGGCTCACAACATCTTGCAACTGCAGGTCCAGAGGCTCCAACACCATCCTTCGGTGTCAGTAGGCACCTGTCCGTCATACATACACAAGAAGAAAACAAGGGGCTGGGTGCAGTAGTGCATGCCTGGAATCCCAGCACCCAGAGGCAGAGGCAGGTGAATTTCTGTGAGTTTGAGGCCTCCTCTGCAAAGCTAGTCCAGGACAGCTATAGCTACACAGAGAAACCCTGTCTCACAAAAGAAAAAAAAAAAGAAAAGCAAGGGCTGGACAGTTGGTTCAGTGGTCAAGAGTCCACAGAGCACTTGAGGAATTCAACTCTACTGGCATCTATAGGCAGGTGCACATACCCACACACGTACACGTGTGTACATTAAAATAGAATAGGGATAAAGAGACAGCTCAGAAGGTAAGAGCACTGGCTGCTCTTCCAGAGGTCCTGAGTCCAATTCCCAGCAACCACATGGGGGATCACAACCATCTATAGTGTGATTTGGTGCCCTCTTCTGGCATGCAGGCACACATGCAGGCAGAACACTATAGATAATAAATCTTAAAAAGTAAATAAATGTAATTTGGAGAGTGATTAAGACATTAATCAACCTTTGACCCCCACATTGCACACACCAAGAGAACTTGATATGTGTAGAAAGAGCAAGAAGTGGGTTTCCAGGTACAACATAGGATCAAGTTTAATTTGTATACTGCATATAATGTCTGGTAATATGGTTTTATGAGGTGCCTAAAGAAACAGGGCCCGGTATGGTAGTTTGTTCACGCCTTTAACCCCAGCAGTCTGGAGGCAGAGGCAGGTGAATCTCTGGGAGTTCCAGGTCAGCCTGGTCTACAGAGTGAGTTCCAGGACAGCCAGGGCTATGCAGAGAGACCCTGTCTCAACAAAAAATAAAAAATGGCCAGATGGAGCCTGATCCAGGGCCTCATCCATCTGGCAACCATCCCTTACAGCCAGGGGCAGCAGCTGTCCACGGAGTCCCTGCAGCAGCTGCTGGAACGCGCGCTGACGCCACTGGTGGATGAGGTGAAGCAGAAAGGCCTGGCTCCTGCCTGCCCCAGCTGCCAGAGGCTACACAAGAAGATTCTGGTACCAGGCACCATGGGCTGCCATGACCCACGTTACTTTTGAGTTTGGCAGGGTGTGGGGAGCCCCGGCTAGGGAGTCTTGCTGGCCTGTGGCAGGAAGGGTAGGCCTGTGTGGAGCAGCAGGGCTTGCCTCTGTGTGTGCAGGCAGGACGAAGAGCTTGGTGATTGCTGAGATAAAGCCTAGTCACCCTGCAACCTGCGGTGACAGGCTCTGGCCCAAAGCACAATAAGACACTGGGGCTTGGATATCATGGGCAGATTCTTCTCTATAGCTCATGGAACATGGGCCTGATTTTCTGTAGCCCCTCAGGAAGGTCGTTGGGCTCAGAGGGACCCTTGATGCCAGACTGGGGACCCACTGTCACAAGTCACAGCTCTACAGTTGTTGGAACATGAGGCCTGATGTATTGTTGGACATAGAGAGCCAGTGTGATATTGGCCTACAGGATTCTGGGATATAAATTATAGGGAGCAGCAGTAGGAATAGATGGGAGGTGATGGCTTAGTGCATTGTGGGATATGGAGGTTAGTGCATGATAGGATTGGCCTTAGAATGATGGCATTTGAATCGTAGTGAGCTGCAGTCCCATGAGGCCTGGTGAATTGTGGGATATAGAATACCTGTAACACTAGGGACCATTCTTGTGACAGAGGCTGGCATCACAGATGTAGGGTCTTGAGAATTATGGGGATGTAGAAAGCCACCACAAGACATGCGGATACACACAGTATAGGACGATTCAAAGGCATTAGGGGATAGTAAGTGCTTCAGATGTGACTCAGCTTGCTGGGACACAAGCCAGTGCATTAGGAACATTCACAGGCTTCTTGCCAGATGCAATTGGGGAGACCAGTGAATTGTGGGATGCCTGGGGTAGTTCCCAAACTCAAAGCCAGGCCTGATGGGTTACTTTGGGTGGTGTGTGGGACCCTGCCCCTTGCCCTCCGCGACCCAGCTCCCCCCTCCACCCCCAGCCCAGTCCAGTAAGCCCAGCGGCGCCTACACTCCTCTCCCCAGGAGCTGGAGCGCCAGGCCTTGGCCAAACACGTCAGGGCAGAGGCCCTGAGCTCCACCCTTCGGCTGGCCCAAGACGAAGCCCTTCGGGCCAAGAACCTACTGCTGACGGACAAGATGAAGCCGGAGTGAGGACAGAGGAGGAGGCGGAGGGCATGGGAGGAGGGTGAGGTCTCTGGATGGGGCCTGGCTCCTCCTCCTGCCCCTCACCCACTCCAGCCCCAGCTGGGCCTCCCCTGTGCTTATGCCTGGCTGGCTGTCATTGCAGGGAGAAGGTGGCCACTTTGGACTATATGCATTTGAAGATGTGCTCCCTTCACGACCAGCTCGGCCACCTGCCACTTGAGGGGTCCACAGGGGCAATGGGGGGAGGAAGCAATGGAGGGGCTCCCCCTAAACATGGGAGCCCAGGCTCTGAACAATAAATGGCCTCTCATGCTGGCATGAATTCTGACTCTGAGTTGGCATCCAGAAGTATAGTCATCAGGTGTGGACAAGAGGATCTCCGTGGGACCTGGGATAGCCTAGGTTACACAGTGACACCCTGTCTCAAAACAAAGTAAGGAAGGGATGCGGCTTCATTGTAGAGCACTGTGGAGCTCACTTGATGACCATCCCGATCTCCCAGGATGCAGATGCACACCTGTCAACACCAGACTTAGCTACACAGGAAATTCAAGCTAGCTTGCATTACATTAGACACTGCCTCAGCACAAAGAAGGGCTTGGATGGTTCAGGACACTGCTCTTGCAAAGGACCTCAGTTCATTTCCAAGCACCCACATGGTGGCTTACAGGCATCTGTAACTCCAAATCCAGGAAATCTGATGCCCTCTTCTGGGCTCTGCTGGCACTGCATGCACACAGTACACATAACACACATAAAACACTGATCCTCAAAATAAAAATAAAAATAAATTAAAAAAAGGAAGAGGGGAACAAAAATCATAAAGAGGAGGAGGAAGAAGGGGGAGATGGAGAGGCAGAAGAGGAAAAGGCCATTATCCTGAGACTGTATGACAGCTTTGCTGGCCCTCAGTCCCCCAGGTCCTAGGAGAGTCAACATTTTGCAAATGAGGCTGATAAAATGATGACCCACTATTTCCCAGAGGAACTTGGTTATGAGTAAAGCCTCCTTACTGTTTTCTGTTTTGCTTTGCTTTGAGACTGGGTCTCACTATGTTGCTATAGTTGTCTTGGAACTCACTATATGAGGACAGGTGAGGCTGACCTTGAACTCACAGAGATCCGGCTGCCTTTGCTGGGATTAAAGGGGTGAGCCCTCCTCCAATTTGAGACTAGGTCTTGTTATGTAGCTCAGGCTAGCCTGGAAATCAGCATCCCCCTACCTCTGACTTGATTTTTCCATAGCAGGATACAGTGGCATACCCCTGTCATCCCAGCATCTGGGAGGCAGACACAGGGTCAAGAGTTCAAGATCACCCTCAAACTGCTGTTCAGACATTAGTATGGAGATGGTCTGATGGACCCTTGGATGTTGAGTAGCAGGAACTGAGCTCATGAGTGTGAGGAACTGACTGATCTGGTCCGGCCAGGGAGTTTGGAATGGAGTCTGCTCAGGTGGTGGTGTGGGCTATAGTTAAGGTGAGGACAACTGAGAAGCCAGATTGGGGTAAAGGGGTGCCCCATCCCCCCCACTCCACCCATGCCCTGCACAAGAGCACAGTGATACCATACCCAACTCACATATCTTTATTACCAGGTGGGTGCGGGGATCCTCAATCCTCAGGTCTGCCCCAGCCTAGTCTTGGGAACAGTGCCCTCCTTCCTGAGAGAGACCAGCTCCCTGCTGAGGGGCTCAAAAGTTGGTGGAGGTTGTGGGGCCCTTAGGGTCCACAGTCTTGCTGGAGAGAACACCACGTCTATATCCTGAGTTCTCCCCAAGACTCCTGAACTGGCACTTGAGATGCTGCCCAGCTTGGAACAGGGAGGCAACGTCCAACAAGGCATTCTCAATGTGCTGGCCCAGCCGATGTGAGTCCTGCAGAGAAACAAACAAGGTACCAGGGAGGCCTGGGAGGCCTGAGCAAGGGCGCTGGGGCCTGGACCTCTGGATCTAATGGAGGAGGCCAGAGCCTTGACTGATGTCTGAGGCGGGAGGCTAGAGCAGGGACCTTCAGAGTCTGAAGGGCTTAATCCCAGAATTTAGAGAGGTGAGGAAGGCACTCAAGTTCATCTTACTGTTTTTATGCTTGATTTCTTGCTGGAAATGTGGAAGGTGATCATGTTTTCTCCCATGAAGATATAGGAGATGCCATACCCCTGGTCGCTGGCCTGGAACAGGGAGAATGAAGCAAGTGCCCCCCCCCCAACTGGCAGGGCAGGAGTCCCCATCCCTCCCTCCTTGGCTGCCCAGAGGCTGCACCCCAGAGTCCACTCACAGGCCCAAATCCACCTCCAGAGGAAACATAATCTGGGTAATTGTGGAAATCAAACAGATGTGTCTGCTGCACAGGGATCTGGCTGGTGGACAGCGGCCACTGCTGCGACTGGACCTGAGGGGGGCCAGCGGTCACATGAGCAAGAAAGACTCCCGTGCTACGGCAAGGCAGACCTCTTCCTATGCCAAAGCAATGGCTGTCTTCTGACCATGCCTCTTCCTCCCTAATTCATTTCTCCCTGAGGCCATTTGAGACAGGGTTTCTCTGTGTAGCCCTGGTGGTCCCAGACTTTGTAGAACAGGCTGGCCTCAGTCTCACAGATGTTCACCTGCCTCTGCCTCCCAAGTGTTGGGATTGCTGTGCTGACCTGGCCCGTCTTTCTCTTCCTCCCATTTTTTTCTTTCTTTCTTTTCTTTTTTCTGAGACAGGTCTCACAATGTAGCCCTGGCTATCCTGGAACTAACTCTGTAGACTAGGCTGGCCTGGAACTCAGAGATCTGCCTGCCTCTGCCTGCCAAGTATTAGGATTAAAGGCTTATGCCCCCCACCCCCGGCCCTTCCTTCCTTTTATGGTGCTGGGCATTGAGTCCAGGGGCTGTAGCATGCTAGGCAGGGTTTTACCCCTGGCCCTTAGCCCCTCAGTGGGGAATTCTGGACTGTGCTTACTGCTGAGCCCTCTCCCCCAAAGCCCCTGTCTCTGGCTTGGCTGTATCCACTGTCTCTTCCACTCATTTCTTTCAACATCACCCTCCTTGCTCTCAATTCCTCCTGTCTCCTGCCATTCCCTCTCCTCCCTCTGAGCATTTTCCTGCACCCTGACCTGGGTCAGGAAGGGCGACGGTATATGGAGGAATCGCGACATGACGTAGAGTGCGAACAGGTGCCGGTCTATCCCCTGCCCGCTCATTGCTGCCTTCAGTAGAGCCTGGTGCTTGTCCACAGCTGCCCGGAACAGGGCAAGGCACTGTTGGTCCTGGTCCCCGGGGCAATCCGAGGTCATGGAAAGACAGGAAGTGGGCTTACTTTGGGGACCTGATCATGTCTTGCCTCGAGCCTACTGCCAAGATGTCTACAAGGCAGGGATATCCACCCCATTCTACCAAGAGGAAATGGGCTCGGAGCGGAAGCGACTTGTCCAGAGTCTCACAGCCAGGTACAACGATATGTGCCTGACCTGAGGCCGTTTCAGCCCTCCAGTGAGCCACAGGGCATCACAGGTAAGGGAGCTGGGACTGAGCGCAGGAGCAGGGCGGCGGAGCGTCCTGAGCGGAGGCTAGTGAACCATTTGAGGCGCACATAGGCGGAGGTCATGGTAGGCTAGCATCGCAGTGGCAAAAGCAGGGGGAGCGGAAGGGAGGAACAGCTCTCTGCAGTGTTCCTTTCCCCAGCCCTGTGCATCACCCCATTAACGCCAGAACACACTCTCCTGATCTAGCGCTGTTCCCTCAGGTTTGGTGCCCGTGAGCAGAGCTGGTTGGTCCCTTGGTGTGGATGCCCCTCCCAGATCCTGGTCACAAGTGTCTACAAATATGAGCACAAAAGATGGAGACTCCAGTGAGGCCCACACTCACTGTCTTCTCCTTGTCCTCCATGGCTCTCACAAAGCGACAGGCCTCTGTAGTGCAAGACCTCACCGCCTCTGTCCTGCCTTCCAGGAACAGTCGGGTCATGGCTGACTCATAAGTCAGGCAGAATTGACCCCTGTCCTGGGGGAAAGGAGAAGAGGAACCTGTCAGCTAGCCTCAGGACGTCTTCACAGTCTTCATCCACCTTTGTCCTGATCTCCAACCAACCTCCTTCTGCTTAAAAATATTTAGAGGAATCAAGATGGCAGACTCACAAGATAGCTTACCCACAACAAGATGGCTGGCCCACCCAGGACAAATGGCCCACAATAAGATGGCTGATTCACAACATGATCAACCTACAACAAGACAACTGACCTACCAGGCTTGTTCACACCTTCAATCCTAGCACTTGGAAGGTAGAGGCATGTGGACCTCTGCGAGTTTGAGGTCAGCCAGAGACACAGCCCTGCCTCACCCAACCCCACACATCCTAAATGAGACTGATCCAGAACACAACGAACAACCCCTGAGGTGGATGAAAGATGGCAAAAAGCAAGAGACACTAAGTGGCTGTGGGCAGGTGTTGACGGCTCAGAGGGATGCGGCCCTGAGGGAGGAGGCACTGACCCGGAAGTAGGCCAGCTGTAGGACCAGTTGGATGAAGCTGTCTGAAGAGACATGGCAGCATTTGATGAAGCTCTTGCCGAAGTGGGAAAAGGGGAAGACGTGGCAGTCGACATTGCCAGACAAGGTCTTGGCTCCCCTCAGGGCCAGAGAGATGGACGGAAGGATCTGCCAGAGGAGGAGGTGGGAGAAAAGACTGGTGTTACACACAGAGCAGAGGCAGAGCTAGGCATGGATCTGGAAGGGAAGATGGAGATGTAGTCAGAAAGGAAGGAAAGGACGAGGTTAAGATAGGGCAAGAATGACGATGACGGCCTGAGCTGTGGCTGGGAAGAGGGCAAGGACTGGCAGGCAATAAGCTTGAAAGGGTTTGAAGGGACTACATGCTGGCTGCTGGGTTTGAAGTCTGAAGTTTGGGGAGCGCTGTGGTGGTTGGGACAGGCCCACCCAGGAGAGAAGGTGCGGTGAACAGAGGTAAGAGGGAGGGCTAGAGATGGGACAGGGACAGAAAATGGCAAGGATGGCAGGGGGCAGAGTTAAAGCTTTGGGGTGAAGTTTGGGTTGGGGATGGGTGTATTTGGTGTGATAGGGAAGTTGGGGCAGGGAGGTGAGAAGGACTTCAGTGTGCAGGGCCTCAGGGGTAGATACAGAGCGCAGCCTCACCTGCTCCGGAAGTTCCCACTGCAGGCGCTCAGGCCGCGGCAGGTTGGGGTCGGGGTGTCCCTTACAGTGGCCATCTGCAGCGTAGCCCAGCTGGAAGCACTCTGTGGCCAGGGTAAACTGTGGACAGAACCGGCATTTACTTCTTCTGGACTGAGGCCATGGTGGAGAGGCTGAAGCAGGACTGAGTGAGGGCCCCAGCAACCTGATGCTGCGGAGGTTCTAAGTTCGCACTGACAGGCACCTGCTGCTCAACCTTCTGGGTTCACCTTTCTACCTCCCTCTGCTGCCTTGTAAAGATGGGCGATCAATGGACCCATTTTTGTTTCATTTTGAAACAGGGTCTGGTGCAGCCTAGACTGGCCTAGAGCTTCCTGTGTCGCTGAGGATGAACCTGAATGCGCCTCCAGCCTCCGCCTCCTGAGTGCTGGAGCGTCGGGTGGCAGCACCACAGCCATCTTACATGCGGCTGGGGATGGGACCCAGCGCATCACGAGCTGAGCCCGAAGCTAGCTTTGTTTCTTACTCGACTACTTACCTGTAGCCCTGACTGGCCTCGAACTAACAACCTCCTGCTTTCCAAGTATCTGGATTATAGATGTGTTCTGCTCCATCCTCTGTGTATGCATACAGATGTGTGTGTGAGCTAAAACATCCTGTGTGTTTCTCTGTCTGTCCCTCTCTGCATGTGCACAGGCGGGGAGGTGTCACTGGCTCTAGGTTCACACACTCACTGTGCCTTCTTGCTGTGTGACCCTGGACACACCACAGGCAGGTCACCATGACATCCTGATTCTTTGCTGGGCTCTTCTGTGTCTGTCTTTGAGCCTGTATGTCGCTATTATCAGGTCTTTCAGAGTTAGTCTTTGAAGAGGTGCCCAGCCTTAGGAACGCACCTCCCACATATGTCCGGGGACAGGGCAGTCAGCCCAGGAGTGTTCCACGCTGAGGCCCAGCTTCCCGTTGGAGAAGGCGATGAGGGTGAAGGATTTGTCAAACCAACTGCAGAAAAAGTTTAGACGGGTCACCAAAGAGCCAGGGCAGGTAGGAGAATGTGGGCGCCTGAGGGGCTTTTGTTGTAGGGGATGCACTTCAGGGTGAGGATGAGGCAGGGGAACCAGCTGAAGGGTACCAGCCCCAGGGGCCTCTGTGAGTGCTGCCAGTCTCTAGAGGTCATTTCAGACAGTCTCCACGTGGGTATAAGAAATGGGGCTGGAGAGATGGCTCAGAGGTTAAGAGCACTGATTGTTCTTCCAGAGGCCATGAGTTCAATTCCCAGCAATCACATGGTGGCCCATAACCATCTATAATGAAATCTGGTGCCCTCTTTTGGTGTGCAGGTCTACATGCAGACAGAATATAGTATACAGAATAAATAAAACTTAAAAAAATTAAGGAAATTATTTTTTTCAGGAAGTCAGCTTTAGATGTGCTGGGAACAGACACACAATCCTGGGTCTGTCCTTATGGTTTAACAGTCCTCTATCATGGAAATAGACTCCACTATCTGACCACAGCTCAAAAAAGAAGTTGGTCATGAACATTAACTAGCAATAAGCCAGAAGTTCAAAGGCAGAGTATCAGTTAAGGAAACTATGTTATACTCTAATCAAACAAACAAACAATGGGCTGGAGAGATGGGGCTAGTCAGTGGTTAAGAGCCCTGGCTGCTCTTCCAGAGGTCCTGAGTTCAATTCCCAGCACCCACATGGTGGCTCACAACCATTATAACGTGATCTGATGCTCTCGTCATGCAGGCACACATGCAAATACAGCACTCACCCACATAAATAAACAAACAATACACTATGCTCAGGCTATAAAATTCTATACAGCTGCTAAAACAGAATGAGGTACACCTATGTTTATTACAAAACAAGTATCAAGATATGAAGGTCTGGGGCGGTAAGTACACGGGTTCTCCGGATTAGAGGTGGTCTTGTTCTACGGAACTGAGTTTAGAGTTGTCGGATGTAAGTGACCTAGCTGCTGAGGTGTGGGATCTGGCTGTCTCCCATGTTGGAGCCCAGGGTCTCAATTAGCGTGCAATAAGCATGTAAGTGGGTTGGTAGGGGGGCAGACTTACCGGTCATGGCCTCGGCCAGCCAGCAGAGTGTGGGCATAGGCATCCAGGGAAGTTGCAGGGTCCTCCCTGGTCAGTCCCGCGGGCTCAGAATCAAGGGACACAAAGAAGGCAGCCCCTTCCACAGCCTCCAGGGCGGCGGCAGCATGGGTCTTCACTGACTCCCGCACCTGGGCCCACATGCTCCTGTCCAGGTGGGATGGGTCTAAGCCCAACTGGCTCTGCCCAGCCTGTTCCCAGGAGCCCAGCCTGTCCCTTGTCACCTCAGGCCATTGGCCCTCACCTGGGCGCAGCAGTCAAAGCAGCTAAGTGTTCCTCAAGGGGGCAGGCTGGGGATGGGTCGTCCAGGATCTCCTGGAACTGTTGTTCTAGGGCCCGTGGAGACAGTAGGCCACTGGAAGAGTGGGTCCCTACACGGAAGAACCGGCCCCGATGGAGGACAGCCACATGCCGGCTGTCCTGGAGGTGACGGAGGTAGTCTAGAGGAGTGAGGCCAGAACACAAAGACGGGAAGAGGCTACGTGATAAGAGCCACCCCAACTACCAGACATGCTCTCTGCCCCTGGAGCTTTTGTTCTTGTCGACAGCCGGGTGGTGTCCCATTGCCCGAGTGTAACCCAGATCCTTATGCCTCCCCCTTCCTAGTTCAGGGGTGACAGCTGTGTGCCACCAAACCCCCTTTACTTAGTGTTTGAAATGGAACAGAGGGCATATCACAGCAGAGGAAATAAAATAGTCATCTGCAGTAGATGAGGGGGCTGTGTGGGAGAGGGGGTAGGGAAGCTAACATGGCGGGGATCTGCTGTGGGGAGAGCAAGGGGGGGCAGAGGAGGGCCTACAGAGAATGAAAATCAGTCGAGCATCTCGGGGACAGGGAGCCCCTGGGAGTCTCTGGGAGCAACCCTAGCTGAGACCCCTCACAGAAGGGGACGTGGAGCCTGAACCCGCCTGGAGCCAGGTGGGACTTTCAGTGAGGGAGAGTGACACCTGTAAAACTTCCAACCCAGAATACGTTCTGCCTACACGAATGTAGGGATAAGGACAGAGCAGAGATTGAGGAAATGGCAAACCAATGACTGGCCCAACCTGACCCTCTCCACGGGAGAGAGCCAACCGCAGACACTATTAACGATGCTCTGCTGTGCTTGCTGACAGGAGCCTAGCATAACTGTCTTCTGAGGGGCTTCACCCAGCAGCTGATGGAAACAGATGCAGAGACCCACAGACCCACAGCCACACAGGCTGAGCTCAGGGAGTTTGGGAGAAGGAACTTCCCCTTCTCTGAGAAGAAGAAGGTAGAATTGGGGGAAGAGGGTAGGAGGACAGGACTGGGAGGAGAGGAGGGAGGGGGCTGGGATCAGGCTGTAAAGTGATTAAATAAAATTTTAAAAAATTAAAAAGGATCAGAGGACCTCCTGAAGCTAGGCAAGAAGTCTGCTAAGGGGCTGGAGCTATGGCTCAACAGGTATTGTACACACATGGCACACATGTATACATGCATGCGCAACACTCACATGCATGAAAAAGAAAAAAGAGATCTGGGGCAGGAGAGAGGGCTCATGCTCTGGCAGAGGACCTGGGTTCAATTCCTGGCACCCACATGTCAGCTCACAACCAGCTGTAACTCCAGTTCCAAGAGATCTGACACCTTCAGACTTCCAAAGGCACCAGACACATAGGTAGTGCACATATATACATAGAGGCAAAACACTCCTACACAGAGAAAAGTAAATAAACTGAAATCTAAAAAGAAGCAGGGAGAAGGTGGGGCACGCACTTGGGAAGCAGAGGCAGACAGATCTGAGTTCCAGGGCTACACAGAGGACCCTATCTCCGAAACAAACAAAACAAAACAAAAAACAAAAAAACCCAACAAACCACCCAAAGAAACAAAAAACTCCTATGTTTGAGAGGGAACAAGTTGGGGGACATGGGAGGGGTTGGAGGAAGAAAAGTGAGGAGGGCAATGATGTCATTTTTCCCCATTTTTAAAAAATGCCAAAAAATTTAAAAATCAAAAACCATACCATCAGAGACTTTCTCGCCTGTCCCACATTAATATTTTTCTTCCTATTTTGTTATATTTTGTTTTTGTTTTTAGAGACAGTTTCTGAGTTTCTCTGTGTAGCCCTGGCTGTCCTGGAACTCACTCTGCAGACCAGGCTGGCCTTAAACTCAGAGATCCTCCTGCCTCTGCCTCCCACGTGTGCCCCCACCGCCAGAGTATAATGTCCTGTTTTTAAATGTATGCAACCCCAAGTAGCAGGGTCATCCCATTCCACTGTTGAAGAAACTAAGGTTCAGAGAGCACAAGGGTTTGCCTGAGGCCACACAGGGAACGTTACAATCAGGGCAGAGACCCATACAGGCTGGCCAGAGTCCCGCTCTTAGCCACTGGCACTGCCTCAGGAAGGGACCCGGACTGAGCCGGGGGCGGGCTATGCTCACCTTTCTCCACCCCTGGAACCCTTGTGGTGTTGAATATCCTCTCGTACTGGGCAGAGCACAGGGGTCGCATCCCCATCAGCAGAGTCTGCAGGAGCCCAAGGGTTCCTGAGCTGGGCTCGGCCCCTGTGGTCCCCTGCACCGCCACCCCATCCATAGAATCTGTCTTACCGGTGGGATCTCCTGCTGGTTCAGGAGGTGGCGATACAGCAGAAGGGCGTGGACGGCATTGCCAGCACGGGCCGCCTGCAGTGGTGTGGGTGTGACGTACAGAAAATCCTGCTTGGTGGCAGAAGGAGGGGACACAAAAGGCATTGAGGCCATGCTTGTCCCTGGTGGGGCTCCGACCTCCAGACCCCCAAAGCAGGTGAGATGGTGGTCTCCAGACAGCACTCCACACTTACGTCGTGGGTCACCGAGGCTACCCACTGCCCAGCCTCCCTCCTCACCATCATGTAGTAGGTGCTGTTAACCATCAGTGAGCTTCGGGAGCGCAGGTACACAAACTCTTCCCACCAGTCACTGACCTGCGAGGGGAGTCAGAGATGCCATCTGGGAGGGAGAGGAAGGTGTAACCAGAGCCCACAGACTTCCCCGAGTCACGCGGACAGCCAGGGCCACAGACTTCCCCGAGTCACATGGGCAGACAGGATCTCAGGGGAGAAACCGGTTGTGATTTAGCAACTAGCAAAAACTTCTATGTCCACGGAGGAAGGATTAGTTAAAATCTGCTACCCTCACGTTACGGACTCTTATGTACGTATTAAGTAGAAGGACAGGGGAGATAGCTCAGTTGCCTCGAGAGCATGAGAATCTGGGTTGGATCCTTGGGGCTCACACAAGAGCCAGGTGTTGGGGTTCACATTTGTAATCTCAGTGCTGGGGAGGAAGGGCAGAATCGCTGGGGCCTGCTGGCCAGACAGCTCAGCCCAATCAGCAGGCCCGCCCCCTCCCCCGAGTGAGAGACCCCAGTTCAAACAACAAGATGGAGCTGGGGAGATGGCTCGGCAGTTAAGAGCGCTCTCTGCTCTTGTAGGGGAGCTGGGTTTGGCTCCCAGCACCACACGGCATCGCACAACTGCATAGAATGCCAGCACAGGGCATCGGATCTGCCACCCTTTTCTGGCCTCTGTGGGTAATGAATGCATGTAATACACACACATGCAAACACTCATACATATAAAAGAAATCTTAAACAAACGAGAAAGCACAACTGTATGGTGTCCTCTGTGCTGCACACTCACGCACACACACATTTGTGTATATGTACACACAAACATGCACGCACACACACCTGTAGGGTACACATTTACCGACACAAAATGAGCATTAAGATTCTGTTTTGAGGGCTGCGAACGTCTAACTTGGTGGAATGCTTGTCGACTATATACTGCCTCACAGTGCTAGGTCAGTACTAAGCCATACCCCAAGCCCTCCTGTATATGCTTAAAAACAAACAAACAAAAACAAACAAACCACAACAACTTAGATTTATTTGTGTTTACGTGTTTAGCCTGCACATCTGTCTGTGTATTAGCAGCGCCCTCAAGGGTCAGGAGAGCGTATTAGATCCTCTGGAATTGGAGTTATAGAGACTTCTGAGCCACTATGTGGATGCTGGAAACCAAACCCAAGTCCTCTGTAAGCGCAACATGTGCTCTTAACCACTGAGCTGTCTGTCTAGCCCCTGTATGTACTGTAAAGAACAGAATCTGGTCTAAGAGCATGAAGAAGAAAGTAATGAAGTAGGTTCTGGCTTTCTCCAACAGACTCTTCACACCAAGTACTGACTCCCCTTCTTTAATGTGGCTCTGTCTCAGACCCTCCTTCCTTCTGCACCAGCCCTGGCTGGCTCCAAACTCACAGACATCCTCCAGCCCCTGCCCCTAGTGTTGTTTAAGCAAAGGGACTATTAGGTCCTGTTCAGTCTCCCTCCACGCTTCTACAGTCTCCCGTCCATCTGTTCCAAACCTTCCCAGAGCTCCCTACTACATTCCTGAAAAAACCTCTCACCCTAGGCTTCCCATCCTTTCACTCCCGTGTCTGAGAGAAGCAAGCCTTCTCTGCACTCGCTCATGGTTGCTGTTTCCATTTCCCCTAAGTCCTGCTACCAACCGAACAGGTTCAGTCCCCTGTCAGGCTCTCTGCCCACCTCTGAGACATTTATGGTTCCATCCTTCTTCCCCACTTCTCACGTGCCTGTTTCCTGTCACCTGTCTCCAGTTTCATACTGGAGAAGCCAATGAAGCCAAGGCTGGCATTCCATGCCTCAGTTTCTCATTTAGCTCAGCTCAAAGTGCAGCCATGCGAGCCTCGCCTCCCGAATGAGCTAACTATCCAGCTAGGAAACTGTCCAGGAGATGGAAATGCTGGACAAGTTCATGTTGGAATTCTGGGCCTAACACAGGTGGTGGAACTCAAACTCGGATACAGGCTCCTGGATTCCAATGTTGGGGAGAAGAGGGAGGGGCTGAGTGCAGAGGCGGGGTTTAGAGTCTGCCAAAGGGACGGGGCTACCTAGTCAACAAATCATAAGCAGGGTTGAGGCAGGCCAATCACTAGGATAGGCCAATCGTGATAGGAACACGTGGCTAGGGCAGGGCGGAGGGGGGGGGCGAGCAATGCTGCAGGGCCGGGCTGGACCCTCAAACTCACGTAGTTGGAAGCACACCAAGACTTGAGGTGCAGGTAGCGTTGCAGTCTTGGTGCTTGCAACCTCAGGAAGTCGCTCGCCAGAGCCGCAGCGCGGTCGAAAGCTTCGTCTCCAAGCACAGGGCGCACTGACTCCAGGTACTACAGGAATAGACCCAAGTGTCAGGCCCCACCGCCCACCCGGGACCGCTCACCCGGGACCGCCCACCCGGGACCGCCCACCCGGGACCGCCCACCTTGCGTACGGACTCCTGCGCTGTGGGCACAGGCTGTCGCGGGAGGGCGCGTTGGAAGCCAAACAGCCTCGGGTGCCTTCCGGAGAAGATTCGGACCAGTGCCTGCGGGACAGAGGAGAGAACCGAGTTGGGGGAAGGAGGGAGGATGTAGGGAGAGGGAGTAAGGAGATGAAGGGGGAAGGATAGAGGAGAGATGATGGGGGAGAGAGGGAGATGAGGGAGGATACGATGGTGGAGGGAAGAGAGAGGATGGAGATAATAAAGGGAGAGAGGTAGAGACAGAGTGAAGAACAAGATCAGAGGACAGAGGTGACGGAGATAGAGAGGGGAGGGAGGAGAGGAACAGAAACTTAGAGAGAGATGTGCACACACAGAGTCCGAGAGACAGAAAGAGGGACAGAGACCCAGAGAGAGTAGGAGTAGGGAACGGACACAGAAACAGGACAGAGACCCAGAAAGAGGAGCAGCAGCACATGTTCTGGGAGTCTAGGCTCTCACATACTAGCCAGGTCTTTGTGGGTGAGGACATGGTGCCATGAGGTTCCAGAAGCCAGCCATGGTGGGACAGAAGGAGCCTCAGAGCCACATGAAGTGTGAAGATCAGAGCTCCCCACAAACATGAGGCAAACAGTGCCGCTGCCAGGAGCTCCTGGAGCTGATGGTGCTGCCCAGCCCTGGGGGAGAGAGGAGAAAAAAAAGCCAGGGCTGGCCCTGAGCCTGCAGGATAGGTGTTGGGGACAGCCATGTTAGATAGACATTTATTTACCTCAAAAAGTGGGTGTGTCCCTCTGCTGCCCATAACCGCCCTTGTGAAAGCACCTAGCTTCTAAAATCACCTTTCTGGAGCCAGGGAAACATTAGGGTAGAGTGCTTGCTAATGCCCTGGGTTCAGTGCATAAGCTGGGTGTGATGGCACATTCCTAAAATCCCACACTGAGCCAGGCCCACGTGGTGGTGCATGCCTTTAATCCTAGAACTTGGGGAGATAGAGGCAGGTGGATATCTGTGAGTTCGAGGCCAGCCTGGTCTACAAAGCCAGGGCAGGACGGCTAGGGCCACACAGAGAAATCCAGTCTCAAATACACACACACACACACACACACACACAAATAAAAATAAATGAATAAAATAAAATCCCAGCACTGGAGAAGCAGTGGGATGAGTTAAGTTCCACCCTCGATTACATAATGAAATCAAGGACAGCCTAGGCTATCAAACCCTGCCATAAAGAAACAAATGCAGGGGCTAGAGAGGTGGCTTAGCAATTAAGAGTACTGCCTGCTCTTCTAAAGGACCCAGGTTCAAATCCCAGCATCCACATGGCAGCTTCCAACTGTCTGTTACTTCAGTTCCGGTGGATCTGACACCCTCACACAGGAGAAGCAAAATACCAATGTAAATAATTTTTTCTTAAAAAAATAACAAATACATAAATAAGCCACTTTGCACAGAAATTTCTGAGTTTTAGCCAGGTGTAAGAATAGTATAATAATAATAAAAAAAATAGTATAATCTAGCACTCATGAAGCTGACGCAGGAGGATCTATGAGAGTTCTAGGCCAGACTAACGACAGAGGGATTGATACCCCATCTTTAAAACAAATATCTTAAAAAATAATAATAATAATTAAAAAAAACAAATATCTTTATGAGTTGGAGGCCAGCCTGGTCTACAAAGCCAGTCCAGAACAGCCAAGTCTACACAAAGAAACCCTGTCTCAAAAAGCATTAAAAAAAAAAATAAAACAAAATCTGGGTGGTGGTGATGCATGGGTTTAATCCTAGCACTCAGGAGGCAGAGGGGGATGGATTTCTGTGAGTGTGACGCCAGACTAGTCTACGAAGCTAGTTCAAGAACAGCCAGGACTACACAAAGAAACCCTGTTTTGAAAAACCATAATGAATAAAAGAGAGAAAGGAAGGAAGGAAAAAGAAACTGACAAGTGAAGCGCCGTGGATGAGGCCGAGCTGAGCCTTGTAACAATCTCACCCTTCATGCAGCTCCAGGTTAAGGATATGTCAGTGCAGCTCCTCCATAGAATCCCCTTCTCTAGGCTGGATCATGAATATACCCTCTCTAGGGGGTTTCTATGTCTAACCTGGGCTATGCCTTGTTTTGAAAATTTTCATCTTCTCCCCAAGGAAGATTGACCCATCTCTCAGAACCTGGGAAACTTACAATTACCCCTGCTTTCTAAAGAAAGTGATGTTTGCTTTGGCTAGTTTCTTGTGAGATGGGACCTTCGTTTGTAGTCTAGGATGGCTTCAAACTCAAAACTTCCTATCTGGGCCTCCCAAATGCTGGGATTGTAGGTATTTACTGACTGGTGATGTTTCTTTGTTTTTGTTTTGTATTTTTAGGCAGCCTCTTCCTATGTATCCCTGGCTACCCTAGAACTCTATGTAGACCAGGCTGTGCTTGACCCCATGGAGATCTGCCTGCTTCTGCCTTCCAAGTGTTGGGATTACCAGCCACCACGATTGGCTAACCTGATGTGGTAGTACTTCCAGGTTTTGGGAGGTAGAGGCAGGTGGATCTCTGTGAGACTTCAAAGCTATCCTGATCTACATAATGAGTTCCAGGACAGCCAGGACTACATACATAAAGAAACCCTGTCTAAAAAATAATAATAATAAAAGGCTGGGCAGTGGTGGTGCATACCTTTAATTTTTAATCCCAGCAACTGGGAAGCAGAGGCAGGAGGATCTCTGAGTTGGAGAGGTCAGCCTGGATTATAGATCAAGTTCCAGCACAGCCAGAGATACATAGAGAAACCCTGTCTCAAAAACAAACAAATAAACAAAACACCAAACCACAATAAAAACAACCCAACAAAAACCCTCAGTAAAACAAGGAGTACCTGTTGCTCTTGCAGAAGAGCCAACCTCAGTTCTCAGCACCCATATCAGGTAGCTCACAGCTGCCCGAAAGCCCATCTCAGGTTCAACACCGCAGTCTCCACCAGCACCAACATTCACATGAAGATGCACCCGTTCAGACACACAACACACACACAATTTCAACAATAAATCTTTTAAAAAACCCACAAAAATTTAACTATTTTCCATCATTCTTATCAAGTAGCCAGGATCAAAAATGTATAAAGGACACCACGTGTGGTGCATGCCTTTCTTTGACGGTTTCTTGGTGGCCCGGCTTAGGGCAGTGACTGGGGTGAAGAGGAAGGTCCTCACCAGCCTGGCAGTAACTCTTTAATCTTCTCCATCAGTCCTAGGGAAGGATCCAGCTGGAGGAACCAAGCAAGCTTGATTGTACTGAAGAGGAAGAGCCAGCTGAGGGGGCTTGCAGGGACCACACCAGTAAAAAAGTCGTTCTGCGGTGAGAAAAGGGCATCTTCAGTCATACGTTCATTCCATCCAGGACACACTCCACATTACTCTCAGTGGCTTTGAGGTCCTGGATGTGGGCAGCGCTCAGCTGGGGTGTGGTATAGCCTTTGCCTAGAATTCCCCAATATGGGGCTCCTGCTGTGATAGAGCCACTTCCTAGACTCTACCATGAGCTGGGGTGTGGCTCAGTGGCAGGGCAGCCCTTGGAATTTACCAGTGAGGGACTGAGGGCAGCATTCAAGCTGGCCTACATTGTTCAAGACCCTGGGTTCTGACCCTCGACACCCACAGATGGATGGATAGACAGACAGATCCAAAGTAAGGAGAGTTGACTGCTAGAAGTTGCTGGGAGAGGAGTGAAGTGAGTTAAGAGCTGAACGGGGAGGCCAGTAGGTGGGATGGAGCATCCCAGATGAATCCATAGACAGATAGCTAATAGTGGCCCGGGACTGGACATCCAGACCTTCAGAAGCAAGCTTCAGGTACCGCAGAAGCAGATACCTGGGTCCCCAGAAGGAAACCAGCCAGTAGCTCTCCTCACCCAGACACGCCAGAGATGCCTTTTCCAGGAGCGCAGGCCGGAGAGGTAAATCTCCTGCCACACAGGGGAGCTGAGCTCCACTTCTGCCCCGTCGGAGCTCAGTGAACACAGCAAGCTGGAGGCCTGGTGTGCCTCAGCCATGTTCCCTGTGATTCCTAGGAGGAGGAAGACAGAGTCATTCTCCAGGACCTGGCCGTCCTCCTTCAGACCCACGGGTGCAGACTTTGCTTCTACTCTCATATGTGGGGGTGGAGGGGTCAAGGCCCCGGAGAGTCCAGACCCCCAGCCTCCTCTCAGACCCTCTCCCTTCCTCCCCAGCTCCGGGCCACAGCACTCAGCTCACTCTGTCCTAAGAACCTGACGGGTGCTGCAGTTCACAGTTGGAGAGTTAGGGCTTTGGGGCTGGACTTCATTCAATTGGGGATCTCTGTGAATGTAGGGAGAGCCTGGAGAGCAAGCTTGCGACCTGTATTGCTGAGAATTCAGTTATCAGTATTTGGGGTGGGGGAGGAAAACTGATCCAGGTTTAGTTGTGGGTTTTTCAAATAAAACACACTAGTTTTTAGTTATTTTTTTAAACGTACTCGTTTTTAGATCTACAGGAAAACGAACATCTGCCGACAGTGGCACTGTCGCTTTGCATCTCAAGGCAGAGACATACGGAGCCCTTTCCACAATGGG
The DNA here is from genome assembly GCA_028658305.1 of Pachyuromys duprasi. Taxonomy (NCBI): domain Eukaryota; kingdom Metazoa; phylum Chordata; class Mammalia; order Rodentia; family Muridae; genus Pachyuromys; species Pachyuromys duprasi. Next base: position 4,232,550 of record CM053762.1, on the reverse strand, counting down.
GTCTGGAGAGGCACGGAAAAGGAAGCACCCTACTGCGCATGCTCGGCAGCGAGGGATGAGGGGAGGAGAGTCCAGGGCAAGTGATGGAGAAGCCCCACTGGCCTACCCCAACACCAGGCCAGTACCCCCTCCTGTGCCCGGTACTGGTACTTACACAGTTCAGAAGTCAGCAGCTGCGGTTCCTGGAGTCAATCCCATAAACACCTCCTTTCCCCAATTTTGAGCTCAGTACCCAGTTTCATTTGTACATATAGCTAGTGCCTGTGTAAGGAGTGCACGACTTGATCAATTGTCTTTGGCTGTCACCCTGAAACCTAGAAGCTCGCCGTGGGTGTCTAACCCGGTAGTCAGGGCCTGGGTTTTGTCCCCGCCCCTCCGATCCCTCCGCGCTCAGCGCCTGCCCTTTTCCAATCCCTCCGCGCTCTCTCCCCGCCTCCTCCGAGTCCTAGCGTCCAACCCTGTTATTCTAAATCCGGACCAGCCACAGTTCCGTCGATCACGTTCTCTTTTAGGCATCACTCGTGTTGCCTTGTATCTGCTGCAGCCCATCTCAGGAGCTGCTTGCTGTCAGGCTCATCAGAACACCCACAGCAGGGACAGGACTAGATTCACGTTAGACAATCAGAGGGACCGCACAAGATACACATGTACATGTTAGCCTGGTTTTATTCCACTCTGGACATTCATACTCTGTCCACGATGGATCCAGTGGTCTTTTGGGTACATGCCTGGATAGACACTCACTGTCACCTACCAAGAAGGGCACTGTCCAGGTCACTTTGCTGCATGTGGGGAGCTGTGATGGTCCTCCGCTCATGCTTCTCTAGCAGGACTTTGGAAGCTAGTATGGCTGAAGAACCATCAGGTACAGGGCAGAAAACCCAAGCAGACTGGTTTTTTGTTTTTGTCTAAGGGCATCCTAGAGCCTAGGTCTAAGTGAGCTCTGGCTTTCATTATCCAACCCCATCTGGCCATGCCACAAAGGATCCCAATTCCTGCCTGTTCCCAGCCCGGAGTGACCCAACTTCCCTAAACCCTAGTAGATCAGGACACTGGTCTCACCCTTACTCCTGAAGACAGGAGGGTGAAGGTAGACTGGGGTCTCTGGAACGAAACCAGCCTACCTAGAAGGGGTACAGGACGGAGTTAGGAGCAATGGGTGCTCTGCTGTTCTAGAGGTTCTGAGTTCAAGTCCCAGCAACCATACGGTGGTTTACTAACATGTATTGCGAACTGATGCCCTCTGCTGGTGTGCAGGCATACTTGCAGACAAAATATATACCTTTAAAAGTGTTTAGCTGAGTAGTTGTAGCACATACCTTTAATCCCAGTGCTTGGGAGGCAGAGGCAGGTCGGTATCTGAGGCCAGCCTGATCTGCAAAGTAGGGTCCAGGACAGCCAGGGCTACACAGAGAATCCTGTGTGTGTGTGCCTAACCAAAAACCAAATGGCACAGGACCATGGTGCAGGTCTTCAGTCCCAGCACAAAAGAGGCTGAGGCAGGTGGATCTCTGTGTGATGAAGCCAACCTGGCTCTACAGAGCGAATTCCAGGACAGCCAAGGCCATACAGAGAAACCCTCTTTCAGCCACACCCCTCCAAGAAAACAAACAGCATAGGAAGGACAGGATGTGGAAGGCAGACTCAGGTGGAGGAGGTCCAGCCTTCAGACCACAATCCAGTATAACTGGAAGCAGGGGAGGCTCAAACAGACTAGTTCTTTGGCCTCAAAGGATCACGGACAGGTTAAAATAGCTGAAGGCAGGTGAGGAGGGAAAGGTCAGGGGACTCCTTGCCTAACCCTAGACGGAAAATAGAAGTTCCTCAGGCAGTGAGAGGTTCCCCAACCACCACAGCCCAGGGCAAGCAGTGGCATGGTCAGCTGAGGATTTATTGGCATAAACGCAACCATATAAAAACATAAGTTATGAAAAACACAGTCACGATGTACCCTCCCATCCCCCAAAGCCCAGCCCCTAAGCCCTCTTCTGCAGGAAGGCCTGCTTGGCGCCTCCTCAGCGCATCCGGTAGTCGGTGGAACAAGAGAGCTCGCACAGCTGACCTTTGAAGTCCAGGTCGATGGTAAAGTCCAAGTCGCGCTGCAGGGAAAAGGTGGGAAATAAGGCTCAGATGTGCCCTCAGGCCCAGGTACTCCTGCTAGTACACTGCAGACCCTGCACCCTGGCTTAATGGTAGCACCACAGGTCATCTTCACCCATGGCCCCAGTCACCACCAGAGCCCAGCCGGTCTAGATCAGAGTTTCTGCCACAGAGCAACACCACCCAGCACCAACAGTACTACCTATAAGGCAGACTCCTTGGGGACTCTCCTTCACTTTATCAGCCCCTCCAGTCTCTAGTCCCCTACAAGCATCCACCCACAGAATAAGGCTGGGCTACTGTGGACAGTTCCTAACATCACCTTGCTCTCTGGCATCTGCCACTTTGACATGTACAGGCAGTCAGGTGATTCCTGTGCCCACAGGGAGGATACTGAGCAAAGATTAGCACTGAACCCAGCAGCCATGCTGGGGCCTCCTATACTGCCCAACTCTACCCAGAACCTGATTTTTCTGTACTCTCTTGAGCCTCACATTGTTTTTAGCGTTGGGCCTCATGCCAATGGTGCCAAAGATCTCCTCTCCAGTCTTCACCGTTAGGTAGTCCTCCATGTAGAACACAGTCTGCTTCCAGTGTGTGTATGGGGACTCAGGACCTGAAAGGTGGGCATGGTCAGTCCCAGCCTTTGCTTCAGTGCCAGCAAGCAAAACTAGCCAGTGCCCCACAGGACTCTACCAGCAAGGCTGTGAGGGCTCCGGTCCCTGCATCCTGCCTGTGTTTAGAGAGCTATACTGGGATCAGACTCTAAATCATGAACAGCCAGGCTGAAACAGGCCCTCAGTGCCCCACTCACCCCTTTTCTTACTGGGATTAACAGTGGAACCCAGGGGCAGAATCACAGGCCATGATAACACTCTACGGCTGAGCCATGCCCCAGTTCCCTCCCTGAGTGATTCCAGGAAGGCTCTGTGCTTTTTCTGAGATAGGATATCACCAACTTTCCCAGGCTGGTCTTCAAACTTGACAGCTTTCCGCCCCAGTTCCCACGAGGCTCTATGATGGTCGTAAGCCCCAAAGGCTTGTCCCCTGCCCATCACAGAAGCCTCAGCTACCCTCTTTGCCCCTGGCTCAGCCCACTTCCTCACTGGTGGAAAAGCCGGTCCTCTTGTGACAGCGAGTGAACTCGATGTTGAAGTAGGCCACCAGCGCATGCACGTAATCATTCCTCTTCACTTGCAGGCAGAAGGGGGAGGTGAAGGTCAGGTCCTCCACCTTCACTGTGTAGATGTCCACCTCCTGCCGAGAGGCAAGCCCAGTGCTCAGAGCCTACCCCGGCTCATAACTGCTGCCGGCAGGTCCCTCCCACCACAGAACAAGCCCCTGCCCCATTTTCTGAAACAGGGTCTTATGTGGCCTAGGCTGGCCCTTATTTATGGGTGCTGATGAGATGGCCCAGTGCTTAAAAGTACTGGCTGTTTTCCCAGAAGTTCTGGGTTCAAATCCTAGTACATACAAGGGCAGCTCACAATTGTCTAACTCCATACCTGGTGCCTTCTACTAACCTCCACAGCAGCGGGCACACACTTGGTGCTGATCCATGCAGACAAAACACGTGCACACATTGAACTATATATAATACTATTTATGTATGTGTGAGTCTCCTTGAGTTTATAGAACGTCATGCAGATGCCCACTGAGTTTAGGGTGTTGCATGCCTGGAACTGGGAGGTATAAACTGGATTGTGAGCAGCTGCCTGACATCCCGAGAGAGCATCAAGTACTCTTAAGCACTGAGCCACCATCTCTCCAGTACCAATTCCTGATCCTCAGACCACAGGCACCTAACAAATTAACAGAGGGAACCACAGCAAACCACCAACCCCCCGGGCAGACACCCCTCCACACCCCATCCATGGAGAAGCACACCTCCCACCAGCTCTGTCTACACTGCTGCCGGGGGCCCTCACAGGGCTCCTTGCACTGACCACCAGGCAGAGGCCACCTCACATGCCAGCTGCTGCCAGCATCTGCCTGATGATGCAGCTTCTGTTTCAATGCATTACAGTGCATTCTACCTGCTCTGTCTTTGCTATCCTGAAATCCAGCACCAGGCATGGCCCTCACAACTCAGGTGGGTGGTCCTCTTATCTTCCCTATGCCTCTAATGGACAGGCCAGGGACCTAGAACCCCTACTACTGAATTACCTTTATGAGGCAGGCGTTGGTGACAAGCTGCTTTGGGTCTACCACGTCCACCAGGGGCTCCTTGATGGCCACGTCTTTGATGCAGGACATATCAAAACCATATACATTCTCCCACCCTGGGTAGAGAGAGTCAGATGAGCTGTGGAACCCAGGTCCCATCCTCGCCACCCACCTGCCCTCACTACCACAAGCCCAGCTCACAGTGGATCTTGTAGTCTTTATACTGTCGGTCTTCAATGGCTGTCACATAAAGGGTGGCCCTGTCTGGGAAGATGAGGCCATCGGGTGCCTGAGGGAAGAGTTGGGTGAAAAGTTAGAGCCTAACACCATCTGAGCAGTCCCCATTCCCTTGGTCCCCACACCTTTCAGGCCCCCCAGCTGTCTGTGCCCAACTCTTATCCTTGAGTCTGGCCCCTACGAAGCAGCCACAGAGCACCCAAAGCCCAGGCTGCCCCACAATGTTGGGATTCTGGAAACACTCTGGGGGAGAGAGGTCCCCCTCCCCGTTCTGTTCAGTGCCCTCCAAACCCTCCTTAGGTTCCTCCCAACCCCCACTGCCCTTTCATCTCCTTGCTGCTTTCACACAGCAGAGCCACTCCTGATACGAGACCTCTGCACCGGCCTTCTTAAATTTTTTTTTTTTTTGGTTTTTCAAGACAGTTTTTCTTTGTAACCTTGGCTGTCACTATGTTGACCAGGCTGGCCTTGAACTCAGAGCTCTGCCTGTCTCTGCCTCCTAGGGGCTGGGATTAAAGGCGTGTGCCACCACCACTGCCCAGCAGCACTGGCCTTAAGGTCAGCTTCTCTCTGCCAGTCCTTTGGTCCCCTCTTCCTGGGAAGGCCTACACACACACCTGGTGGGCCCCATTTGCTGTTGCCGTCTTAGCCTGTACCTATTATCCCCAACACACACGCAGCCCTGTGGGGACCCCCATGCCTTACCAGCCACTTGTCACGGGCGTGCAGCACAGTGTTGAGCATGGACTCATAGAAGAGGCAGTAACCCATCCACTCGCTGATGATGATGTCCACCTTCTCCACGGGCAGCTCCACCTCTTCCACCTTGCCCTTGATGATGGTCACCACTGCAACCACAGGAACAGCATGCCCGGGTGGCCAGATGGTTCCACACACCCACACAGAACTCTGGTCAAGCAATCCCCCCTCCTGTCTTTTGAAATGGTCTCATTATGAAGCTCTGGCTGGCCTGGAACTTGCTAGATAGATCAGGCCCAATTCAAAGCAGCAGCAGCTTCATGCCTTGTCTGTGAGGCTGGGAGGGGCTCTGCTAAGAGCCAAGCTTAACACTCTCCATGTCTGGGTTTCTGCTCCTACCAATGCTCAGATGAAATATATTTTCTATATATAGACGTGAAACATTAGGTATGTGTGGTCACATTTTTAAAAGGAGGGCAAGAGGGTTGGCTCAGTGGGTTAGGGTGCTTGCCACCAAGCTGAATGATCTAGATTCCATCCCAGGATCCACAGGGTAGAACGAGAACCAACTCAAATGAATTGTCCTTTGACCTCCACATAGGCCCTGTTGGAGCACCCCACCCCATACATAAAGTGTTAAAACAAAAACTATATAGCCAGCAGGCCTGGTGGCACAGATGTGTCACCTTCAACTACTTAGGAGCCTGAGGCTCCAGGACTAAAAGTTCAAAGCCAACTTGGGCTACAGTAAGAAACCCTGTTTCTTTTCTTTCCTAAGGTTTATTTATACATATGAGCACTTTATTTGGATGTATGCCTGCATGACAGAAGAGAGCACTATAAAGCCCATTATAGATGGTTATGAACCACCATGTGGTTGCTGAGAATTGAACTTAGAACCTCCGGAAGAGCAGACAATGCTCTTAACCAGTGAGCCATCTCTCCAGCTCCAAATATAAAGAGGGCTGGCCGGCTGGCCAGTGAAGTTTGTAAGTGACATTCCACAAAATTTGCCTTCAAATGCAGATTACCAAGTCTGCAGTCACTTATTAGTTCAGTAAAAACAATAACTTTTAAAGTACGCACCATCACCCAGATGTCGTAGTTTGCACCTGCCCCTGCATGCCTCTTTCCCTCTGCACAGACTATGACAATTCCTAACTAACTTTCATACCCAGACCTCAACCTCCAAGGAATAGAACCACAGAATATACCACCAGGGCCTTCAGAGTTTAGACCTAACTCCCATCTTTTATAATGCTAACTGCAGGCTGAGTATGGGAGCCCACATCTTTAATCCCAGCCCTTGGGAGGCAGAGGCAGGTGGATCTCTGTGAGTTCAAAGCCAGCCTGGTCTATATAGTGAGTTCCAGGACATCCAGGGCCACACAGTGAGACCTTGTCTCCAAGTAAATAAAAAAAGCTAACTGCATCAAAAACTAGTTTGATGTGAAATAACATGTGCCAGAGGTCAACGTCTAAGGCAGATTAAAAGCCTCCAACAGACAGTCTTAAAATGTGTACATGAGAGTATAAGAACCTTGGAGGAAGCTGTGGACATCCTGGCAGCGTGTGTGGGGTTCTCAGAAAGTGTCAGTCATGATCAGAGTAGGCTCCTGAGGCAGAACTCATGACAGGCCCTAGACGTGACAACTGAGGGATGGGAAACCTTGCACGAGGGAAGCCCCAAACCTGACCATCCTCCCTGCCAAACCCTAAAGCACCAGTCCCAACATCCCAACTCCCAGTATCCTCAAACATAGAGGAACCACTAGCTGTCCACTGTGGTCTCTAACTCTACACTGAGGCCTCCAAGAAGCTGGCTGCAGTGTTCCTCCTTCCCCTCCTTCTTACCGTGGTCTAACTTGTTGGCTTTGACAATCTTCACAGCATAATCAGAGATACTGGAACACTCAATCTAAGGCAAGAGAAAGGAGGGGGAGACTGAGTCCAATTCTTGCCCTGAGTACCATCTCCAGCCCGCAACCAGCTCAAGCCCCAGCAGGCCCCCTGCCATGACTCACCCCGATAACCTTGCGGGCTCCTGCCTTGGCAGCAAACATGCAGAGGATGCCAGTGCCTGAGCCCACGTCCAGCACCACTTTGTCTTTGAAGAGATGCCGATTGTGAAACATGGAGTTGCGGTATGTGAGGGTACGCACCTCATCCTTCAGCATCTCCTGGGTATGGAGATAGAGGACCAGAGTAAGGGGACACACGAAGCCTAGATGCCACCACCATACCGATGGCCAGCAAGGCTGGTGTTTAGACTCCTCAGAGAGTTCCTTTCCATTCTGCAAGCTTCTGTTGCAGCAAACAAACACCCACACTGGCCAAGTTTAATCAGTGCCACCTAAGTCCCAGGGATGAATCAGAAGACTAAGTCAGGAAGATTTTGGGTTCAAGGCCAGCCTAGATCACCAAAAGGCTTCATGGTACTGGCCTATCATCTTAGGCTGCTTAGGAAACTTAGGCAGAAGGAGCGTAAGTTTAAGGCAGGCTCAAACAAGTTAAAGAGAGTACAGACAGAGCCAAGCAGCAGGTGCTTGGCTGCACATGAAAACAAGAAGTCAATCAAGCCTTGGAGTCACCTCTCAAGTCCTAGCCACCTTGCTTTCTGACATAGTATCTCAGACCTGGGTAACTGCACAATTGGGTTAAGCTGGCTAGCCAAGAGCCCAGGGGCAGCCTGCCTCTACCTCCGGGAGCTGAGATTACACAAGCACACACTACTTACCGTGCATGTGCACACATGGAGGCCAGAGACAACTTTCCCCATCCACTGTTCCAGGAATCCAACTCAGGCTGGCAAGCTTGTGTGGCAAAATCCTTACCCACTTAAGCCATCTTGCCAGCCCTAGGTCTGGCTTTTTAAGTGGGTTTTGGGGATTGAACTCTGCATAGCAAGCCCTTTAATAAGTGAAGTATGTTCCCAGGCCCCCAAAACTTCAATTTTGTTTTATGCATATTTCCAATTTTTCCCTTTTTGATGTTGGGAAGAAGGGACAGGATCCAGCATGTGCTAGGCAACTACTGTCACTTAGCCACATTCCCAGACCGTGGCCCAGTTTCTTTTTCTTTAAAAGGCCCACGGAAAGACAAGGATTCCTCAGGATGCCATTTCAGTTGCACTAAGCCCTATTTTTTCCATCAAAAGGCTTGCAGTGTAGCATGAGCAGTGGACGCAATCCCACCGCCGATCATTAGAGGGCATCAGAGACCAGCATGGCCTGACCTCACCTTGAGGTCTGTGGCACACCGGGGCAGCAGCACCCCTATCCATCCCAAACAGAGTGCTACCTTACAGGGCCGTGGGGGACTCAGTCTCCAAAGCAGTAGACCACAGGCAGAAGGGTAGCAGTAGCCCTCCCGGAAGTACTGGCTTTAGGGGCCATCTTTACTCACCTCATGGATGCCAAAGTGGGCATAGGAGTCAAAGTAATAGTCTTTGGATGTCATGTCCTCAGCATTGGGCTTCTCACTACTTTCTGCTTGGCCACAGGAAACCTGGAAGAAGGGGAGTGGCACAAAGGTCAAAAGTGGGCTCCCCAGTGCGTCCTCAACCTTCGGACAACCCTATAGTCCCCCATCCCCCCGCCCCAGCATCTTTCTTCCCCAGGTAATGTTTCCACTTCCAGAACCCACCCAGAGCACCATCCAGGGAAAAGCCGCCTCGCCTACCATCTCTCCAGGCTCTATGGCCCGTCTCTAGCTCAGCCCACAGCTGGGGAGGGAGGGGAGGAGGGTGGAGCCAGAGCAGACACATTGAAGGGCAGGGGAGGGGCTGGAGATGGAGTTAAGGAAGCAGCCATGATTCTGGGGAGCCAGCCGGGGCCAGGAGGGGTCTGTCCTATGTGTTTAGGGGCCACAATAAAGGAAACTGGTTTGGATCAAGAGGATGGTTAGACCTCTTGGAGAGCCAGATGTATAGCAAGGTAAGCTTATGTGGAAGTGGGCTGGGGTGGGGTCTCACAAAAGGATATTTACTTCTTCAAGAGGCGGCTGGAGGCTCATCCCATTAGCCAAGGTGGCTACAAAATTCTAGGAGAGAGTAACAGGGAAAAAGGGTTAGCTACTGGGGTGGCTAGGGAAGGACTGTGGGGCAGTGAGTGTTTTGCAGGTTGGCCTTTTCTGGACATGGGAGTGGTGAAAGCAGGAGCAAGCAATGAGGCTGCAGTTGGGTAGAGAAGGGATAAGAGATGGGGGGAAAAGGGAAGAAGGCCTCCTGTCCCAGCTGTTGGCTGCAGAGATAGATGGTGGCTAGCCCCGTGCTGTCCCTCTCTAGTCAGGTGCCTGGCTACACACACCTACCCCATCTAGGCCAGAAGACCCAATTATTGCCCGGGCACACGGGCACTGCCAGCTGTTGCTCCCCTTCAGTACCTAATCCCCCCAAGATTAGGTGACATTTCCTGACACACACACACAAGGCTCAAGTGCCAGGAATAAACTGGAGGGAGGGGCTGGCCAGGAATGGGTGCTGGGCATCTGGCCTAAGAGGACTCCATTAGAGAGCTGTGGCGTACCACACCACCCCAACTCAACCAGAGGAACACACAAATGGAGGCAGCCGCTTTGTTTTACCTGCCCCTCTGTAGAGAGAAAATGCATACCTTGGAAAGCGGGGCCAGCCCCTCCTTCACACCTCACCTGGGTCCCCACATTGAAACAGCCTTCTCTTTTCCAGGGCCCAGGGTCACTGCAGTGACCCTGTAAGCTAAGTGGTCCCTTATCTATTTCAGGTGTCCCCGCAACTGACCTTCCTCTCCAGAGAACCTGAAGAGGAATGGACCCCATCGGATTACATCCCATCAATGACTCCAGAGAGACTATGGCCACCAAGCTCTCAGTTTCCCACAGTCAGCGAGGGAGTTTCCCATGCGGGCCTATTTTCAATAGTACAGTCGGGTATCAGCAGTTGACAACTAACTGAAGGGTGCTTGAAACCTGAGACGAGGACCTGCCTTCCAGTCCTGGTGGTGAGAGTCTGTCACCTGAGGGACTCAGGAGACTTCAGGAAGGAAGTTCAACGCCAGCCAAGGCTACGGGTGAGTTCAAGGCCAGAGCCACTTTATATCAAGCTACTTAAAAGTAGACTGTGATTGGGTGATGGTGGTGCACGGCTTTGGTGACAGTACTCAGGAGGCATAACAGGCGGCTCTCTGAGTTCGAGGCCAGCCTGGTCTACAGAATGAGCACCGGGACAGCCAAGGCTACACAGAGAAACCCTGTCTCGAAAATCCAAAAAAGGCAGACTGAGGAGCAAGCAAGCAAGCCAAGTGCTAGAATTTAATTCCGTTTTTTGGGGAAATTAGGCAAGCGTACAAATGTTCACAAAGGGGTTTCTTGCTATCCTAAAGTTGCAGAAAATAGGGGGCTCAGTGAGGGATACGGCCTTTACCCCCAAGCCCGATCTCTGACCATCGACCCGAGGGCTTATCCCCTCGACGGGGTGGGCTTTCAGCCACACCCCAAGAAAAAAAGGCGCCCCTCTCACACGCCCAAGATGACCACGAGGGGGTGCCCGGCGCCGGATCTGGATCTCCTCGGTGGAGATGCCCAATATCTCCTTAAAGGGAGGTCACAGGGCCCTGCCCATCCCCCTCCCGGAGCTGCACAAGGGTAACCTAGAGCTGGGGAAAGGGAGGCCCAAGGTGATGCTCTCAGGACCCACGCGGGTGCACGGCGCCCAGGGCGCACGGGCGTCCCCGGCCCAGCCTGGGAGGGCAGGTGGCAACCCCAGGACCCCGTGAGTGCAGCCCAGGTCATCGGCCCGGGGGCGGGGCCTTTGTCCCGCACGTGGAGCCCGCGGGGGCCCTCGAGCGGCACACCCCCCTCCCCAGGCTCCGCCGAGCTACCACGTGCGGCCCTGCGGAAAGGCCCCCCACGGCCCGCAGACACGTGCGACGGTCCTCGGCTCGGCTGCGGGTCTCAAAGCCCCGAGAGCCCCGAAAGCCGAGGTCACCCCCGTCACTATCGAACACCTCCTCCTTTAAGGTCCCACGCGAGGCTCGACACACCCAAGGCCCCGTCCGCACGGTTCAGACCGTGGGGCGCCGGCCGCGCGACGACCCCCGGGCCCACAGAGCCCAGCTACTCACCTCCATGATGCAGTTCGCGGCTTCGGCTGCCGCCATCTTCGCCCGAGTCCTCCGGCCTCCGAGACCCCCCCCTTCTCTTCGCTCCCCCCCGACCGGGGACCGCCTTTTACCAGAGGGTCCGCCGCCCAGCCCCCGACACCCCGCCATAAGCTCTCATTGGCCAGCAAAACCGCCCATCTGAAAGCGTCACGTTGCAATTGGGTGAGAGGCACGTCGATCAAACATAAAAGTCCCCGCCCCTCCCGGCGCACAAAGGCCCGCCCCCAGCTATCCGCTAGGACGGGAACAACTGTCTGTCTGTCTCCAGCAGTACGTGTGGTGATTGGGTGAAGCCCACCAGGTCTTCCCTCCCCTTTCCTCCCAGCCCCGCCCCGGCGCTTCCCGGCGGGCTCCGCGCTAAGCGGACGTCGAGAAACTGAGCTGTCCATCATCAAGATGGTCCGCTTCTCCCTCGTTGCTATTGGCTGAGCAAAGGTGACGGTCGCGGCTCTTACTCCACCCTGCCCAAGCCACCGGCCAAGAAACACAGAGGCCATTGGCCCGCAAGGAGACAAGCAGCCTTTGGCAGCAGCCACTGGCTCTCAGGAATGTCAGTCATGGAGTCTCCCTTGTTGGGAGGCTTTCTAGAAGAGCTAGGGCGCGTGGGTACGTTGAGCTCTAGAGAAACTTCTAACCCCTGGAGGTGGACGGGGGCGCGTTCTAGTCAGGGGTTCTGAGACCAGCTTGAGTCGCTGTGAGCGTCCGTGCGGTGATCCCCCACCCCTGTGTTGACGGCGCCAAGTTCTGAAGACCTGTGGCCTCCTCGTGGCTTGTAGGTCCTCTGCGGGAAACATCTATCATCCTTTGTCTGGCCCGCTCCTACACGTCAATCACCGGCAATGTGGACGCCACCTCCTCTAGGAAGGTTCCCTGCATCTGCAGAAAGTTACTCCTTGCCAGAGAATGGATGCACCTGCCTTTTGCCTTCTGTCCCATCAGGCCTTGGTCCAAGCATAAGATCCTTTAAACTCCCAAATGAGCCCCTCCAATTCAGGCCTCCGCATAAGGTATACGTGCATATCTGACTTGTTTCCTTCGGACTCCTAACATTTAATTACTTTGCTTTCTCCCAAGAGCTGGATTTAAGGCTTGAGAAGACCTTGTCCAGCCAATATGGTTTCTTTTGTGTTTGTGTGTACGCGCGCGGGCGCGTGGTTTTTGTTTTTTTTCGACACAGGACTTATCTGTGTAGCCCTTAGCTGTGCTGGAACTCAACTGATATGCCTATCTTTGCCTCCCTAGTGCTGGGATTAAAGGCCTGCCTCACCACGCCCGGCTCAGTAAGATTTCTTGATTGACTCCAGCCTATCCCGCTACTTTACACAATGCTCAAGGCCCTCCCTCCCGCCATTCCCTACAGCTTGCCAGCCCCTCTGCCCATGACCTGTGGCTGCTTCCAGCACACCCACCCAGGAGGATATCTCAGTCCTTCAGCCACCTCCATTCATTTCAGCTTTACTGGTCCCGTCCTTGTTTCCTGGGACCATTGCCCCCCTCAGGAGTCTGTGCCATTTTACATGGCGCCCCTCTTTTCATTTAGGACAAGAGATTTTTGTCTATAATCAGTGAGTTAAGTGTATTCTGACTTCGAGCCAGTCACTCTGACAAGAAATTTAAATAAACTTAACACAGGGAATCTCTGTAGCCCATTCAGTTAGCTACTAATACAGATTCCTAAGAGAAAACGGAGGCTCAGGAAAAAGGGATTGGTCGGGGCTACACACTTAGAACGCTGCTGTATTTTACTTAAGGCAACAAAACATTTTATTTAGTTTTGGTGTTCCCCCCCCCCCCCGAGGCAGGGTTTCTCTGTGTAGCCATGGCTGTCTTGGACTCACTTTGCAGACTCATGGAGATCCACATGCCTCTGCTGGGATTACAGGTGTGCACCACCAAGCCCTGCTATTCTTTTTATTTAGTTTGCAATTTGTGTGTGCACAGTATGTGTAGAGGCCAGAGGCTGAAGGCAAAATGCTTACCTAGTACACAAAACGCTGTGTCCTTCAATTCTGGTTCTACATAGACCAGACCGGCCTGGAACTCAGAAGTCCGCCTACCTTTGCCTCTCAAGCACTGGGATTAAAGGCATGTGCTGCCTTGCCAAGCACCATCACCTTAGTTTTTGAAGAAACAAAGGCCTCTCAAGTGAGTCTGGAGCCTACCACTTTCAACTAAACTGGGCAGCAAGGCCCAAAGGCCCTGTTTCTGCCTCCGGAGTGCTGGGATGACTGGCACGTGCTGGAAATTGAACTCAGGTCTTTACACTTCCTTTTTTTGTATCAGTACTTTCTATCAGTACAAACACTTTGTACTGATAGATCCATTGCCCTGAACCCAAATGTGGGCTTTTGAACCAAGGTCTCATGTAGCTCACACTGGCCTTGAACTCACTGTGTAGCTGAGGATGACCTTGAACCCTTGATCCCCCTAGGTGTTGGGATTACAGGCCTGGTGCATCAAGCACTGCAGTGCTTACAGATGCAACTGCCACACACCTCTGAGACCTGACACTCCTCCACTTACAGCTCTACCCTCCAGCAACCTCAGGGAGTACTACCAAAGCCAGTGCTGGAGAGCAAGCCTATTGCCAGAGTGTGTGCTGAACTCAGTGGTTCTCAACCTGTGGGTCACCAAGACCATGAGAAAACACAGCCAGGCATGGTGGCACGTGGCTGTAACTGCAGCACTCCGAATCTCTGAGTTCGGGGCCAGCTTGCTCTACAGAGTGCCTGGACATCCAAGGCTACACAGAAAAACCCCGTCTTGAAACATCCTTCCCCTCAAAAAAAGAAAATACACTTAGATTACGATTCATAATCTAAGCAAAATTTATAGTTAAAAAGTAACAACAAAATACTTTTAGGTTGGGGGGGTCACCACAATACAAACTGTATTAAAGGTTGAGGACCACTGCCCTAGCAAGTGCCGCCCATAGCACCTCAAAAAAAGAAAAGTGCAGCTCGGCATTACCACAAGTTGGGTGTGTATCATCGGTTTCTTCCATATTGGAATGTAGGAAGAGGAGGGAAAACTCTTGGGATCCAGGAAACTTACAAGACTGAGAATCTCAGAACCATACAAGATACACAAGCTGTTCCCCAGGATTACAAAAGCAGTTAAGTAGGGGCTGAGAGGTTCGGTCTAAGCACCGGCTTCCAGCTCCCTGTCAGATGGCTGTAACTGCAGGTCTGCGGTCTCTTGGACACTCACATCCACGTACTCACCCCCACATACCTGTAATTTAAATTTAAACCTTGTAGACATCTGTAAGCCGAGGTTTCGCTCAGTGGTTAACAGCGCTTGCTCTTTTTGTTGTTTAAATATTTGTTTAATGTATATGAGTACACTGTCTTCTTGCACACAAGAAGAGGGAATAAGACTCCATTACAGATGGTTGTGAGCTACCATCATTTGTTCTATAAACTCTAGCTCTAGGGTATATGTCATTTTCTAGTACCTTCCTTGCATGTATGCACAAACACATACATAAAACATTTTTTTTTTTTTTAATAAAAGGGCTTGGGGATGACTCCGTTAACAACCCTCTTGTAGCCTCTGTAGACATTGCACACATTTAGTGCACATAGTGCTGAAGCCTCTTCTGCATAGCTGGAGCCCTTCAGTTCCAGGACTAGTCGCTCCGTATTACTGATACTGGCACAGAGAAATCTTTCCTGTTGGGTCAAGTTGGCTGCATGCTCTGCCTATGTTCAGTGGCTTTGTTATTCCTGGCATACTCTGGCCTTGCTAGTCTTGGAAATTCCCTACCATGAGCACAGCTGGCCCTGACCACAAGCTCCACTTAGGACCTAAAGTTAAGTTGGAATTGCTTCGTCTAGTTAGCCAAAGTAACCTGGGTCAGAGGCGACCACCCTATAGTACTCCACACGCATGCATGAGCCAGTTGTGGTTTTGCCTTTATAAACTGACTCTGGAAAGCATTCAGGGTTGCAGACTTAGCACTGAGTCTGGGCTGTGTCCCTGATCAGTCTTGGGGTGTGTGTTCAATAAACCATCCATATTTGGCTGAGATCTTAGTGGTTTGTGTGGCTATTCCTGGACGCTAACACAAACATGTAGGCATATATCATACACATTAAATTTAATATTTTTTCCTTGTGTTTTGAGGTGCTCTCACTGTATATCCTTGGCAGTCCTGCAACTCCTTATATAGATCAGGCTGGGCTCCAATTCAGAGCTCTACCCCATTCTGCCTCCCAAGTACTGGGACTAAAGGAGTGGGCTACCATGACCAATGTGTATCTCAGGAATCAGAATTGCAGGACAGCCAGGGCTACACAGAGAGACCCTGTCATTAAAAAAAAAAAAAAAAAGCCTTGCGATAAAGGAAGCCCCCAGCCTTGACTTCTTGCCTCCGCACATATTCCAGTTCACTCAAATGCACATGTACACATACACACATGTAAACTCACACTTTAGTGCTCTAGTTTTGGGGGTTGGCCTGGTGCTGTGTATTCTAATGTTAATTACTGGCCCCCAAGATCTTGTCCCTGCTCAGAAGAGCATGTTCTCACCTAAACCTATCCTTGTTGCCTAAATCATATCTGATTGGGTGATTAAATAGCTTACTGGGCAGAGCAGAATGGTGTAGGCTTGGCGAAGGTTCCCGGGCTTTTGGGTTCAGGAGAATCACGGAACAAACAGATTGGAAGAAAGGACACCACGATGGGTTAGTGTGGAGGAAAAAACCACGTAGGTGGAGAGGAAGGACTCCAATAATGGCATGAAAAGGCCCAGATGAAGAATACAAGCAAGTACCATGGGATTCTGGATGGAAGGTAGGCCGGATGAGAATTAAGGCTGATGGCATTGGATGGGGGCTGGGAGATTGATGGTGAGGACATTGAGACAGTGTAGGTGAAATATCTGCCCTGCACAAGGGAAATAAGGCAATCATAAACTCTTAACAGGTGTCTGTGTCTTATTTGCGGTAGCGGGTTAAGTAATACCGCTGTGATAATCTTAGGGCAAATAATAAACAACATCATACAGCACAACACACTTTTTATAACTTACTACAACACTCTAGTTAAAGATCAAAACCTTTATTACAGAGACATTTCTAAAAGTATTTTTGGCAAAAAAGAAAAAAAATACTACGGCAAGGCAGCCACCCCCCACAGCCCTGGAGGAAGAATGTGTGTCATCAGAGCCTGAGGTCAGCTGGCAGCCGTTTCAGGAAGTGCTCAGTCCAAGGGTAAGTTCAAGTCAACAGGTGAGATGGCCAAGATGCCTGCCTGCGGGAGACAAAGAGCCCGTGACCTGACAAGGGCATCTACTGACACCACTGCAGAGGCTTGGGAAGACAGGCAGAGGAGTCTAAGACTCGGCGAGATGGAAGCAGACAGGCAGAAAGAGGGACAGAAAGACAGCAGAGACCCATAGTTGACAGACAGACCCCTTGAGAGGGGTACAGACTCCTGGCACTTAGTAATTCAGTGACTCTCCTGTGCTGGTCTCTGCTCTAAGAACTGCCCTTTAACTCCCTGGCATCCCTGTCCAGTCAGTCTTTGGCTCTCCTGTCATCTCTGTCAAAAGAAATGGGTATTGCTAGCTTCGCTGCTGAGCTGCACATGTCCATCCTTTCTCTCCACACTCTGCTTCAGTGTAATCTGAACTCCATCACTCCTCACCTCCCCCTGTCCTGGGGTGCAGGATGAGCCCCACAGATGCTCACAGCAGCATGTTTCACCTGGTACCCATACTCAGTCTTGAGAGAACCTGCAGCCTCATCAACCAGTGAAATCCAGAGTCCCTCCTGCTGGGACTGGTACCTATCTCCAGGCCTTTCCTGGTCTATCTAAAGAAGGCAGGATGGGGCTATGCACACACTGTATTCTCAGAACCCCTATCTCAGGGTCATCAAGGGCTGTTCCATGTGTGGCTGTGTCTCTAGAACACACTTTTTTTCTCTCACGATGTACTGGACTCCACTGTTGAGCTATATCCCAACCTTTCTTATTTTCAGACCAGATCTCACTAAATTGCCTAGGATGACCTTGAACCTACTCTGTAGCCCAGGATGGCTTTAAACCTAGACGTTCTTGCCTCGGCCTCTCTGGTACCTGGGATGATAGGCCTGTACTACCACATACCATCCTCCTCTCTCTTCTTCCCCTATTACAGCACCACCCCTCCAAAACCTCACTATGTGGCCCTAGGTAATCTGGAATTCTCTATGCACACTAGGCTGGGCTTGACTCTGGCCTGGGACTAAAAGTATATCATGCCAAGCAGTTTCACTTCTATTTTACATGTAAAAAATAATAAACAGGCCAGGGAAGACCTCAATGGGTTGATACTCAACATAGGAAACAGGTTCCTGGGACAATCCTTTGGGCACAAACTGCTGGAGACTGAGGTCACTAGATATGCACCCCATGCATCCCTGAAGAATCTCATTCTCCACTACACAACCATCTGAAAACAATGAGTTGCATGAGGAGACTGGGAAGCCCAGTAAGCTATTCTCACTGTTGGTTCAGATGGGCCTCAAACCTCATTAGCACAGTGCCTGGCATACAGCAAGTGCTCAACAAACATAATGGAACAAAGGGAAGAGCTATCAGATGGCAGGTAAGTCACACACCCCGAAACCTGGCAGGGTGTGTGTGACTTACCCAGCCCCCATGGGCCTGGATCCAGGGCATGAAGCTGTGTACATGTTCCACGCTGAGGCTGGCCAGGGGACCCCCGAGCCCGGCCACACGCCTGCTCAGCTCCATGGCCAGGGCCAGGCGGGCCAGTGGCTCTGGGGATGGTGGTGGGGGGCCTGGACATGGCAGCGAAGGGCTCGCACAGCTTGGGGAGGAGGTGCCATCCCTGCTGGAGAAGAGTTCCACAAGGCGGGCAAAAGAGCCTGCTGACAGACGAGCCAGTTTACGGTGCAGAGCTGGGTCCGATGCCAGCTGAGGGGCAGAAGGGCAGTGTCAGATACCGCAACCAGCCCAGAAGTTTGCGGTATCCAAGCATCAATCCCCACCCACCCAAGTAGCCTCTACGGCATTGGCCAATAGACTCCTTCAGGAATCTAGAATCAGAGCTAAGTACAGTTCTGAGTTATAAATAGTAGTAAATTCTCATTTAGTTAAGAGTCCCTATGAGCTGGTGACACTGACCTTTAATCCACTTAAGAGGCAGAGGCAGGCGGGTCTCAATGAGGTCAAGGTCAGTCTGGTCTACAAAATGAGTTCAAGGACAGCCAGAGCTACACAGAGACGCCCTGTCTTGAGATGGGGAGGGGAAAGAAGAAAAGGAGTCCCTCAAGCCGTGTTTTCTCCAAGGTAATTGCTGTAATAGGTACTGTTCAACCTCGAAAGCCAGATTCCCGGAAACTCCACATTCTTAACTGCGGCCGATCAGGGCTGCAGCTCTGGCTGGCTGAATTCAGAGACCCACCTGCCTCTGTCCCAGCTGCTGGGATTAAAGGCATGTGCACCCATATCCCACTTGGTTTTGTTAAGACAAGGTCTCCCTATGTGGGTTTGGTCGTCTTGGAACTCTCTGTAGCCAAGGATAACTTTGAGGGGGTTTGTTTGTTTGTTTGTTTTTGCATTTATTTATTCGGATGTTTTGAAACAGGGTTTCTCTGTGTAGCCTTGGCTGTCCTGGACTCACTTTGTAAACTAGGCCTGCCTTGAACTCATAGAGATCTGGCTGCCTCTACCTCCCAAGTGCTGGGACTAAAGGCAGGTGCCATCATGCTCAGCGCCAAGAACTTTGAACTACTGGCAATCCTCCTGCCTCATATTCCCAGAGTGCTGGGAGGAAAGTTAGGAATCACCATGCTCTACTACAATCCATTTTACATACCTTCCCACAGCCAGTCATTTACCTGGCCACTTCTGTTGTTTTTGAGTATTTTTACTAGGGAGAGAGGGTGATGGGGGACAGAGTTGAGGACCCCAGCATGTTACAGAAAGACTCTGTCATGAAGCCAATCCCTAATGCCTCTGGTGGTTTCTCTTGTCTAGACTTTCATGATGTCCCACGAAGGACACTTATTTAAAGTCTCCTGTAGAGACGTTCAGGTGTTCATAGGAACACTGGACCCCATGGAGCCCCGCTCCTTATCCCACAGCTGTCCTTCCAAAAGCACGGAGCAGAGGCTGCTCACCTTTTGGTTGATGACTTCTGCCTCCTCCTCCAGCAAGGCTACCAGTCTCCTTAGCAGGGCTTCCTTCTCCGTAGATGGGGGTCCCTGGAACTCTGGGGAGCAGAAGAGAATTGGACTGGGGAGGGGC
Source organism: Pachyuromys duprasi (assembly GCA_028658305.1). Lineage (NCBI taxonomy): Eukaryota > Metazoa > Chordata > Mammalia > Rodentia > Muridae > Pachyuromys > Pachyuromys duprasi. The sequence goes on along the minus strand of CM053762.1, from coordinate 4,212,944 downwards.
CCTGGCTGCCCTCTAACCTTTAGCACTTCCCAGGCTCCTCAGGTGCTTACTTGGGCTGGGTGGAGAGCTCAGTTGTTCCTGGACCAACTGTTCCAGACGCTGGGCAACCAGGGCATAGAAGTCTGAAGTAGCTGGACCTGTGGAAAGGATCAACACAGGTTGTCTACAGAACAGTGTGCTTACAGGTCCTCTCCTCCTCCCAACTACCTTGCCAGACAGCAGCAATTTCCACTTCACAAAAGGGTAAACTGCAGCTTGTTGTAGTGCTGCCCGCCTGTAATCCCAGCACTCCGGGAGACGGAGGCAGGCGGATCTCTGTGTGTTTGCGGCCAGCCTGGTCTGCAAAGTCCAGAACAGCCAAAACTACACAGAGAAACCCTGTCTTGAAGAAAGAAAGAAAGAAAGAAAGAAAGAAAGAAAGAAAGAAAGAAAGAAAGAAAGAAAAAAGATGCTAAGATATTCCGCCTTTCTATGCTGCACCCTCAAATTAGACTGAGGACTTTCCAGCCGAGCTCTGGAGGTCACCACATCTAATACGGCAAACACAGCATCTGCCGCTTCCACTGTACCCCTCGTTCAGTTCCCGCATCAGCGACCGAGCTCGGGATTCATTTTCCTTGTAAGTAAGCCATCTAACCAGGCACACTTCTTCATGATCATTTACATGTACGCCTGCATGTGTGTCTATGAACTACTTGGGAGTCTAGTGCCTGTGAAGGCTAAAAAAGAACATCAGAAGTTGGACGACTTAGCAGCTGAAAGCACTGTCTTTTCTTCCAGCAGACATAGGTTCAATTCCCACCACCCACATGGTAGCTCCCAACTTTCTGTAACTCCAGAACCATGAGATTCAATGCTTCTATTTTTTTTTAATTATGTTTATTTAATGGGTTATGGGTGTTTTGCCTGGGTGTATCCTGATGCCCATGGAGGCCGTAAGAGGGCCTCCTTTCTTTACTTCCTAATATGTACTATCACTCCTCACTTATGTGCTGTTGGGAACTGAATACAAGGCTTTGTGCGAGGTAGGCAGGCGCTCTACTGACTCAATTACACCTGGCCTTAAACCCGCAGCAGTCTCCTACCTCAACTTCCCAAGTGCTTGCTGACTGCAACAATGTGTCACCATACTCAGGTCTGTTTATCATCACTGATCAAGTCCAAAAACCCTTTCTTCAGTCCTTCTCTGCTACTTTACAAAGAGGAGCAGGGAGGAGAAAGGATTTGCCCAGGCAGATTACCAGGGTGTTGTGGTTGACAACCATGTCTCCTGTCTCTTGGGTTGGGGTACTGGGGCTACAAGGAAAGAGATAATTACCTAAGGAGTGTGCCAAATCACCTCCCTCTGGTCACCTACAGAAATCTAAACTGGAGCTCTAATTTAGGATGCATGCCTGTGGTTCCAGTATGGGGTAGACTGAGGTGGGATGGCTCAAGCAAATGTGACTATGTCTCAACACTGCCCTTACCCCATTGAAAGAACTGTATTACCCTATAGAAAGAATTGTAAAAGAGAAGGGAAATGGTTATGGCTTGTGTTGAAACTGAGCAGTGTTAACCTTGAAATGCGTACTGTCTGGATTTTTGGAACCAGAGCTCCTAGCCCTGAAAGTTTCAAAGGTGACCTGGATAAATCTCTTACCAGGCTCGGAACCGTAGCAGGGACGGAGGGGCAGGAAGCAGGGCCGAGAGGACTCCGGGGCAGGGTCTCCTCTCCCCAGGGGACAAGGGAGGCATCTTCGAAGGCGGCTCAGGAAATCTGTTGGCTCTTCTTGGGCAGGGCTCCTGGGGACAAGAACCTCGGAGTTACCCTAAAGAATTCTGAGCAAGCAATTTCTTCGACCTCTCACGTAAGATCACTCTTGAAACTTGAGACAGGTAATTGGGGTCAGTTCTGAAGGGAGTAGACAAGCTGGGATTAATATCAAGCCTCAGGAAAACCTCCTAAGCAAAGGCTGGCCCTGCGGGAGTGGAGGAGTGATTCACTCACCTGGGTGGGGCTGGGACAGGGGACCCAGCAGCTTCCCCGCGCCTAAGGAAGGCCGCCAGGACCCTCAATGTGTCCTCTCGGAGCCCCAGCTCTTCAGAGCCGGCCATAGAGGCACCTGACGGAGAAGAGAGGATGCACCCAAGTGCAGTGATAAAACTCAAACTTCCCAGTCCCTGAATGAAGAAAGCGTCAGAACTCAGGAGACTCCTAGGAGAAGTTGGCTAAGGGCCAGTGGGACAGTTGATTCCGTTGAGGAAAAAGGGTCTGGATTATTGGGTCTGAAAAAAGAAGGTAGCTGAGTGCTTGGACTTCTACATCCAGGAGCGGGAAGGGGATTTGGAGCTCCCTCCCAGCCCTGGATGCTGAAAGAGGAACTCCTCAGGATACTGAAGAACTTAGAGAATAGGGAACTACTAATCCTAGTATGCTTTGCGGCAAGCACTGGCCCGGTTTCTCTGCTTTTTTACCGAGCAGCCTGCTGGGAGATGTAGTTTCAACTACCTCCGGCTGGCACCTGGAGCCCCCGGGTACTTGGACGTCAAAGAGGCAGGACTGGCTGTGGCCGCTCCTGCAACTCGGTTCCCTCCCTGGCAACCCGCTCACCTGGTTCGGGGTTCCGCCCCTCACCTAGTTTGGGGTTCCGTCCCAGACGTGTCGGCGCCCACGCTTTCAGTCAATTTCTACAAACTTTTCTTCCGAAGTTCAACTTTCCCGCGCCTGCGCACTGGGCCGACCCGGTAACCGCCCCAACGTCGAATGGGTGGGCATTGTTACAGTGTCATTTGCATATGGCGTTCCCAGCATGCCTATGGGCGGAAGGCCAAAAAAGGGCATTGACGGAGTTGGGCTGCGTTCAGCTTTTGAGTTTCTTATCTAAATTATGAGAAAACTGTTTTCATCTCAAGTTATCGTTACAAAGGAAAGCCCCGCCGCTCGGAGGGTTAGCTGACAAGAAGGGGGGTTGCGTCGCTGCGAGTCTCTCCTGGGAGCCTCAAAGCCAGTGCTGGCATCAGCACCCCAAGAGCGCGCGATTCCTCCCCTGGTAGGTAACACGGAAGAACCGGGAGGGTGGCGGCCTCAGGGTGCAGGATGGGGCAGCAGGGACGCTCAGGAGTCCATTACCGAAAACCAGAAGGGCCACGCATTGTAGATCTAAGTCTGCAGTCTCAGCACCCAGGCTGGAGGCTGCAAGTTCAAGGCCAGAGTGAGCTCCGGACCAGCCTGAGCTACTGAATGAGTCTGGGCTAGATTGACTTACCGAGGGCACTCGAGGCCAGCTGGGCCTACACAGTGTGTCCCAGGGTAGCCTGAATTTCACAGTGAGTTGAAGACAAGCCTTGGCTACATAGCTAGTTCAAGGCTATCCTGTGCTACATGCTAAGACTTCCACAAAAAAACAATATAGAAAAATTTTAAAAAGAGAGAGGTAACAGCACTTGGGGGTACCTGGCAGAAGACCTGAAAATGGGGAAGGGTTGTCTGCGAGGGTGAGGTGTGTGAGGGTGCAGTCACGGTCCTGAGAAGAGTAGGGAAGAGAAGCCCGCCCTGGAAGTAGGGTGCCGCTTCGGATAACAGAGGGCGGTCTACAGTTAGAACAGCGAAGAGACCTGGGGGTGCAGTTTCTACAGAAGACTCTGGGGTAGGAGAGGCAGTTCCATTGGAATTGGAAGGGTGGGAAGGGGTTTCCCTTTTGTACTCAAGAACGCATGAGTAAAGGAAGGCTTGAGGTGTGGCGGGTCGGAGTGCATTTGCCCCTTGACATGCAGGCTCAGGAAGTGCCCTGTGTGCGCAGGTCGGAGCATGGGAACCTCGAAACCACTGATCTTGCCCTGGCTGGTATCACAGCTGGACCTGGGGCAGCTGAAAGGCGTGGCCTGGCTGGACGAGAGCCGAACGAGGTTCCGGATCCCGTGGAAGCATGGCCTGCGACAGGATGCACAGATGGCTGACTTTGGCATCTTCCAGGTGCGGGGGGGGGGGGGGGAGGGGGGGAGGGCAAGAGCTGGGAGTCAGGGGCGGGGTCTTACTAATGAAGATGGGGCGGGACTGGAGGGAGAGACGGGAATTGATTGGCAGATTCCAGGAATAGAACCCTGCAAGCCAGGTTGGATCTTTGAACGTTTTACAGCAGTGGTTCTCAATCTGTGGGTCATGACGCCCTCTTGTGGGTCAAGCGGTCTTTCATCGGAAAACAGTAGCAAAAATTTATAACAGTAGCAAAAATTAGTTATGAAGCAGCAACAAAAGTAATTTTCTGGTTGAGAACCACTGTTCTAGAGGGTGGGAAATCTTTGGGGGTGGGCTCCTGGTCTTAGAACCCTTAAGCCTTAAGAGTTGAGACTGCCTTAAAGATGGGGTTATTTGCTGCCAAAGTAGCATGGACTGCTGGAATGTGTCCTAGGGTGATGTATCACGTAGGTCCTGGAAGGCTGGCTTAGGACATGGTGGCCCAGGTTTGTGATCCCAGCCTCCGGAGGCGGCAGCAGAAGGATCACAAGCCGGAGCCCAGCCTTGCTTATAGTGTGTGAGACCCTGTTTCAAAACCAGAAAGACACGAGGGATGAGGATGTCCAACCTAGGGGCTCAGTGAATAGGAAAACTTGGGTCAGGAACCACAGAAGTATGGAACATGGTGGGAGGTGTCAAGACCTCAGGGTTGAGTCTTAACTCATCTTCCCTATTATCCTGCAATCAATGGTGTGTCAGGCCTGGGCCGAAGCCAGTGGTGCCTACACCCCAGGAAAGGATAAGCCAGACCTGTCAACCTGGAAGAGGAATTTCCGGTCAGCCCTGAATCGAAAAGAAGAGTTGCGATTAGTCGATGACCGAAGCAAGGACCCTTTTGACCCTCATAAAGTGTATGAGTTTGTGACTCCAGGTGTGTGTAAACAGGCTTGCTTGGGGTCACAAAATCCTCCAAATCAGGGGGGTCTCTGCCACTCACTATACCCACCACCACTCTGGACAGAAACAAGGAACGTTGTACATCTGGACACCTCTCCTGACACCAATGGCAAAAGCAGTCCGTCTGACCCCCAGGTGAGGAGATGCCAGTCCTGTGCCTCATCCTTGCCCTGTCCGTTAGGCCACCTCTTCCTCCCTGCCCCAGCCCTTACTCCTGGACCTCCATTCCTTCACCAGTGTGCTACCCTCTTGTTTCAGTTCAGGCTATTGACCAGCAGCTCTTTCCTCTTCAGGAAGACCTCCTGGAATTACTAGATAACATAGACTTGGGATCCCTCCCAGATGTGGGGTCCTCAGGCCTGGCTATTGCTCCTGATCACTCTCAGCTACTGCCAAGTCCCGATTTGGACAGCTTCCCAAACCCAGCACCCCAAGAGAATCCACTGAAGCAGCTGCTGGCCGAGGAACGTGAGTGCCAGCTGCGGGGCAGGAGGGCCTGCAGAGAGGACAGCAGGCCTCACCCTGGGTCCTCTTCATCTCTCCCCCTCCACACCGCCATTCAGAATGGGAGTTCGAGGTGACCACGTTCTACCGAGGCCGCCAGGTCTTCCAGCAGACACTCTTTTGTCCGGGGGGACTGCGGCTGGTGGGCACAACCGACGACGAAACACTGCCCTGGCAGCCAGTCACCCTGCCAGACCCTGAGGGGTTCCTGACAGACAAGCTCGCCAGGGAGTATGTGAGACATGTACTCAAGGGGCTGGGCAAGGGGCTGGCACTGTGGCGGGCAGGGCAGTGTCTCTGGGCCCAGCGCCTGGGCCACTCCCATTCCTTCTGGGCTCTGGGTGAGGAGCTGCTTCCAGACAGCGGGAGAGGGCCACATGGAGAGGTCCCCAAGGACAAGGATGGAGGCGTGTTCGATCTTAGGCCCTTTGTGGCAGGTGAGTGCCGTGTGGGAATTGGTAGACCGTGGTGGGTGGTTGAATTCAGAGCCTGCTACTGAGCTCTGTGACAAAGACAGGCGTGTACCGCCAAGTCCAGAGACTGGCTTGCTGGAACTGTTGAGCCTAGTGTAGTACAGGCACCGACCTGCATAAGGTGCTCTGGGAACCATTTCATGGTGGACACAGGAATAGTGGGAGGGCTGGGGGCTTGCTCAGAGGTAGGGCCCTGCCATGCAGTGGAGCTTGTGGACAGGTGAGCCTGGTACTTGCCTGCAGTGACCTCCACTGGCCAAGCAGGTGGGCTGTTGGGAACTCACAGAAGCCACATGCTGAAGGAAAACTTGAGGGCTGTTTTGAGAAAGGGTCTCGCTCTAGCCCAGGCCTTCCTTAGTGCCTGGATGCCACATATCAGCAGGTACCTTCTTTGAAGCCACATTTATATTAGATACTTCAGTTTTTTGAGGCAGGGTCTTAACCTTGATGCTTCCGCTGGCCTTGAACTCCTCCTGCTCTCTCCTCAAGGGCTGGCATTACAGTGCCCACTTAAGGGAACCACAGGGAGTCCCAACAGCCTCCTTAGCTACTAGGGCCCACCTCCTCACTGCTGAATGGACTGGGTTGACATGTCATCTGCTGCTGAAGGAGGGAGAGGACATGGATGAGGCCCACTTCAATTTGTTCTGCAGGACTTTCCCAGACAGGCAGAGCGTTACCAGGGAAGGTAGCAAGTGAGTGTGTGGGGATGTAGGGGGTCATTCTCTTCTGACCTGACTCCTGGGTTCCCAGATCTGATTGCCTTCATGGAAGGAAGCGGACAGTCCCCACGCTACACTCTGTGGTTTTGTGTGGGGGAGTCGTGGCCCCAGGACCAGCCGTGGGTCAAGAAGCTTGTGATGGTCAAGGTGTCAACTGTCTTGTGTTCCTGGGGATGGGAGGGTCCACTTGTGAAGGTACCTGCAGCAGCCAGGGACTAAAGCTCCCAGAAGCCCCGCCCCTCCAGCAGGCCTCTGCAGCTAGTGTGCCCCACCCCAGGAGTCGCTTCCTGTCCTCTGCATGGCCTGTCCACCCAGAGCTTATTCTGATTCTAGACCTGTAGCTGGCAGCTGCAAGTCTTTGCACCCTCTAAAGTGTTTAGCTGGTTCCCAGGAGCCCCCATTAGTCATGACTGGGAGGGGGAACCTACTTCCCTAGCAGCACTAGGCTGAATGAGGGTCCATGCTGGGTTATGCTGGGGCTCATAGCTGCCTGGGGATCTGTCCTGCCTCCTGCAGGTTGTTCCTACATGTCTCAAGGAACTGTTAGAGATGGCCCGGGAAGGGGGAGCCTCCTCACTGAAAACTGTGGACTTGCACATCTCCAACAGCCAGCCTATCTCCCTCACCTCCGACCAGTACAAGGCCTACCTCCAGGACTTGGTGGAGGACATGGACTTCCAAGCCAGCGGAGACACCTGAGCTCTGCTCAGCTACCACCAATAAAGCAGTTTATGCCATCTGCCTGCTGTTACACTGACCCTAGGCTGGTGGTTATTCAGTTTTCCCATCTGTAGCTGGAGTTTAGGTGCTTGATGAGTGAGGAACTAGGAGAAAAGACAGCATGCCTACCAGCTCTTGACCTCTCCCCAAGGTCCTGGAGAAAGTACTGCAAGAGAAGCAAGAGACAGGACAGGCCCAGGGCTGCACATTCTCCCTGCATGGAGCCAGGGAAAGCTGTCCCAAGCCATGAGCTGCCTCAGTAGAGATGAATGGCAACTGTCAAGCTGCTGTGGTGCAAGCCAACTCACCATGTAGCCCTCGTTGCCCTCAGCTTCCTTCTATCTAGGATCCTGGATTAAGTCACTGCATCCCTTACAGGGCGGCTGACACTAGGGGCCACTCAACGGGGACAGCTCCGATGCACACAAAACAGCTCAGTTGCTGCTCAAAGCTGAGCCCTGCCTCCTGTCACCACCACATTCCTGGGTTTGGTGTGACCCCCTCACCCCAACTCTATCCTCCTGAAAAGAAGAGCATTTGATGATTTGGGGGGGGGAGGGGGCAGGGGGAAATTATCTCTGTAGCCCTGGCTATCCTGGAACTCACAGAAATCCACTTGCTTCAAGGGTGCACCACTACGCCCATCTGTATTTCATGAAATCTTTAATGAAACTGGGAGGGGCATGACAGAGGGGCTGGGGCTGTGGGGCAGGCTGAGGGGCGAGGACAACGGGCAGGGGTGGCTGGGGGGGCTCTCCTCTTCCTCACAACAACCCTCCCCATCATCCCACTGTGGGGGTGGGGGGGGCAGAGTGGAGAAGTGGAGCCATAAATATGTCCAGAATCTCAGAGGCGCAGGGACAGGGTGTGGGGTCTCAGAGAGGGGGGAGGGGCAGGCCTGGGCCACCCTTGTCTGGGGGTCCTGGCTCCTTGGGTGGCCGAGGGGGTCCTGGAGGGTCCCCCGGCTTGCGACCGTGCTTGCGAAAGTAGCGGTAGCGCTGGACGTAGGCCCTCACCAGGTTGCTCACCTTGACAGGGTTGATCTCCCCGCTTTTGCTGTGGCAGATCTAGAGACAGGAGCAGCTGAGTTCCCGCCAGCCCCAGGCACCCTCTCCATTTTAACTCCATGACTGGGCCTACCCTACGCCCCTCTCCTGGACCCAGGTCCCCATCCCCACAGTCCCTCTGCCCCACCTTGTGGACAGCCTTCCTCAGGATGTCCTTGTACTCCTCCTTCGTGATGTCTTTCTTCTGGTAGTATGGCTTGATGGCCAACTTCACCTCCTCCACCGCCCGCTCCTGTGTGTGCAGCTTCTTCAGATACTGCTGAGTGTGAGACAAAGACAGTGAAGACCAAAGAGTAGGGAGGGCCTACAGCACTGGCCTGCTTTGCGCTTCCTTTCTGCAGTAACCCCAGGCTAGTGGACACCTCAAAGCTAGGCCCTGGGCCACCCTGGCCTACCCAGGGTGCCCAGTCTGCTGGGAGACAAACCAGTCAAATACTGTACTGTTCCTTTTATGCAGTGCTGGGACTGGAACTGAGGGCTTGCCCTGTTGGACATTGTCTCTAACGCTGTCCATTCTTGCCTTCTTTAAATCTCCTGCCTCAAATATAGCAGGATCAGAAGTGTGGCCCCTGCCCACATCCAGTGCATAGTTCTCTTCCTAAGCAGACCATACAGGGGCTTTGGCTGCTCTTACTTGACTCTGGTGAGGGTTGCCTGAGCTTGGGCAGAAGCACAGGATGGGCTGAGCGGTCAAGCCCAAGTGGCTCAGGCTGCTCAGGTGAACGGCATCACAGGGGAACCCAGTGACTCATGGAAGTAGGACGCCACCACCAAGGAGAGTGGTGCTGGGAGATAGGCTGAGTCTCCTGGCCCAGTATCCATAAGCACAGGTAGCGCTGCTTTCCCAACACAGGTTCTTGGAGACCAAGGACAGAGCCTGGGCCCAGCAACATGAGTGTAGGCAAATGGATACTGGGGAGGTCAGGGCACTTCAACACACCTGCTTTGGTAGCAGGGACACACGTCCCAGCTACAGGGAGAGCCAGTCTCAGCTCTGCAGCCTCATGGTAATGCCTTCAGACGATGCCAGCCAGGCCACGATGCCAGCCACAGCCAGGCAAACCCATTGAGACAGGATTTACAGGAAGCAGCTCAAAGTCATTCTCAGCTGCAGATGGCCTAATCACCAACTCCTTGCCTCTGAGGTTTCACAAATGCTAGGGTTACAGGCCTGAGTCTATATGGCCAGCTCGGCCCTAAGTGTTTGATTTACAAACAACAAAAAAACAACTCTGACTCATTCACATAAAGGCGGGGAGTAACTGCGAGGCACAGTAAAGGGGCTTCTGTACACATACAAACTACAAATGCTTTAACTGAAGGTAGAATGCAGGACTTCGTGCGTGCCAGGCAAGCATCTCCACTCTGGTTTTCTGTTGTGCCTTCCCAGCACCTAGCACTTAGCCCCATTCATCTAGTCAAGTTTGACTCTCCAAGTCCATCTCACCTTGTCAGTATCCCCACGTCCCTCTGAGCTGCTGCTGCCCTCTCTCTTGTCAGATGCGGGGACCAGCCCAGTGGGGGTAGGAGGGGTAGAGCCACAGCCCCCTATGGGGAGGCTGCCAGGAAGCAGATAGCTGGAGGGGCCTGGGGGCAGACCCAAGGAAGTGGGTACAGGAGCTGGGGTCACCCCCAGAGTGGAGGGTGGCTTCCGGTGGCTGAGGATCTGTGAGAAGAGAGTATGATGAGCCAAGGGAGGCGGAAGGGAAGAGGGGGCTTTGTACCCCCTCTGTTCCCTCAAATTTCCCAATAGTATAAGAGCAATAGGCTCCTCTTCTGGCCAATACCTTGCCCTAAGGCCTGCTGGGAGTTGTAGTTCCTCTCCTACCCCGAGGCAATGGACAAAAGAAGGGGCTGCGGGGACTCTTCCCCATGGGAGCCCACCTGGTTGGTGGCCTGGATCAGCTCCTGGGCCTTTGCTCGGCTGGCCAGGTTGGCTTCTTCCATCTTGAACAGCAGTGCAGTCACTGCAGTGGACAGAGATGTGCCAATGAGGATGGGTAGCAAACCTTACCTAACCCTGATACTGCCAGGTCCCTCACTTGATCCCAGGAAAAGGGACCTCATCCACTGATTATCACCCCCTCCCCCCAATGTTCTTACAACTCAAGGGGTGTGTACAGCAGGGGCAAGGAGCACTAAGATATGACATGGAGATGGCTGGAGGGACACCCACTCTTGACTGCCCCAAGTCCCAGCCTTCTACCACCTATCAGGGAAGCAGCACCCTGCTCAAGCTCTCCATTCCGGTCCTCTGTTCTACCCAGTTCTGCATGGGCCAATCTGTGTCAGTCACTATGTATTCCTCTGTTCCAACAGTTCCCTGTACGCCAAAGCTTGGACTAGACCCTGCCCTGCTCCGTCCACCTAACTCTCATCTCCTCATTCCTTTCACGCCATCAACCTTTCCCTCTCTCCACTTCAGAAGACTCACAGGCCAGGACACCACTGGTAGTGCAGTCCACACCAGCAGGCAGGTTCCAGGGCATGGGTGGGGGTAGTGTTGGCAGCTGGGAGACCCTAGCAGCCGGCCCATCCTCTGCGCCGGAGTCTCCAGCCGTAGACCCCGCACTGGGGGCGGCGCTCGGGGCGGGGGCGGCGGTGCTGGTGGCTGTGGTAGTGGCAGGCTGCTGCTCCTCTTCTTCCTCCTCTTCCTCCTCCTCCTCCTCTTCCTCCTCTGCCCCTACTCGGACCCCAGTGTCCTCACTGGCTTCCTCTGGCAGGAAGGAGACCTCAGGGGTTTTGCAGCTGCTATCCACAGTCTGAGAGTCCGGGGTGAGCGCGGGCGGAGGCGGGGCTGCCTTCGGCGGCGGGGTACTGGGGGCCTTGCTGGTCCGCTCCTCCCCAGACCACGTTTCCTCTGTCCCCTTGGCGCTGGCCGCCTGGCTGCAGCTGTCGGCCTTGGACTTCTTCAGTGACCCGGGCCCACCGCTGGCCGTGCTGCTGCCTCCGCTGCGGACCTTCTTCCTGGTCTTTGACGGCTTGGTCTTTCCCTTGGTCCCCTTGGCTTTCTTGGCCCCGGCCTTGGCCTTGGTCTTCGTCTTTTTGGGCTTGGTGCTCCCCGGGGCCACCTTGGCCACTTCTGCAGGAGCCCGCTCGTCCGGCTTGAGGAACGGCGAGCGGCTCTCACGGTCGCGGCTGAACTTGACCCCGATGGAGCCCAGGCCCGAAGACGAGGAGTCCTTGGCAGGAGTGGTGCTGCTGACGCCCTCTCGGATGAGCACCGCCACCTTGGACTGCAGTTTCACCTTGCGGGAGGAGCAGGACGAGGACGAGGACGAGGACCCACTGCTTAAGGGGGCTTTGGGCAGCGGCACCACGCCGGGAGCCGAGTCCTTAGGCGGCCGCGTCTTCTTAGACGACCTGTCCCTGTCTCGGCCTCGGTCCCCCCCATCGAGGGCCTTCCGTCGAGACCCCTTCTCCCTCGAGGACGAGGACGAGGACGCAGCACCCGCGCGCCGCCGGTCCTTGTCGCCCTTGCCGCCGCGCTCGTCGGCACTCAGACCCTCAGAGTCACACAGGACCTCCCGCCTCGGGGACAGGGCAGGCGCTGGCGACGGCGCGCGGGGCTCCGCCTTGTCCGGGCGCCCGACCGTGATGGTCCGCTTGATGGCGAACAGATCGTGGTCCGTGAGATCCTGGATAGAGGGCGGCACGGCGCCCCGGCGCCGACTGTCCCGGTCAGAGCCCGCGGGAGGCGCGGGCGCAGGCAGCTTCTCCAAGTCCCCGGAGCGCTTCTCCGCGCGGGAGCGGGACCGCTTCTTCTTCTTCTTGCCGCCCTCGCGGCGCTTGCCGCGGTGCCGCTCCCGCCTGGAGGACGAGGACGAGGACGCGGCCGGAGGCGGTGAGGCCGAGCGCCTGCGGCGCCGGCGCTTCTCCCGGGAGCGGGAGCGGTGGCCCCCGCGCCGGCGGTCGGCGCTGCGGGAGCGGGAGCGGCGGCGGGAGCGGGAGCGGGAACGGCGGCGGGCGGTGGAGTGCGAGCCAAGCTTGCGCTCGCGCGAGCGGTGCTTCTTGGCCTCCCAGGAGGGCGAGTCGGACGGCGCCGGGTCTCCGCTGCGCTGCCGCTCTCGCCGCGCCTTCTTGCGGGCAGGCGGGGGCCCCGGCGAGGCTGAGCGCTGGCGGTAGCGCTCCCGGCGCTGGGTTAGGATCTTGCGGCGCAGGTCCAAGCTGCCCCAACGCGCGTCAGTGGCTGGAGGTGCGGGCGGCTCGCCCAGGTCCACCTGCAGCGCGCCTTCACCATCAGAGTCAGCATGCAGTGACAAGAAATCATCACCCTCGGGGGCACGCGGAGCAGAGGCTGGGGGTGCGGCGGGGGCAGCCACGGAAGCCAGGGTGGCTACCGAGGCGGGAGGCTGACGAGGGCGGGCAGCACGGAAGAGGGACACTGCCACCCTGGGTTCCTCCTCCGGCTGCACAATCTCGCCCTCCTCGATCTCCGGATCAGTGGGAGGCAGTGGTGGCAGCGACAGCGCTGGTCCACCGGCCGTCACCACTTCCACCGACACCTTGCCCTCAAGGCAGGCTTCAGCCTCGGGTCCCACCACAAAGACCCTGCGGCGTGGGGCCCCTTCGGCCCGCGTGGAGTCGGCCCGCGGTGGCGTCCCTGGGACTCCTAGCGTCTGCGGGGGTGGGGGCTCCTGGTGGGGGCTGTCATCACCTGGGAAGTCCTGGCTCAGGCTGTTGTCATCGTAGATGCCCGCCAGGGTCTCTGAGATGCGGCTGATGCTCTGTGACAGACCCTCCTCTTCCTCCTCCTCCTCTTCCTCCTCCTCCTCAGGTGAGGGGGTCCCCGCTGATGAGCTGGGGTTGGAGCCCGTGGGCTCAAAGGGGTCATATTTTTGCTCTGGGGCTGGCGGTGGGGAGTAGGCCTCGTCGGTGGGGTGGAAGGGGTCATAGATGTCAAATCGCGGGGCAGGCAGAGCTGGGGGCGGCGGGGGTGGAGGAGGGGGAGGAGAGGGCGAAGAGGAGGAAGGGGAAGGTGACGATGAGGCAGAGGAGGGGGCTGGTGGCGGGGCAGGCCCTCCGTCCCCTGTGCCCAAGGTGAGGAGGTGACGGGCACAGGCAGGTCGAGAAGCGTGGGGCTGTGGAGAAACTGCAGAGAACAGGGTAGACAGAGTCATAGTCAGTAACTCCCGGTGCAGAGGCCTGCAGACAGGCTGGTGCCGTCCCGCACCGGAGGCAGAGCACAGGGGGGTGGTAAAGTGGTCACATCTCCAGCAAAGTTGACCCATTCACACTGGACAATTAAGGAGTAGAAGATAAAGTTCAGTGCTGAAGTCAGGGACCGGGGTGTGTGGCTCAGTGGCAGGGCACTGGCCTAGCATGTGTGAGGTCATCCAGTACAGCTGAAAATGGTCCCAGAATCCACCCCTGAGCCCAGAGACAGCTCTGACTTCATCTCCCACCTCACAGGCTGGCCTGAAATAAGGCAATCACTTGCCTTGACAATGGTAGTGATGTCCCCACAGAGGAGCCAGCTGCCTCTTATAGGAGCTGAGCCTGCTTCACGAGAGGAGGGAGCTTTGACCACAACATGGAAGAGCTGGAGGCCAGCAAGGCAAGAGAGTCCTTCCAAAGTTCTGGCCTCGACCTGCACCAGAGGCTCAGAAGAGCCACTAACCCACAGGGCCCTCAGGTAGTATGTGCCCTCTTCACAGGGCAGGCTCTGCATGTCTCTTTAGTTTGGCCCCTCATATCCACTGCACCAAGGACACACAGCATGGAGGGTTGGCCCAGACTCAGACGATGTATCCAAGCACAGGAATGAAGACCCCACCCAGCATAGCCCAGTCAGGACAGTACCAGTTCCTCATCTAGACGGAGGGCACAGCACTCTCTAGTCATGTGATCACAGGCCCCTGGCTCAACCTCCCTGCTTCAGACTCCACGTGTGGGATGAAAGTCTGCTCATTCACTGAACTCACCTTTCCCTATTTTGTGTCAGGCTCAGTTCCGGGGTACCAGGAAAGCAAGCCCTGTCCTCAGGGAACTCACCCTGGGAAGGGGAGGAAAACAGGTCACCCCCAGGGGTGCCCATGGGGTTCATAACCAGAGCCCAGACGCGTGCCCATTACACACTTGGAGGGACAGCGCCTGCTCCCTGCTCCCTTTGTCATTTCAACACAGGTCACACTCCAGTGTCTAGAAACACTAGCTGTCAAGAATTTTGGTATAGGACGATCACGAGTGACTATAGCAGAAGATCACAAGTGACTATAATAGATCACACGGTGACTATAGACAAGTATGGTGACTACTGTGTTCTTCTATGGTCTTAATATTATCCAAAACAAACAAAAATTACAAAACAAAAATAAGCAACAACAAAAAAACCATGTAAGGCAGATGTGATGGTGCACACCTTTAATCCCAGCATTCAGGACGCTGAGGCTGGTGGATCTCTGAGTTCCAGGCCAGCCTTGTCTACAGAGTGAGTCCAAGACAACCAGTGCTGCATAGAGAAACCCTGTCTCAAAAATCCCCCCGCCCCAAACAAAAGCCGGGCATGGTGGTACACACCTTTAGTCCCAGCAGAAGCAGGCAGATCTCTGTGAGTTTGAGGCCAGCCTAGTCTACACAGTGAGTCTAGGACAGCCAGGACTACACAGAGAAACCCTGTCTCAAAAAATAAAAGCAAGCAGGCAAACACACAAACAAAAACTGCTGAGGCTGGCATGATGATACACACCTGGAGCCTCTACAATTCAGAAGGCTGAGGCAGGGGGATCACTTGAGCCCAGTAGTTGGAGGCCATAAGGGTAACATGATGAGACTTCTCCCAACTGGGGAACAGAGCTGGATGTGATGCACACACCTACAATTCCAACACTCTAGATGGAAGCAGGAGGATCAGGACTTTAAAGCCAGAGTGCGCTACAATGCAAGATCTACCTCACAAAAGCAAAACAGGAGGATGTAACTCATCGGTTCAAAGAATGAATCCCTGGGTTCAGTTCCAGAAACAAAAATCAATCGCAGACAGACAGACAGATCGATGATAGATAGATAGATGATAGGTAGGTAGATAGACAGACAGATACATGATAGGTAGATAGATGATAGATATATGATAGACAGACGGACAGACAAGTAGATAGACAGACAGATATATATATAAATAGGAGAGAAGGACTAGCAAGAAGACCTCTCAGTAAATAAAGGCAGTTACCACCAAATCTGACGACCTGACTTTAGATCCCAGGGACCCACTAGGCAGAAGGGGTGAACCAACTCCTGAAAGTCGACCTATGATTTCCAGACACTACTGGGACCTTGGACAGCCTTAGCAATGCATCAAACTCCATTCCCAAGATATGTTTCCTAAAATATAACCACATATGGTAGTGGTCCAAGACTGTACCCAGCACAGGAGAGTATGAGGCAGGGCTGCCCCAAGCTCCAGGCTGTGCGACAGAGTCAGACCCCACCCCAAGACTGACTGGTTCATTTTTAAAAGCCCAATAACAGAACTATAAAATAATTTCAGAGCCGCCATGAGAACAACCGGCTAAATGTATATTCCAACCAGAAGCCAAACCCAGGCATTTGCCTGTGTAAACAGGTTCTATTGAAAAGCTTACCCTCTGCAACCTCAGGGTTTTCATCTTTCGGAATCAGGCTGTCCTGGCATTGCCAAGGTTAGTCTTGAGCTCATGGGCTCCAGGGATACTCTCCTCAGCCTACCAGGTGTGTGAGACCACAGTCGAGGCTGCACTCACAGAACCACACCCTCAGGTTTAGGAGAGATTCAAAACCCTTCTGTTGGCCTCTAGGGGGTCACAGGAACTGGATACAGTTGATAACTGGACCCACAACTAAGAACAGACAAAGAGACTGTGACCTGCCTCAGTGCAGTCACAAGCTGTGCTCTTCAAGGCACTGGGACTGAAGGCTACCAAAGACCCAAGCCGAGCACAGGCTTTCTCTCTACTCCCCCTTCCAGATGCACACACAGAGGGAGGTCCACCTGCTGGGGCTCAGGTCCTGGAGCCTGAGTCAGAGCCTGACCCTGCGTGGCCGGGGAGCCCCAGTTAGATCACCTGCTGCTGTGCCAAGGTCCTGGGCACCCATAAGGAGCACAGTGGGGAGCAGACGGTATCCCACACAACCGCAACACAGAACCAATGTCTGCCTTTCCACTCAGACTCAAGCTGGTCACCAGGCCCACCAATGGAGCTAGTTCATCCCTTTCCTAGGAGATGAATCCCCAGCTCAGAGACACACCCAGTCAGCGCTGACGTCTGGTATCCAGCATGTTCGTTGCTCCAATGGGGTCCCCACTATGCTTTTATTCCATGAACATATGCATCAACTTGTATTTAATATCATAACCATCCTTCCTACCTTCACTACAAATAGCTTAAGTGAGGCTAGGGGCTTAGTTCAGTGGCAGAATGCTTGTTCACAAGTGCGAGGCCTCCAAGTCCAGTACCCAGCACCATTAGCAAATACAGAAATACTTCCACACGATTTCAAGACCACCTACCCAACAGTGCAGCCCCACATACCCGTCTTGCCTGTCCTCCAGGCCCTGAGGCGGGGCAGCAGACTGGACACAGGTAGAGGCATGGGGTCCCTGTCACCGATGTGGACCTCAGCCACCAGCTCTAGCATGTCCTCACTTCTGCAAGGCAGAGGAAATGGTGAGCCCAGAAGTGCCACAGCGATCGGGCAAGGGTCACCCACCTTCAGCTGCCTAGGTGCTTACTCGCCAGGCCGCAGGTCCAGACGGCTGGGGACCCAGGTGTCCGGGGGATCCAGAATGCTCACCAGCCCCACGAGGAAGCTATCTGCAGCTGTGTCCAATACCTGGAAGAGGCCGAATTGGGCTTTGTTCTGTGAACACTCACACTTCCTAGTTCCAGCCTCTCAGAAACCTGCCAATCTCCCCCAAGGATATTCAGGGATCCAACCAACCTTATCTTTAATGGTCTCTGGGAGCCAGCTTAGTCAGGGATCTGGTCCCTAGACTCCCGTCATTGCCCACTAGAGTCACCCCAGACCCAGGCCAGGGGTGTAGATGCCCAGTTCCTTTGTCTTGCAGGCCCCAGGAGAAGGCTCACGGACACCCTTACTCACAGTGGCTGTGTCAGCACCCCCCGACTCCTGTGACCGAGGCTCTGACCGTGGACTCCGGCAGCAGCGCCTCCATCGGAGACCGCGACACCGAGAGCCATCTGGATGGATATTGAAGTAAGATGGGACGCGATGTGAAGCTTTGCAGAGCACAGAAACCAGGAGCAGACCGAATGTCTGCTGGGGGGTAACTACCACCTCCCAAGTTGGGCAGGACCATGAGCCCCAACTCAAGCTGCAGAGCTTGCCACCGGCTGACTAAAGGGCATGCCTCAGCGGGGCCTTTGAGCCCTGTCTAGCCTTGGGTCTACACATCTTCTGCTTCCCCAAAGTGCCCTCCTACCCTGCTTACAACCTACAGCCAGCTCTAAAGCCACACTGGGTCCCATGACGTCACATCCCCATGTTGAACATCTGCTGGTCCCCAGACAACCAGTCCTTCCTTCAGACAAACCCAGTCCCCTGGACACCCCTGACCCTAGCACAAGGGTAGCACTCAGGAAGCCTCAGAAAGAATGAAGATACAAAACCCAGAGGAGGAGTAAAGGCCTAAAAGGCCTACCTTTATCATTAGGCAGGTCCCCCTGCAGGGAGCTTCCCACAGCCTGCTGAATGGCCCGCTGGGAGAGGGAAAAAAATAAAAAATCAGGGTCAAGAACTCTGCAACCTCTGCTGTTCAGAAGGCATATTCCAGGCACCCCACAGCCAGAAGCCACACAGGGCCCCAGCTCTTCTTGAGGGCCAGGTCCTGGACCCTTAGGCCCTACTCCAGAGCATGGGACCCTAGGCCCCAGGCCCCACCGCCTACAGCTGTCTTACCAGGATAAAGGCAGAAGGAGAAAGGGAGGAATCTCTGTCAGGTGGACTGTCTCCCCGATCCTCTCCTGACTCTTCTGTTTTACCTCGAGATTCATCTTCCTCCTCCATGGTCACCTGGGGTTGAGGGCGACAGTTTGGAGTGAAAGCTGAGCCAGGCAGGAGCAGAGGTGAAGACCTCAGGGGCCTCCGCTGCCTCGTCCTTTAATGTCCCTCTTCCAACACACTCATGATGACCTTGTACTTGGTTCCACGCTGACCTGCAGGGACTAGAGCCATTCTCGTCCTTCTTCTGGGTTTTGGCTGCCTCCCATCAAAGGAGTAACACCTGCTCCAACATCTGGCCCTCCGCTGCCCACGGCTTCCCAAAGCTCCTAGTCAAACCTCTAATTCCCCAACCCAGTCACATAGATGCAATAAACAAACAAACAAATCAACTCTAACTTTGGGTCTCCTGATTTTGAGTGTTCTTCAGTCTCAGAAACCCACCTTCCCCACAGGGAGGAATGCGCCAACATGCTTGGTGGCACTCTGTAACAGGTACTACAGCTTCACACAGCATCCATCTTCCTCCATGGTGAGGAACCAAAGAACCTTATTTAGAAGCATGAGATAGAACTACCATATCTACACAACCACCATACTGCTTTTAAAACAAAAGTGCCAAATTTCAGAAGGGCATGCTTTTCTCCCAGCCCCATTGGGACACTTGCCTATCACCCAGCTGCCTGTCCTGTGGAAGCGTGGCCAAAGCCTCGGTGATGTCACAGGAATTCTGAGCTTTGAGTACCCAGTTGGGTAGTTGAAAGAGCATCCTTCAGACTGGTGGATCTCTTGATTGAGGCTTCAGAAAATATGAACATCACAAGTGTAAACTTCCCCACAGCTGTCAAACTTGCTACTCTGTAAACAACCAATCTTAGAATTCCTAGAAGCTCTAGGCCCCCTAAACCATACCTGTGCTTATCTGAAAATGGCAAAATAGTAACACCACACTCATTTGCATACACAAACAGCTGGATACACATTAGCAATAATTGTATCTTTAGCACTTAGCCCAGGTTTCCCCTTTTTCTCTCGGCCTGCTTCCCAGGCTGTGTATCCACAAAGACTTAAGACCTGGTCTGAGTCCTGCTCTTAACCTCTACCCTGGCCTCTACATTCAGTCAGCCTCCTAGACCCACCTCTTCAAATCTTCAGTGTCTTCCCTGATTCCCACAGACACACCCGACTCTGACAGCCCCTGTACCATACCCAAGCTTCTCTAAGCTAATATCTGTGCATCAATAGTTCCCAGCTCTGGGACTGCTTTCTCCTGCTGTCTGGGATACACATGCCATCCAGAGCAGTGACTGTCACACACAGGAAACTAAATCAAGAGCTCCTGGCTGCAGATTTGAAGATCCCCAAACCATAGACATTATAAGACTCTGCAGACCATGCGAAATCAGTAAGCCCTCAATTATAAGGTTCTGGGAGCAATTTAGTGATTCCCAAAAACCTCATTACACAAAGTACATAAAATGTAACAAAAATTACTTCCAAAGTTTCAAATGGGAACATCCGTTTACAGGACTAGAGAAATATTAGAAAATGCATATGTTGGCATGTACTGAATCTCATCCAACAACGTATTGTCTCCTTCCTATCAAGGTCAAGTTGCAGAGCACTGCACTAAAGGAGTCCAGACAGCTCTGCAGACCTTCAAGGGGCCATGGACTGATTCTAACTCCTCAGCACTAGGGCAACACAGGTTCTTTTTTGTTTAAAGCCATTTTCTTTTTAATTACTTTCTGAAGGGCAAGTACATTTGAGCTGGGTAAAATGTCCAGCACTTTCTGTTGTATTATTCTCTACACATTTATATAGTCCCAAAAAGCACCTGAATTTGCTCCAAGACACAGACTGGATTCTTACAATCACTGGATGACTCCAGTTCCTTCTAATTGCCCCACTCTACCCTTCTCTCCAAGTCACCCCACATCAAACTTCCAAGACCTTGGAAACCCATTTATGCTTCTGGGCACATCACAAGGCTTGCTTCCCTCTCCCTGGGTGGGAACACATCTCTTTCTTCCAGGTGGCCCTTAACACTTCCTAGTCCTTGAAAAGAGCTTCCAGGCCTCATAAATTGTCCCAGATCCACGGAGATGAGCCGAGTGCAGAAGCCAGCACTCGTAGACACTTCCCAGCCCTACCAGACATACCCAATTAGCTAGGTGGCCCTGCAGACCCCGGCACTCCTGGGACACACAGCCAGATCTCAAGATGGCCTCAAAAGCCTCTCAACAGCCTCTAGCCTACAGTCGCACATAAAAACCATCTACAGCGCCTGCAGACATATCCGGGCTCAGCAATGCGAAAAAGAGGTGGACGAGGCGCGGTCCAGGCCCTATGGACGCCCTCTGGCACCCACGGGCGAGTCCCGGGCCCTAAGAAGGGCCCCTACTCAGCGACTGCCGCGGCCACCCCTGCCGGGTCCGAGGCTGCCACGCTATGCTCTCCAGGCCCGGTGGCGTACGGGCGACACTCGGGGACGACTAGTGACCCGACTCCGCCCCGCCCACCCCGCTAGGCCCGAGCCCCGCGGCCCGGACTGCCGCCGCCATCTTACCCCGCCGCTCGGGCTGCGGCTCCAGCCCCGGCGCGGGGCGGGGCGGAATGGGGCGGGGCTCGCGATCCGAGCTGGGGAGGGGAGGGGCCAAATTGCCGCCAAGCTTGCCGGGATTTCAAGTACCCAGCTGGGTTTCTAAAAAGACAGCTGGACGGGGGCCGACTCGGTTTCCCAGAAATCAACGTGTCACATGGAGGCGGAGTGCGCGCGCTGTACGCCGGGAGACGTAGTCCACGCGACAACTTCGTCACGCGGGGGACAGTGTAGGGGTGAGAGGTGAAGTGGGAGGGACTGCTGGGGCGCGCGATGAGGCCCCCACAGTGCCCTGCGTGCGCGGGGAAAAGGGCGCGGATCAGGAAGTGATGTAAAAAATGCGCACCGTTGTTGAGATCCATGGGAATTGTAGTTCAACTGAGTGATCTGGCAGCTACCTTCCCTTAGTCTTCCTTTCTGAATAAGAGAACCTTCTAAAATTTTCCCTCTCTAAATCCTAAGGAGATTTTTTTTGATAAGGTGTCTATGTAGCTCAGATGGCCTGTAACTTTCTGCTGTGATCCTTCCTCTGTTTCCCCAGTGCTGGGACTCGTCAGTCACCATGCTCAGTTTATTAGATAATTTAAAGGTATTGGAGATTGAATTTAGACGCTCATACATGCTAGGTAAACGCTCTATCACTGAACTATATATATAGCCCTCTTTTTTTTTATTTTGAGAAAAGTTCATTCTAAGTTGTCCAGGCTAGTCTTGAACTTACAATAATCTCCACTAAATTTAGAACCCAGCATCCTTACTCCGGACACGAAAGTCCGAAATCTGAGTCTTCTGCCGCAGAGCAGAAGAGTAAATACTCATTGTCCTCCTCAGGAATCTCAGTCCTCTGCCCTTGGACCCATTCCTCAGGCCTTTCACAAATGTGAGTACTAGATTCCTCTGCAACCCCTCCCCGCGCACTAATGCCCTCGAAACCAGAATTCTGGGTCCCCGGAATCTCTCCATCCTCTGGCCCCAGAGTCCAGACTCTCAGCTTCCCCAGTACCTAATCTAGTAGTAAGGAGCCCCTCCCGGGGGCCTGTTCTCCCTAGGACCTATGAATCCAAGTTTACAACTCGATGAACTCGTAGGAACCAGGTGTCTGAGCCATCAATTGCATCCTCCAACCCCCAGAAATCCTGGCTGTAGGCCCTTCTGGCCCCGGACTTCCCGACTAGGATGAGCTGGCTCATGGATTAGGAATGTGGTGATCTCACAGCTCGTCCCTGCCCAGTTTACCCTGCTGTTCCCCTCCAGGGCCCCAGCTTCCCTCCCAGACTATCTTCCGTTTGGCTGGGACAGCGGGAACCGGAAGCCTGGGTCCCTGGGCTGGCGGAGACTCCAGCCTCTAGACCGACGCTGGGGCAGAGAGCTTGGCGTTGATCCCGGGAAGGAGGAGGCGAGACCGGTGCCGTCCTCAGAACGCCCTATATACGGCTCTGAGCGGGAGCCGGCAAGCCCCACCCACCAGAAATACCCACGGCTGGTTCTTAAGACAAGTCCTGAGGCGGGCACCCTCATTTGCATATCCCCGTTCCGGAAAAAAAAAAAAAAAAAAAAAAGCCCGAAGATGAAGTGTTTTAGCATAGCTCCTCCCAAAGGCGGACTGCCCGAAGAGAGCGCGTGGCCAGGCTCCGGGTGGGCACAGGTTCCTATTAGCATATCCCCACCCCTCTCGGAATTCCCCTTTTTTGCAACCTTGTTTCCCCTACCCTTATTAGTATAGCTCCTCCCTTTTCCGGGCCTCGCCTCCTCCTAAAGTCGCCGGAGACGCACAGCCTACGGTCCGGAGCTCATGTTTATGCAGTACTCATTAGCATAACCCACCCCCTGGTCTCTCCTGACTCCCCCCTAGGCGGTAGCGGCGGCGGCAGCAGCGGTGGCGACATGAGCAGCGGGGCGGCGTCCGGGACTGGGCGGGGGCGGCCCCGGGGCGGGGGGCCGGGCCCCAGGGACCCCCCGCCCGGCGAGACTCACAAGCTGGTGGTCGTGGGCGGCGGCGGCGTGGGCAAGAGCGCGCTGACCATCCAGTTCATCCAGGTAGTGGGCCCTCACCGGGGAGGGTGTCCCCGATATTGAGACTTTGAGCCCTTTGGTGGGTCCCTGAGACTTTCTCTTCTCCCAGAACCATTATTAAGACCCTCCTGAGAGGGTCTCTAATCCTAAAAGGCCCCTTCTGATTGCGACTCCAAGTGCCCAGGGCCGCCACCCCCTTCATAAGGGGGAGCTTTCTCCTAATGCGCCCTGAGACAGATTGCCCTCCCAGAGGTACCCAAGAGCCCTAGTCCCCATAGACCTAACCCTCCTCACCTCCTGGGAGTACCCTAAATTCCAAACAAATTACTTCATTCAGATCCTAGGCACTCCTTGGGGCTTCTGCTCCAGACCTTGATTCTAGAACTGGGACCACCCTGCTTGAGGAGGATTTCCCCTCAGACCTAAGAGATTTCAGAAAAATCTAGGAAAACACCAATATCTGGCACCATTCTGCTAGATGGAGACCCCACCCTACCCCAATCCTAAGGAAAACCAACTATTACTCCAGCCTAAGTTCCCCAAACTCCCAGCCCTCACCCCTGAAAACCCAAGTCATCCCCAGGTTAAAAAAGAAAAAAAAAAATAGAACTCGGGTTTTTCACACCCTCCAGACACAGACCTGCTACTTGGAAGGTTCTGTGAACTCACCCTCCAGAATGCCTCAGGCTGTTCTCACTCTTGAGCATCTCCTAATGCACTCTGGGTCTTAATCATCCCCTCCAACACACACACCAAGCCTCAACCTCTGCTCCCTGCAACCCTTTAAACCTCAGCCCTCAGCAAACACCCTGTAGAGAGGAAGCCACCTTCAAGCCCCAGCAGCCAAGTTCTGAAAATCCAGCCCAGCCCCGGAAACCTCCACCCAGTTCCCACGGGGAGCCTCCCCACAGCAGAGCAACACTAGGAAAGTGAGGGCTCTCTTGCTGCAGTAGAAGTTTGTGGGTGATAGACACGCACACAGCCTCCGGCAATGCCGTTGAGAAGCCTGCAGTAGGAAGAGCCCAAGTTTGAGCCCCTGGTACCTAGGGCCAAATCTGGAGCTGGCCCAGGACCTAGTCAGGAAGCCAGAGGCGGGATGAGGGTGGGGCAGCCTCTCTGAATCGGGATTGGAACCTAGTCCTTCCCTAGGGAGGGGACACTGGGGGCTGTTTGTGGAGGGGGGCGTAGAGGAGGGCGGGAGTAGACAGCCAGCTACTTTGGTCAACAGAGCTCTGATCGCTGACCATCACCAGGCCAAGTGTTAATGCTGAACAGGGAACTCCCTCAAATCAAAAACTGTCAGATGGTGTGTTTTCATTCTCCAAGTGAGGAAACAGATTCAGAGAGGGAAAGTGACGCCGCTGGGTGTAATGAAGACAAGGGAGGATGTTTTATTCTGAAGAAGACAGAGGGGCTAATGAGAGGAAATGGGGTGGGGGTTGGTGACAGGGACAGTCAGTCAGAAAGGTGGAAACAGAGCAGGTTAGAGATCCAGAGAGAAAGGAGACAGAGACCCAGGGAAATGGAGAGGGAACAAGATGGGACAGTTTGAGACAGAGAACAGAGACAGAGGTGCAGGAGACAGAGGCAATGAGACACAGAGTGAGGGGGAGAGGCAGAGAATCAGAGAGAAGGAGATAGAGAGCCTGAAAAAGGAAGGGAAGAAAGACCCAGAGGAAAAGACAGACAGATACTCAGGAGAAGGCAGGGAGAGAAAGATACAGAGGCTCGGAGTAGAGAAAGACAAGGTGGGGACAGAGACCAAGCGAGACAGACCCAGAAGAGGGCAGAGACTCAGAGAGGATGATCTGGGGCAGGACTCACACAGCACACACAGCGCTTTAGTGACAGTGACCTTCCCTATCCCCCAGTCCTACTTTGTGTCTGACTACGACCCCACCATTGAGGATTCCTACACGAAGATCTGCACTGTGGATGGCATCCCTGCACGGCTGGACAGTGAGGAGGCTGGGCCTGGGTGGGAAGCAGGTGGCAAGGCCGAAGGGACTTGTTGAGCATGCCCAGGACAGCCTGGGCCCCACACACTATTCGCCCTGTCTCCACAGTCCTGGACACTGCAGGTCAGGAGGAATTCGGTGCCATGCGGGAACAGTACATGCGTGCTGGCAATGGCTTCCTGCTGGTGTTTGCCATTAACGACCGGCAGAGGTGAGGGGGGATGCTGGTGGATATGGCTGAGCACAGGGCAGGTTCCTGGCCTGAGGCTGCCTCATGTTACTACCTTTCTTGCAGTTTCAATGAGGTGGGCAAGCTCTTCACACAGATCCTCAGAGTCAAGGACCGTGACGATTTCCCCATTGTGCTGGTGGGGAACAAGGCAGATCTGGAGGCGCAGCGCCAGGTTTGGGGTGCCCCCACCCTGATAACCCATTTGCACCTAGCAAGCTCTCTCAGGGGAACCTCTTTTATGCTGAAACCCTGGTCCCTGAACTGTCACAACTTTCACTTAGATATGACACGCCCCCCAGTGGAATCATCTATTACTGAGCCACACCCTCCAGGGAGGGGGGGTTCTAGGCAGGAGAATAAGGATGGGGGCCCTAATACTAATCCTTTAGTACTGTTCTCTAGCTGTGGTGTATATGTCCCTCTCCTGAACAAAAACACCCTTACCTCCTGCCTGCTCCTAGTTACCCAGAGTACCGTCGTAATCTTCCAGGTCTGACTTAGATAGCTTCAGCCCTCCAGGATCCTTTTCTTGGGTCTTTCTAGAACTTTCTATCCTGAGCCTACTGACGTTCTACACTAGAGCACACCTTGTGCCTGCCGGTCTCCTCTCTCCTTGACTCCTCCCTCTGTCCTCTGTCTTCTTCCAGGTCCTCAGATCTGAAGCCTCCTCTTTCAGCACTTCCCACCACATGGCTTACTTCGAGGCCTCAGCCAAGTTGCGCCTGAATGTCGACGAGGCATTTGAACAGCTGGTGCGGACTGTCCGGTAAGCAGAGTGGCCCTTCCTGCCCTCCTAGTCCTCAGCCCTCCACCTCATACTCACAGCCTGCTCCCCACAGGAAATATCAGGAGCAAGAACTCCCTCCTAGCCCACCCAGCGCTCCCAGAAAGAAGGATGGGGGGTGCCCCTGTATCCTGCTGTAGCCAAATGGCCCACGTGACCAGCACAAGCTCTCGGGACCAGCTGCCTCACACTTGCTGTGTGGCCGAGGCTCTCTAGCTGAGCCTGTTTCCTCCTCTGGGTTCCCAAGACACACTACACCCTCTTAGCCTTATTTCCTGGCCTCCTGGGGCTACCACTGTGTGCCTTCTGTTAATACCTCCTTTTCCCACCTGAGACTCTGGTAGGGAGGGTGAGGAGCTCCTTGTCACTGCTGTATATAAGTCCCATCTTTCAGAAAAATAAATATCACTGCCAACAACTAGAGATATGTTTTATTGGGTAGGTATGGCCACTGTTGGAGATGGACCCAGAGTCTCAAGGGCCCAACCTCAGCATCCATAGCCAAGATATTTATTTATTTAGACTTTTTCAAGACAGGGTTTCTCTGTGTAGCTCTGGCGGTCCTGGAACTCATTCTGTAGTCCAGGCTGGCCTCAAACTGACCTGCCTCTGCCTCCCAAGTGCTGAAATTAAAGGTGGCTAGATAGTTAGGCAGTTAATGGTGTTTGTTGCCAAGCATAACTTTCTGAGTTCAAATCCCAGAACCCATATGGTGGGGGGGGGGAGGGTAACAACTCCCGCAGTTTCCTCCGATCTCTACGTGAATGTTGTAGCTCCCAAATATGCTGGTTAGTTTTATGACAGCTTGACACAAGATGAAGTCATCTGAGAGGACGGACCCCCAAATGAGAAAATGCCTCCATAAGATCAGGCTGTGGGAGAGCATTTGGTGCATTTTCTTCTCAAAGATTTATTTTATGTATACGAATGCTCTGTTTTCACACACACCAGAAGAGGGAATCAGATTCTATTATAGATGGTTGTGAGCTATCATGTGGTTGCTGGGAATTGAACTCAGGACCTCTGGTAGAGTAGTCAGTGCTCTTAACTGCTGGGCCATCTCTCCAGCCCTGTTTTATAATTGTTTTGCCTGCATGTATGTCTCTGTGAGGTCATCAGGTCCCCTGGAACTAGACAGTTGTGAGCTGCCATGTGGGTGCTGAGAATTGAACCCAGGTCCTCTGGAAGAGTCAGTGCTCTTAACTGCTGAGCCATCTCTCTAGCCCTGTAGTGCTTTTTTTTTTTTTAAGTGATTGATGAGGGAGAGCCCAGTCCATTGTGGATTGTGCCACCCTGGGCTGGTAGGCCAGTTTTATAAGAAAGCAGGCTGAGCAAACCAGTAAGCAGCGCTCCTCCTCCATGGCCTCTGCCTCCAGGTTCCTGGCCTGCTTGAGTTTCTGTCTTGACATCCTCCAAAGAAGGGATGTGGAAGTGGGTTATTGTTTTTTCAAACCCTCACCTCATAAATTTGCTTTTGGTCATTGTGTTTTATCTTAGTAACCTAAAGACACGAACACACAAAATAAATCTTTTTAAAAATTTAAGCTGGTGGCGTGGTGCATGCCTGTAACTCCAGCATTTAGGAGCTGGACTTTAACCTAGATGACAAGACCTTGCCTCAGAGGGGGAAAGTATTATCACCTTCTCTGGAAAGTTGTAGAACTACACTGCAGGGCAGTGATGGCATACCCTCACTCCCAGCACTTGGGAGACAGAGGCAGGGGGAAATCTCTGCGTTCCAGGCTAGCCGGGTCTACAGAGTTAGTTCCAGGACAGCCAGAGCTACATTGAAAAATGTCTTGAAAACAAACAAAAACAAACAGATGTCTTGCCTGCATGCCTGTGTACCGTGTGCATGCAGTCCCTCCAAGGTCAATAAGGGCATCAGATCCTGCAGAGCCGGCGCTGCAGTGATGCTGAGAAACCCAGGCTTCTGCGAGAACAGCAAATGCTCTTAACCCTCAGCCATCTCTGCAGCCATGGACCTTTCTTTGACACATACACTCAACGTCCTCTTCATGTTATCTGTCCTAATTTTAAAAATGAGCTCTGCTCTGGCCAGTGGTGGTGCACACTTTCAATCCCAGCACTCCAACACTCAGGAGGGAGAGACAGGTAGATCTCTGAGTTTGAGGCCAGCCTGTCTACAGAGTGAGTTCCAGGACAGGCAGGGCTACACAGAGAAATCAAACAAATGGACAGATAAATAAAACTCATTTCCACAAGTTTAAGAGCTCCGTAGTTACTCACGACTAGCAATGAACCCTAACAGGAAAGGTAAATGCACAAGATCCCTATGGCTGCAGAGGGCCTGCCAGAAATACTAGAGCCCCAGGGACTTAGGGACAGGTATTACTAGAGCTCTGCCCATCAGGTCCCCACCTCCACTGTCCATGTCAAGAAGTCCTTTTAGCTGGAGAGGGACAGATAAGCGGAACTGCTTCTGGGTCTGAAATACTGTCTTTGTATACTTATACCCAAGCCAGGACCCGCCGATCCTGCCATACCGTATGACCTCCTGGAAGGCTGGTTCCCAACTCGGTGCCCATGGGACACTTGACATGAACTTCCAACCCTATCTGACCCAACTATTTTCGGCTTTACCGAAACCAGATCTCACATAGCCCAGGCTGGCTTTGAACTCATGACCACCCTATCTCCACTCCCCAGCTGCTATGATTACAGGCATAAGCCAGAATGCCTGGCTTGATTATCCATCACCCAACTTGACTAAAACACTCACCCAACACACCAGGCTGGAACTTTGTTTCAACTGTCTGTCCCCCATGCTGAACAGACTCTCACCTGACCCCTGTAATCAAACATGTTGGCTTTGAATATCTCCAGGCCTAATTCTAGAACACTTATGTCCACTACAGGCTCTGCCTCCTGATCCTGGCCCCTGGCAAATCCTATCTAGAACAGCGTTTGCCTGCCTTAGTGCCTGCTTCTCCGGGAGAGGCAGGCTACCAATGTGCCTCACAGAGCAGCGCAGCGTCATCTAGTCAGTAACAATGTCCATGGCCATGGCTTTCAGCCCTGTCCCAGGACCGTGATTGCTGCTTGGCAGCACCCTTTTCCGGGAGCACAGCCTTTGGCTTGTGCTCAACCTTCAGCCCTGGGACTGAGCAAGGCAGCTCGCTCCCCAGCCCAAGAAGGGGTAGTCCCTTTTGAGAGGCAGAGCCTGTAGCTGGCTATAGCCTTTCTATCGTTCCCCAGTTCTCGGCTCTTGCCAGCATAGTGTCTTGTGTCCCAGCAGGCATTCACAGGAACAGAGTATTTCCCACATGCCTAGTTCTTAGCCTGGTTCTTGTAAGGCCAAGATGCACGGGAGAAGACAAGTTAATGCTTGCCCCAGAAGAAAGCACAAGAATATGCAGGACAACTGGCAGGCCATTTTTGGAAGCCTCTGGGCCACTGCCATGCCTAAGATTCTAAGACAAGAGTCAAAGGCTGGCATCTCTCTGGGCACGTGTTTGTGCCTGTGCTAGGGTTTCCGCCCTCTCCCAGGCTCTGGCAGGGATTTCATTTTGGGTTTCTTGAGAAAGAGTTTCTCTCTGGGAGAAAAGCCTGGCCCCCGACTGTGCTCCTCAGGCTCCACAGCACAGCAGGCTTGTTCCTCAGTCCTAAGGTGCCTGTGATCACATCAACTGGGCTCCTCCAACGACAAGAAGCTGAGGCTCAACCTTAGGAAGCTGGATTTCATCCAAAAGCCAACACTGCCCTTCCACTCTGGAAGGGTGCTCTTTGCAGGTCAAATTTCTGCTCTAGAACATAGTCTGTCCCTAGGATCTCCAGCTTCCCAGTGCAGAATCTAGATCAAGGGACTGCATATTCTGGCCTCCAGGCCACAGTCCATGGCTACTGAAGGTCTACTCTCAACCCTAACTAGAAAGCTAACCCCATTGTTGACATTGCCATTTTAGTGACCCCCTCCCGCATTTTCCAGTGCAAGCATGGGGATTCAGGCTCTTCTACACACTAGGTTGGAACTAATGCACAATCCTGCCCTTCACTTGGGGAATTCTAGGCAGTTGGCTCTACCAGCAGGACCTGATCCTATCCCTTTCATGGTAGCCTTGAACACCCATGGTAACGCCTGGGACTTCACGTGAAAATCACACCCAGAATCTGACATTCACTGTGCTCCAGACCAACCTCGGCTGCCATGAGGCTCTCAGATGCCTCTAGGTTGCATATACTCAGTTGTAGAATTGTGGATACCTTCAACTCTGCAGTTAGAATTGCTACCTGGCTCCTGACACTTCCTCTCCATGCACCAAGCTGGAAAGTACATATATATACCAGGTATTCACTGAAAAGTGGAATTTAACCAGGTAGGGTGGCACACACCTGTAATCCTGGATCTCGGGAAGTAGGGGCAGGAGGATTAGAAGTTTAATGTCAGCCAGTTACTTGGTAAGCTCAGGCTGCAAGAGACCTGTGAGAGCCATAGATTGTGGGCTCTGGGAATGGAAAGGGGCCCTCCTGCCAGAGCAGCAAGTGATAACGTCAGCAACCTCTCCAGCCCTAAGGCTTTCTAGGGAGTCCCGGTGACAGGGACACGGGTGGATGATTTAGATGGCTTCCTCCCCGTCAGCCACCACATTTGTAAGTCACTCAGCGTGCTCCAGGGAAATGCCACGGTGAGGAAACGAGGTCTCAGCCCAGAGCCTTACATATGCATCCTGCAGCCAGTCTCCCCGGCTCCATGGGACAGATCCCTGTCCACTCCCACCCTCCATCCTGACAAACCGGAACGAAATTCACACTTGTCTGAGGTCATTAAATTTCAGGGTCACACATACACTGACCCCAAGCTGTGTACCTGAGTGGGCCTCATGGAAGTTTCCTTACCAACCCCTGCGCCCACTGCCCGGGGTTAACCCACCGCCGCAGACAGAGCACTCCAGCCTGCTGGTAAAGTGTTGCTGTTGGGTTTCGTTTGGCTGGTTGTGTGTACACAGTGTATACAAGGTGAGTTGTACAGCGCCCAAGAAAGAGCAAGAGGTCAAGGAGAGGAGGGAACAGGCCAGAAAGGAGCAGGGACAGGACAGAGAAAGGCATTAAAAAATAGAACCACATTGAGAAGACAAAGTAGGGCCAAGGGTAGGGAGACAGATCGCTGTAGAAAAGGAACAGGAGGGGCAGGATGAGGGGAGCCTTCTCACCCTCCCTCTCCACCCCTTCCCCACTCCAGGTATGTACAATAAATAAGATTAAAAATAATTAACAAGATGTTTGGCCCCTCCCACCCAACGCCACACGCTCTTGGGAAGCAGCCTTTAGCAAAGATGTTGGCCTGGAGGAGGAAGCTTGGGAGGGGAGGGGGTCCCCCAGTTCTCTCAAGCTGCCCGTCTCCCTCAACCATACATAGAATTTTCCTATACATTATGTACACGGTGGAGGGGCAAGGGCAATGGCCGTGCTGGGGGGCTGGGCCAGGGGACAGGGCAAGTGTTACTAAATAGACATTTATACATATATATAAATAATTTCTCTGTACACGAATGGGGGAGGGCGTGAAAGGGAGTAGGGGAGGGGCTGCGTGGACACACCCTGGCTGAGGACGACCCCTTCCCTCCTGACAGCAAGGGAGCCCAGTGGTCAGTTCCGGAGGAGGACAGTTCTGTCCAGTTCTCAGTTCATGGAGGAAGTGTCCTCCTCGCCAGGCAGGGCGCGGTCACCCGCAGCGGCTATGGGCCTGTGCTTGGGCCAGCAGGTCACTGAAGGAGTCAAACAGCTGCTCTAGCCATGGCTGGTTCCGCATGCACTGCTGGACCACCTCCTCTTGGCCCAGGTCCTCCGCACCACCCTCAATGGCCAGCGTCTGTGGGAACAGAGGTGAAGCTGTATGGGAAGAAATGGCTAGCTAGGGAAGGGATGGAACAGGCTGCTGGAGAGGAGGGGACCGGGACCCTGCGGCTGAAGGAGGATGGCTAGAGTTTAGACTCCAGTCTAGGCGAGGAGGGCTGAGGGCTCACCTGGTCTCGGCAGCGCAGGAAGGTGTGGTATTTGTAGTGGTGCAGAGAGTGGTAGAGGGTATAGTAACCGGACTTCTCCAGCTCCACCTTGAACTCCTGCAGACAGATGAGCAGATGTCGGACGCTCTGACCAGCGCCACTCAGCTCACCACCACGCTCAGCCCGGGGTCACCCCTCCCAGCCCAAGCAGTACCTGGGCCCGCACGACGCTTCTCTTGAGCTTGCTGAGTGTCTTACGGTTATAGGGCTCCCCGGCAGGCCGCAGCCGAACAGCGCCCTCCTCAGGGGAGCCTTCTCCAGTCTGCTCCACCTGTAACTGTGGGAACGTGTGCAGGGCATCCTGTGGGAAGCCAAAGGGTCAGTGGCCACCTTCCTGTGCTCAGATCCTTGGACCATGAGGGACAATGTCAGGAGATCCCTAGGCACATTTTGTCATGTAGGTCTGGCTGTCCTGCCCTTGTGATTCTAGCATCGCCTCAAGTCTCACAAGTACCACATTCTACCCACCATTCTGTAACACCTAAGTTACATGCTCTATGGAATGGAGAGACAGCTCTGCTCTTGCAGACAAGCCTGGTTCAGTTTCTAGCACCTACATGGAGTGGCTCCCAACTGCAGATACGGGGGATCTGAAGGCAGTTGCTGGTCTTCAGCAGAATCCAAGACAAGTGTATGTGTACATGTATACGCACACGGCTAGAGATGGGTAAATATTGCAGAAGACCCCAGTTGGTTTCCCAGCATCCACATGGTGGCTCACAACCGTCTGTAATTCCAGTTCCAAGGGATCTGCTGCCCTCTGCTGGCCTCGAGGGCAATGCACACACCTGGTGCACATCTACACAGAAAGGTGAAACACTCTCACACATAAAATAAATATATCTAAAATCATGCACTCTAATTCATAGTCCCAGCCTGACTTATCCCAGAAGCAGATGGACATCCAACCCAGAAAGAGCAAATACAGCCTACTACCAATCCCAGTTTTCTGTTTTTTTGTTTTGTTTTGTTTTTTAAAGATGGGATCTCATTACGTAGCCCTGGCTGGCCTTGAACCTACAGAGAATCACCTGCCTTTACCTTCCAAGTACCACCACATAGTTAATTTTTTGTTTGTTCAAGACAAGGTTTCTCTGTGTAGCCTTGGCTGTCCTGGAATAACTCTGTGGACCAGGCTGGCCTTGAACTCAGAGATCCGCCTGCCTCTGCTTCCCAAGTGCTGGGTTTAAAGGCCTGAGCCACCACCACCCAGCACACAGTTACTTTTTAATGTAACACAGCATCAGTAAGTTGCCCAAGATGGCTTTGAGTTTTGATTCTCCTGCCCCAGCCTCCCAAATAGCTGGAATGACAGGCATGTGGAGCCTAGTGTATACAGCAGTTCCAATACAGCGAAGGCTGCTGAGCAAGACCTCAACCAGACCAAAACAAAACAGTAAAACAAAACAATGCAATTAACCAGAACCCTTAGAACCAGACAAAATTTACACCTTTTCCAAATCAGACTGACATGTTGCCAGGCATCTTTAAGACCCTATATTCTATCCCAGAATTCTCAACGACAACCTAAATGCCATCCCAAACACGACTAACCTCTTCCAGAACTCCCACCAGCCTCACGTGCTTACAGCCTGAACAGTAGCAGGCATCTACCATGCCTGGATGAGTCAGTACTGTGGATGGAATCTGGTGCCTCAAGCATGCTGCCAACTGAGCCACATCTACAGCCCCATGGTAGATGTACTGAATCCTCAGTGCCACCTCAGCACTGTACCTCAGGGTGGGCACGACGGGCTATTCCAGAGGGAACTGACAGCAGGAATCAGCCCTGGAATCTGAGAGTTCTGTCTCATAGGGATAGGAGCCAGGTCACAGGCTGGCCACACAACAGCCTCAGGCCTAGGCCCTGCTCTATGAACATGGCTTCTGGGGCTACCGGACAGCTCAGGCCCTTGCAATGATGCCCTTCTTAGGGAAGTCACCTCAAGTGGCTGACACCCCACAGCCCAGTCTCCACACCCGCTCTGGGCCTCATGCATCCCCACTCAGGCCCCCAAGCACCTGCAGCGCTGGGCTCAGAGACAGCCGCTTCAGGACTTTTTTCTTGTGCTCATTGAGGAGGCCGTCAATCTTCCGCATGGGAGGAAGGTACAGTTCATCTGCAAAGCAGGGGTGTCAGCAGACAGTAGCTCCCATGAACAAGGTTTGGCTGGGTGCCCTTCTCCCTAAGACTGCTGATTTGAGGTCCAGCATGACTCATAAAGGACTGAATGCCAAGTGCTCACCCCCAGACCCATCTGTAAGCCTATCCTCCTCCCTAGGCCCAAGCCTTCCTCCCCAGCCCAGCTCTCAGCCTCAGGAGGCCAGCATCCACCCACGAGTCCATCCCTCTCTGGAGGTCCAGCTCACCATGTGTGTCCTCCAGGGCCTGGATCATGTCCGGGTCCAGGGCTGTGCTCACCAGCATCTCCACATAGCTCCGGTACATCTCCCTCATGGCCCGAGTCTTCAGCAGCCGCCCTGGAACAGCCCGCTCTGGGGAGAGATGTGAAAGAGACTCATTCCAAGGCTACTGAGCAGTACACGCTACTTCCAAAGGCACAGACCCACGATGCAGGTCCGTGCTGGGAGGGCACAGGTGAGCCCGTCAAGGACATCTCAATGACTGAGCTCAGGGGTAAGGGGAACAAAAGATCACAAGAGCATCGAGTAACAAGAATACTCTTTTGGGGCCGGTGAACTGGGCCTAATTCAGTGTAGCCCCACAGAAACCCACAGAAACAAAGGTGGTCACCAAAACACTGCATCAAGACAAGAGA
The DNA here is from genome assembly GCA_028658305.1 of Pachyuromys duprasi. Lineage (NCBI taxonomy): Eukaryota > Metazoa > Chordata > Mammalia > Rodentia > Muridae > Pachyuromys > Pachyuromys duprasi. Next base: position 4,178,236 of record CM053762.1, on the reverse strand, counting down.
CCAGCTAAGAGTGGAGGGGCACACCTTGATCCCTGCTACTTGGGAGGCAAAGGCAGGTGGGACTCTGAGTTTGCGGCCAGCCAGAGCTATGCAGTGAGACTCAAAACAAAACAAAGGGCAGACGCCAGGACTGAGCATTAGCTGAACTGCTCCAGTGGACAGTGCGTGATGATGTGTGCTCAAAAGGCAGAGGCAGGAGGATCGAAGTCTAGAGCTACCCAGGTACACAGCAAGCTCCAGGGCAGTCTGGGCGAGAGAGAAAGAGAAGAATGACATAAGCTAAAAGGATGAAAGGTGAAAAGCCCACAGAAGGAACGACCACGCTGATCTATAAAAAACGACACTGACTACAGAGCCGGTGCAGCAGTTAGGAACACGTGACTGCTCGGGAGGACCCAGCACCTCTTTCTGGCCTCCATCACACCAGGTTCAACCATGGTGCATAGACATACATACCAATCACACACACACACAATACACACTTCCTAGCACCCTTAACAAGTACACAAAAGGAAGCACAAGCCCCCTCATCCAAACCTAGCGGAGTAGGGTTTGCTCTTATTTTGGAGACAAGAAGACACAGTGTGGTGGCCAGGCTAACCCTCTCAGCTCATGGCAATCCTCCTGCCCCATATGGGTGTCATCATGCTGAGCATCAGGGACACAGCAGTGCATCCAGCTGACTGGGTGCGGCGTCCTTGTGGTGCCAACTCTAGGTGAGTCTTCTTCAGGTTCTACCTGTTAGGAGGCGAGGTGCCGCCTTCCTCAGGGAGTCAGGAGACCACTGTCCCTGGACCCCAGGTCAGAGGCTGGTGTACAAATGCCCCCAGCCCTACGAAACCAACCTGTTAGGAACCAAAAGCACCCATCAATCAACATACAGGGTGCCGCTGGCTTCACTGGACACTGAGTTAGCACCCACACATGACAGGTGCTGGCGCCTGGTGCGTTTACTCATCTGCATATGGTGCCTGTGTTTTATTTACACATTCTGCAGTACAGGAGCAACAAACACTGAGTTACATCTTAGCCTTATGTTTATTTTAGAAACTTTTTTTTTTTTTTTTTGAGACAGAGTCCTCTCCTATACAGCCCTGAAGGCTGTCTTGGAACTTGCTCTGTAGACCGGACTGGCCTTGAGCCCACCAATCCATCTGCCTCTGCCTCCTTAGTGCTGGGATTAAGGGCTTGCCACAGCGCACTGCCTGGCTTCAACATGGCTGTTTTTACTTTTCTCTTTTGAGACTGGCTGAGCGGGCCTCAGTTCAGAACGGCTCTTAACTTTCCAAGTCCGCCTCAGCCACTGTGTAGCTGGAAGACAGACAGGCCTAGGGCAGTAGGCCTGGGTGGAGTTAAACAATTATGTACCAAGGCCTTAGCAGACACACACCCCATTGTGTAGGGAAGTGACTGTGACTGTCACCTGTCAGCTTCTGCCGTTCCTGCAGAGGTCCCTCTGCTCCCATTATGTAGAGGCTACCTGCAGCCCTTGGGCAGACACTCATCCTGCCTGTTCCCTCCCCAGGTGACCCCCTGGGCCTGCAGCTGCTGGAACCTACCATCCTCGCTGGGTGCACCAGGGGAGGACTCTGAGTCCGATGAGCTGCCCCCAGGACCACCACCTGCCGAGGCATTGCCCACGGCCTCTTTCAGCCACTTCTTCCTCTTCTTTGGAGGTGGCTCGGCCTTCACTTTCGTGGGCCTGGCTTTGGGCAGCCGGGAGGTGGTGGACTGCCCCGTGGCCAGGCTCCGGTCAGTCCGCATCTGCCGCCCACTGGTGGCCCGTTCGCTCCGCAAAGGCCGATCCCCACCTCGGGTTACCCTTTCCTTCTCCTTCTCCACAGGGCGGGGTGGGGACGGCTTCTCTGGGGCAGGGGGCTCGGGTACAGCAGGCTCAGGCGTCGGCTCTGGAGGCTTTTCCGGCATCACCTTCTCAGGGGCCTCAGGCTTAGGAGGTGGGGCGGGGGCCTTAGATGGAGCTGCAGAGCTGCCCCCTACAGGGGTGGGGCCCTTGGTCTGCCCGGACCGTCTGGGGAAAATGACAGAAGAGAGTTCCCTCAGCAGGCTGAAGGTCCTCACTCCCATCCCCTGGGACCTACCCTATACTGCTAGGTGTTCCCTCGTGTGGGTGGGGAAGTCTCTGCTCTCCCTGTTTCTCCTCTCTCTGGGTCTCTGCCCCTTTCTCTCTGGCTATGTCCCTCTGACCCCTCCCTCCGGTATCTGCTTCTGTTCTCCTCTCTGGGTCTCTTTCTCCCTCTCCCAGGCGTGTCTCCTCTTTCCCTCAGGTACCCTGTCACTGTCCGTACCTGACTGGCAGTGGGGGCCGGTGCCAAGGTTTCCGGGCGCACACCCTCACATAATCCTTCTTGTTGACATTCTCCAAAAACTTCACATAGAGGCGCTGGTACCGGTTTTTCGCATCCCCAAAATAACCCAAATACTGTGGAGGGAGCAAAGCCTGTGAGAACTGGCATGCTTTACCAACCCCGTACTCTACCCGACAGCCTGACCCACAAGCTTACGTTACTGGTGGCGCAAAACTGCCTCTGGCCGTCCTTGATCTCTGGAGTGAACTTCTGCAGAAGGGCCTTCTGGACACGCCAGATGGGTGGAGGCTCACGGCCAGTCTGCAGGGCCAGCTGTGGAGAAAGAGAGAAGGTAGGCCTGCAAGGTTACCTTCAACCCTGCCTTGACGGCTCGTCTCCACAGAAAAAAAACACACACCTCTAATCCCAGCACTCAAGCTGACGCAGGAGGATTGCCACAAGTGTAAGCTGGCCTAGGCAACGTTGCAAGGCTATCACAGAAACAATAAACAGCAACAAATTAAGACCCAGCTACAATTTCCAGGCAAGCACTGCCCTGTACTGGTCTCAGGACTTCCTCAGCCCCAGGTGACAGAGCTGGATTCTACCATGTCTTCCCAGGCTCTAGGCTAAAATGTTCCTTTTTTTTTTCCCCCAATGGCAGGCTGAACCTAGAGTCGTGTGCGTGCTGAGGCACTCAGACCCCAGGCCCTAACTGATGAAAGCGAGGCACAGCCTTTTCCTGAGCTACACAGCAGCCATCTAAGACAGACTCACTAACGTGCCATCCCCTGGGTGAGCATCCGGGCATCTGGGTAGTGGATGGCATGCTACGCCATCAGGTCCAGCCCCTGCTACTTTGTGAGCAGGCTTCTTTTGCTTAAGCTTCGGTGTTTCAACTTTGTTACTCAAGTGAGCCAAGTTGTGAACACGTACCCACCATTAGTGCCATGTGAGCACGAGCTCTGCCCAGGGTCACAGTGGCAAAGGCTCACAGCCATGGTTTCCTCCTTCACCTCTGTATGTGAGCCAAGACCTCTCAGCTTCCAGCTCAGCAGACTGTTAGAACAGCTTCTCTGCACTCACAGGACTCATCCAAAAGCCATAAAATTTGAGTACGTTTAGGTAAACTGCACCAGTTCAAGAATAGACAGCTATTATCTAGCACAAAGCCCTAAATACTGGAGCAGATACTCACCAACAGACATCACTAATAGATCCCAGATCTTGCTACTTCTGAATACAAAGCTAAAAGGCAGACATGAGTAATCAATAACTTCTGATACTTACAAAGATTGAAAATTGGCAGACTAGGTCAAGAGGCAAAAGTCGGGGCTAAAGAGACGGCTCATTAGTTAAGACAGCACACTGTTCTTCCAAAGGACCTGAATTCAGTTGCCAGCATGCATGTTAGGGCGTCACAAAGGCCTGGACGCCTCGCTGGCCTCCAACGGACCGTCCACACGTAACAGACACAAAGACGCACGCAAATAAAAATAAAATAAATCTTCAAAGAGGCAAAAGAAATTGGCCTGGCCTCTTCTTTCGGGGACACAGCCTGAAGGCACCATTTAGAAACCAGGAAGAAGGCCTCACCAGAAACTAGGTTTGCTAGCAGGATGACCTTTGACTTCCAGTCTCCGAAGCTGTAAGCAAGACATTTGTTCTGTTTAAAACCCACAAGCTACAGGCTGTGGCAATTTAGTGCAAGGCATTCAGAACATAGGTGGCAAGACACGCAAACAGAGAAATACAGTGGCCGTACAGGCATGACGGGGTGGGTAGCCACTTTTGCCTCTTAAGGGCTGAGACAGCTAGGGATACATAGTAAGACACTATCTCAGAAAGTAAAGAGTTCAGTTAAATGGTAGAGACCCTACCTAGAGTCCTCCAGGAAGGAGCTAGAGGGTTAGCTCATGGGTAGAGACCCTGCCTCAAGTCCCCCAGGGGGATTAGGGTGTGGCTCAGTGCATGTACTTTTCCAGTACATTTTCTTCCCTGGCTTCCATCCCTAGGTCCAAGACACATCAACAACAAACAAACGAAAACAAAAAACAAGGAGCCTGGCTTACAACAAGAACAGACATGTGCTAGGTGTGACACGTCACATGAAGGACACCAGGGACAAACAGGCTCCCCCTGTTCATTTGTTGGTTTTTCGAGACAGGGTTTCTCTGTGTAGCCTTGGCTGTACTGGACTCGCTTCGTACACCAGGCTGGCCTTGAACTCACAGAGATTTCCAAGTGCTGGGTTTTAAAGGCATGCGCCACCACCACCAGCCTAGGCTCCACCTCTTGACCCACACCCTGGCATCCTCCATCTTTAGCACGAGCATCCCACTGCACAGGCCTCCCCCCTGGCACCTGACTGGCACACATGAAGAGGACAGAGGTAAACACGGGCACAAAACACTCAATGGACCAAAGAAGCCACGTGTAGCCTTAGGAATCCGAGGCAGAAGGCTGGCTTGAGGTGGAAGCCGGCCTGGGTTATAAGCTGAGACGTAAAAATGCTTCCCCAAAGAGCTGATGGGTCCTTAAAAAGAGCACGTGACGGGGTGACACAGGCGAGTGACACATGTCCTCGGTGATATCAGATCACAAGGATGAATGAAATGTGGTTACTGTATTCAAAGATCAGGTGATCAAAGAGGATTTAGAGGATAAATGCAATTGATTAGTCATGTCTGCCTTTTAATTTTGTGCTCAGAAGCAGTAAGATCTGAGATCTATTGGTAATGTCTGCTTTGAGTACCAGCTTGATGAGTGTTGGCATGCCAAGTAATGCAGTCTTAGCCTGATGAAATTTTCCCCTCATCATCATTTTAAAAAACGATTCTTGAATCAGTTATGTGCATGTAAAGAAGGGGTTCTAGGGATGCAGAGATGGTTTAGCAGTTAAGAACACTGCTCTTCGAGGGGTTCCATTCCCAGCACCCACATGGCAGCTCAGGACTGTAACTCCAAGATCTGACACCCACAGACATACATGTGGACAAAACAGCAATGCACATAAAATAAAAATAAATTATTTTAAAACGGGGGACATTTAACAACTTGCTCAATAGGAAGCAGAGATGGTCTTGGCTAAAGTGGCACGCAGAAATGAAGCAGGGATGAGGGAACCCAAATCACCAGTTCTTTCTTCCAGCCCCCCACATGGCTCCCATTCCTCCTTCTCTGTGACATCACAGGCTAGGTCAGGGGCCCCAAAGGTTAAGTCTATTCAGACTACATCTGCTCAGCTACAAAGTATACCCTGGATCCCAAACACAGACCTTTAGCCGACAGGGAGAGAATGTCTCTATGTCCCCTCCCTTACCCGAAACCTTGCCCCACAGGGCGTCAGACCTGTCAATGGCAGCCACTCCACGATCTCCAGAGCCAATGGGCACACCCACATGGGTTTCCTCGCCCAACCACTGTGAACACAAAACTCAGTGTTCCAGTTCTGAAGAGACTTCCTGCTGGGACCCTCATCAGGCATCCTATTTCCCCTCTGCTCTTTTCCCAACTGGGCTTTTTGGTCTTCCTCCAAAACATCCTTCCTATTCTTCATTACTGGTTTTTGTTATTATGTGACTGTGTGGGGATGTGCAGCTGAGCGTAGTACCCATGGAGGCCAGAAGAGGGCGAGAGATTACCTGGGCGAGAATTATCCGTGGTTCTGAGAACTCCAACATGCGTATGGGGAACTGAACTCAGGTCCTCTCCAGGAACAGTAAGCACTCTCAACCACTAAATCATTTCTATAGTCTCTATTTCCTTTTCTGTTTGTCTGGTTTTTTTGTGTGTGACAGGGTTTCTCTATGTAGCCTTGGCTGCCCTGGACTCACTTTGTAGACTAGGCTGGCCTTGAACTCACAGAGATCCCTCTGCCTTCCTGAGTGCTGGGATTACAGGTGTGAACCAGCATGCCCTGCCTTTTTCTTTCTTTTTTTCCCCCTTTACTAACAGCTCTCTATTTTCATTATTTAGGTGTGACCCCAGATATCACAACCCTGCATTCTCCCCATGCTATCTTTAAGGCTTGTACTTCCAGGCTCTCTTCCTGTCAATCATTACCACCAACCACACCCAGTGACTGACTAGGAAGCTGGACCCATGGATCCCATACAGAGGAGGTCAGCTCATTCAGGACATCTGACTTGAACAGCCGACGGGCAGGTCAATCACTAATCGCCATCTGGTACCTAAGGAAGACTGGGACCAATCAGTTATCTAAGAAAGTGACCTGTGACCTAAGGGTGACCAAGACCAATCAGTTATCTAAGAATGTGAACTGTGATAAACTAAGCCACGTGCCCTGTTAGCAGCAGGAATGTGAGGAGGTCAGCTCTCCACACCCAGGGACGGCATTTAACAAGAAAGTTTAGCTGGGTCCAGTGGCCTGGAACTCTCCAACTTTTGGCAATCCTGCCTCAGATTCCCAAGGGCAGAGCTTACAGGATGAGCTACCATGCCTGGATAGGCAAGAAAATCTCTTGTGTGCCAGAGTTCAAGGCCACTCAGAGCAACAGAGCAAAGCCACTTGACCCAAAGAAACCAAAGAGGTCCCAACAACAGGAAGGCAGTCATAGACAGCAGCAATGAACACACAGCTCTTAGCTCTGAGGCTTACCACAGTCACCCCTGACGGCCAAGGGCCCCACCAGCAAGGACTATGTCTTCAAGAACAGCTATCCACCCAGCCTCAGTAACCCCAAGTCCTGCATGACCTGGCCTTGGCTGCCGTCCCATCCTGCGCTCTCGGTCCAGCCTCTTACCCGAGCATTCCTGAAAACCTGCTACACTTCTCACATGGGGCCTTCCACAGGCCATTCCTCTCGGGTGACTCGCACTACCTCAAGAGCCAAGTTACAGTACCGTTTTTCTTTTATAGACAATGGCACTGAAGTAGTCAGGGACCAGTCCTGTACCATTCAATTTGGAAGCTAGTTATGCACACAGCTTTTCTTTTCTTTTTGGTTTTCTGAGACAGGGTTTCTCTGGGTAGCCTTGGTTGTGTCTTACACATGCTTTGTAAACCAAGCTGGCCTTGACCTCACAGAGATCCGCCCGCCTCTGCCTCCAGCGTGCTGGGATCACAGGTCTGCGCCACTGCCCAGCACCGCCCAGGCTCCATACCGGACTCATTCAACCACCATCTCACATACAGAAAATATACAAGCGAGACTGAACGTACAACATCTTAGTAATACTTCACTTAGTCAAAGACAAACAGCAATAAGCACTTCCCTGCACTCATTACCCACTCAGACACTTTAGACATTTTGACTTAAGTGAAATATATTCAAATGGCCAGTTTCACCTGAATTTTCTATACTGTGGAAATAAAGTTTAAAATCTCATAGCATAGACTGAGGGATGCACCACTTCGGGGGATGCCCTGCCCGGAACCCCACGGTGAGGGGCTGGGGTGTGGCTCAGTAGTAGATGCCCTGCTAAGAACCCTCCAGTGAAGGTTCCAGAGTGGAAATCAGGCCATTGGACTTGGGGCAGGTGCCTTTACCTAATGAACCATTTCACTAGCCCTAATTTTTAGAACTAACTAATAAATATAAACCCACTTGTGTGGGTGTGCATGCGTGCACCATGGGACCACCATGGGGGAATCCGTCTTTTCCTTCCACCTTGTGAGTCCTACAGGTCAAACTCAGGTCCCTAACAAGGCCCTCTACCACTTGAGCTTCCTTGCTGGCCCTACCTTGTTTTTTGAAACAGGGTCTCTCACTGGCCCAGAATGCACAAATTAAGCTAAACTGCCTGGCCCACAGGCCCCAGGAATGCACTGGTCTCTCCCTCCTAAGCACTGGGAGGTACCACCACAGACAGCCTGTGGGCTGAAGCTCAGTAAGGTCCCCATGCTTGCAAAGGAACTTATCAACTGAGCTTTTGCTTCATTTGAAACAACTCTCAAGTAGCCCCGGCTGGCCTGTTACATTGCTGAGGCTGACACCAGACTACTGAGTTTACAGGCTGCACTTCCCAAGTGCCGGGAGTCGCGGGCTCAACAGGACCTTCCTGCCTCAGCCTCAAACCAACACTGCCCAGATGACAAAAGGGGCAAAATGCCAGAAAATTATGGCAAAAGCTGAAATATATCCTCTGTACTCTACAGAGTATTTGCCAAACCTTGTAGTAAAAGCTGGCCCAAGATCATAGCAACAAATCCAACATTCCCAGCACCTTCTGCATGGGATTGTAGTCACAGACCAGGCTAAGCCAGGTTACATGAATACACAACAACCCCCACCCTCGGGAGGTCATGCTATCAGCTGTGGTTGAGAAAACCAAGGCTTGGGATGACAACATGGCTGTCTAGTTCCTAAGCAGGAAAAGCATAATGGAGCCTTGTAAACCCTGGTGCAGGAGGCAAAAGCCTGACTTGCTCACCTCCAGGAGTCCCTGATGCCAACAAGAGGTGTGGCCTCCCGGCTCTGTGGCCTTTGTCATTGCCCACACTTGAGTAGTATTTTAAGCATCTGAGTCCTCGCCTGGCCCCTTCCCTGACCCACACCAGCTGGGCAGTAGTATCAGATGGATGGTCCTGGCTCCTGTCCCAGCACAGGCCGATGGATGGGCCCCATTCCCGAGGCCCATTGGCCTTCCTGAACTGTAAGATGGGCCTGGAGAAGACACTACCTCAAGCCCTGTTCACCAGGATTAGAAAACAGGGCAGAACTATGGAAACCTTGCAGTTTGTCCGGATTACACACACAGTGAGGCCCAGGCCAGCCTGGGTAAACCACTAAGACTTTGCTGCAGCATCTTTATCAAATGAACTACCACGCCTGCCCCAACCCCCCCAAAATCAAAATAAACCCCAAGACTGCTATGTCCATCTCTCAAAGGATTCTTAAGTAATAAGTTTCTGTCTTTGTCCTGAATTCAACCCAATATTCACATGGACTGCAGAAAGAACCAGCCAAGTTTCCACATGAGACCAAGTGCACAACCATCCTGCATAATCCCACCAGTGACAGGGAGAACAGCCTCCCTCCCAGGGCCAACAACAGAGGGATGGCAGCCAGCTAAGCCCCAACTCCTTCATGGGGGCCATCTGACATGCCCTACCATGTCCAGAATCAGATTCTTGACCAACCCCTCACTGGGGGAGTCTAGGCGAGCATACTATTGCTGGATTGTGCCTTCAGGATTTTCTTAATTCTGATTCAGCCAGATAAGCCCATAAACCAAACATCTTTGAGGTTACCCAAACTTTCTGGGAACAAGGTAAACAAAAAGTTGATTAATACTATTGACTATTTCCGATTTTACCCTGCCACTGGTGTGAAAAATACCCACAGATGACACGTTGCCGATAAATATTTATTTACAAAATCAGAAGCCGGATGTGGAGGTGCATGACGTTAGCCCAACACTCAGAAGGCAGAGGCAGGTGGATCTCCTGAGGTCAAGGCCAGCTTGGTCTACACAGTGAGTTTCAGGACAGCCAGGACTCTGCAGAGACCCTGTCTCAAAGAAAAACAAAACAAAACAAAAAACAAACCACAAAACTGGACTAAAACCAAGCATGGTGGTGGGCATCGAAAGCACTGTAGTCACCAAGCCGAGGCAGGAGGATCGTTGCATGTTTGAGTCCAGCCTGACCCACACAGTGAGATACAGACCAGGCAGAGCTCAAGGTGAGGCCTCTGGGAAGGTCTCTATCAACAGGTGTGCGGCGCTGGGCTGGATGCTGGCCTTGTTTGTATTTACTTCTTCGCTCTACTTCCCAGGCTAGTCTTCAATCTACTCTGTAGCATAGGAAGGTCACGGACTTAGGACCCTCCTGCCGCAACCCCCAGAAAACCTTGCACGGCAGGCTGATACCGGCAGGCTGATACCGGCAGGCCCAGGTCTACACTAACAGTTTAAAACTCAGCCAGACACTGGTGGCACACTCCTTTAATCCCAATACTTGGGAGGCAGAGGCAAGCAGATCTGAATTCGAGCCCAGTCTGGGCTACCAGAGCAAGTTCCAGGACAGCTAGGGCTATACAGACAAACCCTGTCTCAAAAAGCAAAACAAACAAACTCAGCCTGCCACACGGCAAGCATCCTTAAGCAACTTGCTGCAATACCACCTGCAAATTACACATAACTGCATCGGGCAGATATGTAAATCAAAAAGAATATTCTCTCTGGTTGGATCCCCTCTGATTGCAAGTCCCCAAGAAATGGAATTCCCAAGTGATGAATTTTGAATCTTGAATTCTACAATACTGACCCACCAGGCAAGGTGTCTCCACTGGGGCATTAGTGGCATGAAGGTTATGGGGGAAAGCAATTGCTCTGATCAGATTTTTCGCCTGCTCCACAGGAGAGAATTCGTCTGGCCTTACAAATCTGGTCGAGAGACCATGGTTTCACAAGTCATATGAACTTGGGGGACGAGAGACAGATACCACTATCATTCTGCTAACCAGACACACTGTCAGAAAGCCTTCTACATATGTACGATAGCCACACTGTAGTGCTGCTCTCGATGTTGGCCAGAGAAGCCTCTTCCTGCAGAAGTTAATGTGGAGACTTACGCCTGGTCAAAGTGCTGAGGGTAAGTGACTGAAGAACGCTTGTCCTAAACAGTACATCTATCTCAGCCCCACGAAGGCTCAGGGAGCATCATGGAAGAGGGGACCGAGGTCCTGCCCTCTCTCTATCAGCCAAGTCAGGCATGAAGTATCATACAGCAAGTCCATCCAGACGGCTGCCCTGCCTGCACTCCACCCATCAGGCTCCGTTTGGGGACAATGCTGAACTCACCTTGAGGGAGGGGATATCTTCTGCACGAATGACAAACTCATCCCGTTCCCGGAAGATGCCCTCACCGCCGCTCTCCCCAGCCTCCTCATCTGTCTCGCCACAGACAGCTGCCGTCTCCTGTTTCTTGGCCAGGTGCAGAGGCCGAGCATCTGGAGGCTCAGGGTCCTCTGGGGATGGGGCCGCAGGCTCCTCTGGAGGGGCAACTGGCGGGGCAGCTGTGGGTGCTGGCGGGGGTGGTGGAGGTGGTGAGGGCATTGCTGGTGGAGGTGGTGGAGGTGGTGGCTGTGGTGGAGGAGGTGAGCTAGCCACGGGAGTCACCAGCGGAGTAGGTGAGGGTAAGGCTGGAGCTGGGGGTGGGGGTGGGGGTGGGGCAGGCTGAGGCGTTGGGGCAGGAGGTGGAGTGGGTGGCGGCTTCTCCTCCAGCAGCGGGGGCTCTGAGAGAAAGACAGAGTCATCAAGTCTATGTGCCATTCACTGTCCATACAGCCCAGTCTGTTTTGGACTTCCCGTACCACCCAGGCTGGCCTTCACCCCTGACTGTCCTGATTCAGCCTCCCAGGTCACATTTCACTATGGCTCTACTAACCTTACAAATCCTTGTGCCCCTAATACACTTAGCCTCCCGGCATACGCACAAGGCCACACGGGTCCTTAGGTATTACTAAAGGTAGACAGGAGAGAGGCCCCACTCCTTGGTCTAGTTCCAAGTCCTTCTGTGAGGCTCCTGAAACCCATCCCATTGCCCTAGGGCCTTGTCAGTTCTGAGCTGTCTTTCCAAGCCCCGGAAGCTTTTGTCCATCTCTTAACTCCATATCCACGTCTCCTAACTCCAAAACTGTCCCTTCTGTGACTCAGGTCCTCATTCACCTTTTACACACCACTCCTTGCCTCTCATATCTGCTGTCACGGCTTTCTAATGCCATCCGTATCTGCCTAGTTAATTTGTGTGTGTGTGTGTGTACCATGTATGCACAGGCGCCTACAGAGGTAGAAGAGGGTACAAGCCCTCTTGAAACTGGAATTGGATATAGGAGTGGGAACCAATCTTGGGTGCTCTAGAAGGGCAGTAAGCAAGCACTCTTATCCACTGAGCCCCCTACTTTCTTTCACTAATGATTGAACCCAGGTTTTTCACTCATTAGGAAAATATGAGGAGTCCCTTCCCTGGTGGATTCTACACAGGAGCTCTCCCTCACCTCTCACTGGGGCATTCTAGGCAGGGGCTCTACCACTGAGCCATGACCCCGGCCTCATTGTTGACTCCTCAGAGCACTCCTAAAACTCATAGCCCTTAGCAGTTTTTAAAACTTCCCTTGTCACCCATTACCTGGTCCCTCAATATATCCTATTCTGTCCTCAGCATCCTTAGAGCCTAGTACCAGGTTATTCGTTGCAGAACCTCTCAGCTCACTAAGAAAAGATGCTCCTCTGGGCAGTGATGGCGCACACCTTTAATCCCAGCGCATGGGAGGCAGAGGCAGGTGGATCTCTACATTCCAGGATAGGGAGCGCTACACTGTCTCTCGGAAAAAAACAAAACAAAAAAGAAAAGATGTTTCTTTCTCAGAAAAGACTGTTTTTCTGTCAGTCAGGAAATAACACTTTGTCAAGTGTGCTTGTTGACACAATAGGAAACCTATAACAGTGTATAACCTCAACAACTGTATCTACTGACCCCCTCACCTTGCCTCCACCTGCCCTGCCCCCACACACCTTCTGAGAACTCACCAGGAGTGCCATTGCTGTTAGTGCTGGGCAGGCTTGGGAGCGGGGGTGGACCGGAGGCTGTGGGTCCAGTGTCTAAGGGTGGCTCCTCTGGTGTAGATGTGTCCTTAGGCCCTGTGAGGGGCGGGTCATCCAGCGCAGAGATTGCTGAGGAAATGCTTTCCTGCAGGTCTCGGTTCTTGGCCACAGAGTCTTCTTCATCCGAGGAGAAAGAGGGCAGCGTCTCCAGGTTGCGCTTCAGTTCTTCATCCAGCCGCTTGCAGGGTGAAGGGCAGCCTAGCCCCAGCCCCTCGCTCTCCGCAGCCTCTAATGCGCCTCCCAAGCCAAAAGGACCGGAAGGTGCAGGGTGCGGCACAGCAGGTGCGGTGGGTGGTGGGGGCTGCAGGCCTCGGGGGGGCACAGAGGCGGGCCCGCTCTTAGGGGGGCTTAGAGGAGGCGTCAGGCCAGCTTGGTAGAGGGGTGGGTGCCGCTTGCCCGACTTGAGAAAGTCAAGGAAGGAGGCCATGAAGCCTGACTTCATCTCTGGCTGCTTCTCCTCTACCTCCTTGATCTTGGCCTCAATTTTCTCACGGGTCAGGTTGGAATCCAGGCTGTTGTGGTCTACACTCGAGATGGCATCATTGGAAGGCGCTCCCAGACCCTCACCAGCCTTGGGCACAGATAGCTTGATCTAGACATGAGGATAGCAAAGTGTCAAGGTCTGGGGACTCGAGCCCCAAGCCTCCTCCTTCAGATCCAGGGAGTCACATTTTGCCCTTCCTGAGACCCTTGAGTTCCGTATCCCACCTCACTTTAGAGCACTCCAAATCCCAACCAGCTCGTGGAATCCTAGATTTCAGTACAATTGGTCTCACCTAAGTGATGGTAGGCCAGCACCCAGACCTTCCATAATACTCAGGCACTCAGGATCTGAACGGCCAGGCCATCCTTCCATGCACAAGCCTTTAGAACCTGTGTCCTGACACCCTGTCCTCTCAGGAGCATCACATTGCAACGTCCCATCTCATGGAGACAGCAGGGTTCCACCTGGGTGGCTGTCTAATGCTTCTTACTGGGTAACCACATTCCAATGCCCAGTACGCCTTGCCACCTTCAATTTCCAACCCAACCCAACCCCTCCGAGACCCGGTCCAGTCCCTCACCTTAAGCGGCTTCAGAGGCTCCAATCGGGTACTTCCCATTTCCTCAGCCTTCCTGCCTCTGCCCCTACCCCGGCCCCGAGGTTTCTTGGCCCCGTCAGTGGTTATGGAGGCTGAGGCTGGCCCTGCCATGGCTGGCCCCTCCAGTGGACGAATCCGGGGCCTCCCCCTGGGCCGGGGAGGGCCGTCGCGCTTTGCCTTGGTGGGCTTGCGGCCTCGGCGCCGGGGGCCGTCGGGACCAGGGTTAGGTGGGCAGAAGTCTATATCACCGAGCGGCGAGAGGGCTGGTCGGGAACGGCAGCTAGACACCAGATCAGGCAGGCGCCTTGGGTTGAGGCGGATATCTGCGGGCACGTCGGCCTTGTCCTCATCAGCCTCAAACTCATACTCCTGCGCATACAGTTTCTTCGGTGTCTGAAAGGGGGGGTCTCGGCGCCGTAGCAGGTGGAAAGAGGATGTCTTCAGCAGCTTCTTTGGCTTGGTTGAGCAGAAGATGGGCGAGGTGAGGCCGCCCTTGGGCTCCGAGACAGGTGGCGGCGGCGGGGGAGGCGGGGGCGGCGGGGGCGCCGACTGATGTGGCCCACTCTGTATCAGGCCTAGCGGCTCCGCGTTGACTGTGGAAGGGAGCTCAGGGGGTTTGTTGGGGTCCAGGCCCAGGCCCGGAGTCTCTGGCCCAGCTCCAGATGCCCGGCCGCCACAGTAGGGACCATAGGGATCATACGCAGTGGGGCCAGGGGGTGGACCAGCACCAGTCTTGGGGTCTCCATCGTCTTCAGTCTGTCCAGCCTTGCCATAGTCATCAGCTGCCCCTCCACCAAACATCTCCTCCATGGTGGGGAAAAAGCTCCTCTCCTCATCCTGAAGCAATGAATCGGGGAAGCAGATGGACGTGAGGGGCACGAATCGTGGAGCCTTGGTCCCTTGAGGGCTGGGGCTTCGGTAAGCGCCTGCGGGGTCCTTGCCCTCTGAGTTGGGCGGTCCTACGCCAGCATCCCCTGGCCCCGTTGGCAATGGTTCCAGAGCCCCAAGCAATTCTTGCATAGCTCCGGGAGGCTCCAAGCTCTCTTCAGGTCGCAAGCGAGGACTGGGGGCTGTGGGCTCCAGGCCGTGACTGCGGAGGTGGGCTTCAAGCTGCAGAGGCATAGGTGGCGGCGGTGGGGGTGGCGGCGGCGGCTGGGGAGCCCCATCCCGGGTGGCTGGCTCAAGGAGGTGGACGCCGACTTTGGGGGCACTGGGTGAGGGACTGGGGGCATGGCTGAGCACAGAGGGGAGCAGCTGGGGAGGAGGCGGAGGCAGCACCATTGGAAGGTCGGGACCTCCAGCCTCCAAGAGGAGGCCATGGGGTGTTGGCTGGGCTGGCTGGGCCGTGGGTGGTGGGGGAGGTGGGCTCTTCTGCAAGAAGGCCCCCAGCTCCTTGGCACCTGCTCCATAGTGAACAACTGAGGTGGCTAGCCCCTCGGGGGTTTCGCCACCCCGCTCTGGCCCCTTCTTCTTGTCCTTCATCCTCCCCAGGCCCAGCTCCAGTGCAGCCGTGGCGCCCTCATCCAGGCTGGCACTGGTCCGGATGACACTTTGCAGATGGTACCTCTGGGGATCTTCCTTGGCCAGTTCATACGGTGTGCCTGGCGGTCCTCCAGCTCCCTTAGAGGCCTCGGCAGGCCCAGCCTCACCCACCAAGCCATCTGCCCCTGAGGTCCGAGGTGGGCTGGGTGCCTGAAGCAGGTGCTGAATCAGAAATTCTTCATCTTCGGTGCGCTCAGTGGTAGCACCACCGGGGCCAGCGAGCAGCTCGGAGCCATCCCCTTTTCCCTTGTAGCCACCGGCTCCAGCTGCATAGGTGCTGGCTCCGGGGGGCGCCAGGAACGGAGCCGAGGCTAAGACTGAACTTAAGTATTTGCCAGGGGCTCCTGGAGAGCCAACACCAGGAGGGCGGCCAGTAGCAGGTGGTGACTGGAGGGGTCGGATGATATGAGATGGGCTAGCCTCCCCACCACCGCCCAGAGAACTGGGTCCCCAGCCACCTCCATGGCCTGAGAGAGCCGGGGAGTGGCCCGTACTGTAGCTGAGGGAAGGGCTAGCCGTGGGGAGACCCTGCGAATGGGCAGCTGGCCCTGGGTAAGGCTCACCCTGTACCCCATAGAGCTGACCCTGAAGCTGGTCTGGAGAATAACTCTGACAGGTAGCCAAGCCAGGAGGCGGGGGGCCGCTGGGAGGCTGTGGGGGACCCCCAGAATAGCTAGGGCCTTTGCTTAAGTCCTGTGCTTGACCCCCTCCAAACCCTTGCCCATAGGCCTGGGGTCCCAGAAGCCCTTGGGGCTGACCAGGGGAATACGCCTGGCCCCCGGCCGCGCCAGCCCCAGAAGCCTTCCCAGCAGCATAGGCAGCTGCCGCTCCGCCCAGGCTCTGACACTTGGGCGTGCCGGTAGATCGAGGCGGCGGGGGCCTGGTGGCACCCCCTGTCGCTGGTCCGTAACCCCCCTTACCCGCCTTGTAACCAGGGGACTGGATGATAGGGCGGTACCCACCGCCACCCCCAGCTGCACCACCCCCAGCTGTCTCTGGGCCTGTGGCCCGGCCAGCTGTTCCAGCTGTGGCTCCACTTGGCCCACCCTTGCTAGGTTCTCCGGCACCTGGGGAAGGTTCCCCACCTCCCAGAGGGCTGCAAGCCAAGCTGGCCCGGTGGCCCATGGAGGGGTAGCTGCCTCCGCAGCTCAGATAGTGCTGCAGGGAATGGGCTGGTGGCGGAGGCGGTGGGGGCTGGGCACTGGCCGGCCGCTGATAGTGTTTGATGACCGTGTCCTGTCGGGGCAGGGCCCGCTCAGGAGGCGGACCTGTGGCAGCACCCGAGAAGTTGTAGAGCTGAGGGGAAGATGGCTCAGCAGCAGTGGCCGCAGAAGAAGAGGCCAGCAGATTGAACTGAGTCGGGAGGTGACGGGGAGGTGGAGGTGGATCTGGGGGACCAGGACGGTAAGGGGGGGTCTGAGCAGGGCCAAGGCCAGCAGGCCCCAAGACACCACCCCCTGCCAGGCGCTCAAAACCCAATGAAGAGGGCACTGTAGGTGCCTGCGAGGGCTTCAGGTGAAGCACATCATGAGGGGACAAGAGCCCATTGGCAGGAGGACTGAAGGGTGGATCCTGGAGGCTGAGGGATGAGGGCACTGGGAAGGGGCGGCTGCCGAAGGAAGCTGGGTGCTGGTAGGCAGACAGGGCAGAGGAAGATGGAAAGGTGCTGGAACCCGGGAGGGCGCCAGAGATGAAGAGTTCCGTGGGACCCGGTGTGTGCATGGCTAGGGATGAAGAAGACCACAGGTCAGAGTAGACCTCCAGACAGCCCTTCTACAGCCCTCTGGAAGCTGGTGCTTACCTGTTTGCCAGGAAGGACTTCGGAACTGGGAGAGGAGAGAGGAGGCGGAGGGACCAGGCTGGGGGCCCCGGGACTCCAGGGCTGAGATGAGGTTCATGACGGAGGTGTCGGGCCCAGCTGAGCCCGCATGGTGGAGGCCAGTGTCAAAAAGTCCAGAGAGGCCTGACAAGGGACAAAAGGACAGAGTCAGCCAGGTAGAGGTGGGGTGGAGAGTATGGGCTGAGACAGAAAGGGCTGAACCAAGTACAGTTCAGAAAAAGGCTGGGGGAAAGAGCCAGAGACAAGCAAATGGCCGTAGTGCCTGGAAGCCGAGTCAGGAGGATTAGACCTCCAACTACAAACTGTGAGACCCTGTCTCCAAATAAAGGAACGAAGGAATGAAGAGAGGGAAGAAGGCTGTTGCTAAGCACTTCATAAGGAAGGCTCCAGGCTTGACTGCCAGCACCACAGAAGCACCCGTAAAAAGAAAGAAAAGAAAATAAATGGAAAAAATTTTAAAAAGTCAAAACAGGCGGAAAACAGGGAGAGAACCAATAAGAAGAATCGGGGGTCATTAAAACTGGGCTGGTTTAAAAGTCAGAGGGAAGGGAGCCAATCAGGGTTGTGGAAGGCGAGGCCAAGGTAAGTGGATGAGTTTACTTTTAAGAGGAGAGGGAGAGGGGGCTGGAGGGACCGTTCAGTGGTTAAGAGCACTGTCTGCTCTTTCAGAGGTCTTGGGTTCAATTCTCAGCAACCACATGGTAGCTCATAACCACCTATAATGTGATCTGATGCCCTCTTCTGTCACCCAGGCGTGCACTCATATGCATAAACAAATAAATCTTTAAAAGGGGGGGGGCGGGAGGGAGGAAAGCAAAGATTTTGAGCCAGTAGGGAAGAAAAGGGAGCCAAGGAGCCAGGAGAATCCCACATGGGAAGAAAGGACTGGGGTGGGCTGTTGAGTGGAGGAAAAGCCTGGAAGAGAAGGTGGGATTTGGGGGCCCCTGATGGGCAGTAGCCAATAGGAGCAACAGGGGCGGAGCCATAAAGGGCCTGGCGAATCCAGTGTGAAATGAGGAGGGCCCATAGCCTCACAGGCAACCAATCAGAGGAGAAGTGCCAAAGAGAGGGCCAGGACCCAGGGCAAGACCAATTAGCAGGGGCGGGACTTCCAGCAACCAATCAGATGCCTCGGAGGGTGGACCGGCCCAGCCCTCTAGGATGGAGGCCCATACCTGCGGGGTGGTGGTTGGTGGCATAGCTTTGTAGTGGGTGGGGGGCCGCGTAGGCCTGGCGATGCAAGATGTCTGTTTCTGGGTGCGAGGTCCTGGAGCTGCCGTAGACCAAGCTGGGGGCAAGGGTGAGATGTCAAGATATCCTCTCCTCCTCAGAGAAGGGGCTACAAGGAACTTTCCAACTGAATGGAGGTGTTACTCCAAGGGACCTTGATAAAAACACTGGGGAACCTAATTGTCCCATTGGGGCAAGCACAAAAAATGTCCCTATTCTGGAGCCGCTAAGCTCCCCACGTTTGCAAACACAGGCATGCAGGGCACACTGGGGACAGAGGAAGCCAGGGGAAGCATCAACGTGAAAGGCGTGGTCCTCCCTTGGAGCCCTCCCCCGGCACAGCAGAACCAAAGGTACCATCCTGTAGGGACACGAGGACACCCCAAACCCTGCTAGAACAGCACAGACCCCAAATTAAGCTAGAAATACAGCCAAGCCGGGAGCCGGAGACAGCTTGTGTCCCAAATGGCACGGGGAGAAGGTGGGGAGAGGACAGGACCCAGGGAAAGTCCCAGGTGCAAGTACGGACATGAATTCGGTGCATCCCAGAGCCTGAGGTTCAAGTGCACCGGCCTAGGCAGAGCCAGGTGCATGTACAAACAGGATTTTAATTCACCCGTGGGGAGGAAAGGTCCCGAGTGTGAAGTCCCACTCTAAAAATTTGTACACACTGGGAATGCCAAGTATTGAGGGGGAGGGGCTGAAGGGCAGGTGAAGAGTAAGGACGCCGGACACAGACAAAACTGCAGGAGGCAGGTTCACAGGTGAACACGCGGCCAGCCACGCGTGCACAGGGCCCACGCTCACACTAGCAAACACAAACGGGGGAAAAATCAGACTCTACCACTTCAAGGGCCTAAATCCGTGGCCCTGGACCGGAGGGCAAACAGCGCGCCACCAACCAGATTCTTAGCTTCGAGGGAGGTGGGGAACAGAAGGGGGCGTGTCCCTAATCTCAGGACCCCCCCAACACACAGAACCCTAGTTTAAGAAGGGGGCGGGGCCCCGTGCCCACTCTGCGCGCGGAATTTCTTAGATGGGGGGAGGGCCCCAGTGGCCTAGCGCAGCCCCGGAACAATAGGACCTGGGAGGGGGTGCGCGCCCCCCAGGTCTGCGAGCTAATTCTCCTTTCCTCCCACCTTTGCAGCTACAGAGCCAGGGGCGCCTGGGGGGAGGGGTCAGCAAGCCGGGAATCCAAGCATGGGGGGCAAGTCCAGGCCTTGCTTCGCCGATCCTTCCCATCTTCCCAAGGCCTTCCCGGTTCGAATTTGTTTTTGCGCCGTGCCTGCTTCGTTTCTCTTTTGCAAGCCGGAGCTGGCTTTGGCGGAGTTTGCAATTTGCAAACTGGGGCGGCGGCGTTGTTACAAACCCAAAGAAGGCCGCTCCCTTGCAAGAGCCGGAGGGGGAGTTGGAGATGCACGCGTCGCCGGGCGGGCCCCAGGCCCAGGCCAGGCAGGAATCCCCACCTCTTGGACCGTTTCTCTAGGTCCCCCTCACCTCCTTACCTAGCTTTCGCTGACCTCTCGTAACTCCATCCCGCCCCGGCGCCGAGCGGGTCCCCGAAGCCGGCGCTGGGGTAGTTCCTGTCCATGAATTGGCCGCGGTGGAAATTGGGGGGAGGGGGAGGGAGGGGGAAGGAGGGGGAGCGCGCGCGCTCTCCTCCGCCGCCGCTCCCTCCGCTGCTTTTTTCCTCCCTTTCTCTCTTTTTTTTTTTTTCCTCTGCGGCCACCGAAGGCCCGGGAAGGCCCCGGGCGGGGGAGGGACAGAGGGGCGGGCAAAGGAGGGGTGCAGCCGCTGAGCCAAGGAGGGGGGGTTCCCCCTGGAGGAGGGAAAGGGGGGAGGAGGGACCCCGCTGTCTCCGCCTTTGCCCCGGCGCTTGCAAGAGAGAAGGGGGACGCGCGCTCGGGAGGGGGCGTCCCGGACGGCCCCGGAATGGGTGCAGGCGCTGGGTGCTCGCTCTTTCGCCGCCGCCGCCGCCGCCTCCTCCTCCTCTGCGCTCACGGTGCAGCCATCTTTGCACAAGGCGGCTGGGGGAGGGGGAGGGGAAGGGGGGCGGGCGGCGGGGTGTCTGGCTGCGCTCCGCTTCCTCCCACAATCCCGTGCAAATGCAAAAAAAAAAAAAAAGAGAGAGAGAGAGAGAGAGAGAGAGAGCGAGCTAGAGAGAGAAGGAGAGCTCTAGCGGAGCCCGGGAGGGGGAGGGAGAGGGAGCGCGAGCGGGCGGGCGCGAGCGCAGTGGCGGGGCCTGGGGGTGTAGGGCGCAGCGCCTGTACAGAAATTGGGCTCCACCGCGCACAGATGCGCCCAGGAACGGCGCTCAGTTCGTTTGCATTTTTATTTTTCTCGCATTGTTTCAATTTTGATTTGTGTGTGTGTGTAGGTTCTTTCCCCCCTTCTCCAAAGGTTTTTTTTTTTAAGTAGAGGGCAGCTCAGCTCAACTCCATTACCCCAGGTGCAACACAAACGTAACACCCCTCTTACAGCACATTGCAAATGCGCCCCCCACCTTTATGCTCGATTACGAACCGCCCATGTGCCCGAGTAGGAAAATACACCAAGTCAGGCGTGTGCACGGTTCCCTGCGTGTACGCGCCCCGCGGCACCGGTGGGGACATGGTCGAGTCACGTCTGGTCCGAGTTTCCCAAGAGTCCTGCCCACTCCGAGGCAGGGACGCTGCTCAGGAGAGGTGGGAGGTCGCGCGAGGGGCAGGGGCACCGATTCGGCCACGGGCTGGTCAGGGACTTGCGCGTATCCATGCCCGGCGGAAACACGTGTGTCATGGTAGACCTAGGGTCCGACGACCCTGACTCCCCACGGACACACTGAAGCCCAGTCGTCGAAGAAGCTGGCGACTTCCGGAATCCGCTATGAATCGGGGGCACAGTTCGGGGAGCCCACGCTCCGCAGCAGGTCTTCAATGAGGCCTTCGGAGGCTACCAGGGGTGGGGAGCGTACGAGGCAGAGTCAAACAGCACGCCCCCTCCCCCCAAGACCACACCGACCCGCCCTTGGTGCCTCAACCAATCCTCAATCCTGTAGGCACAAGCCCCACCTTCCTGAAAAGCTGCACTCCTGCAAGGCTG
This sequence comes from Pachyuromys duprasi, assembly GCA_028658305.1. NCBI lineage: Eukaryota > Metazoa > Chordata > Mammalia > Rodentia > Muridae > Pachyuromys > Pachyuromys duprasi. The sequence goes on along the minus strand of CM053762.1, from coordinate 4,156,583 downwards.
GTCCACACCCCTATAGACAATTGCGTGGGGCGGGCCCTGCCCTGCAAGCCCCGCCCCATGTAGGTTGCCCAAAGCCCCAAGCCCGGCCCTTGGGACCCGCCCCTCCCACGCGTTGCTTTCCCTTGTGCTACCCTGGCAGAAGCCGGATACCTGGAGTAAGGGGGCGGAGGGGCGTCGTGCACCCCAGAGGCTACTAATGCCTGCTCATAGGTAGGGAGGCCTGGGGGTAAGGGTGGAGACTGGGGCGTCGGAGGACTCAGAGGGATGATGAGCCCGGTCCTGCGGACAGAAAACGTGTGGTTAGCATAAACCCTACATTGGAGTTGGAGACATAGACAGCGGTGTTCAGTGTTTCCAGAGCACTGGCTGCTCTTGCTGAGGACCCAGGTTCCATTCCCAGCACCCACGCGGCGGCTCATAACCACGAGCCGGTCCTAGAGGATCCAAAGCCCTTTTTATGACCTCGATGGCCCCAGGCACATAAAATGAAACTTTAAAAGAAATTAATAAAAAGAATCCTACCTTATCAAAGGATTACAGACCAAGCCACTGAGTGGGAGGTGACAGAGGCGGAAGGGAGATATCTGGCCCAGAAAAGGACACCCTGATGGGCATGGACAGGTAGACACGAAAACGAACCTGAATGGACACTCTCATCCACAGAAACATAGGTGCCCCAGAGAAACACCACGTCGACAGAAAACAGGAACAGACAAAACAAAGCTCAGTAGGTCCACACAGACAGGAACACAGCACAGAAACATTTAGTTCCAGAACTCCCCAAATCCAGTCTTTAAGGCAAGGTCTCCCAGGATGGCTTCATAAGGTCAAGCAAGCCAGGTGCAGTGGTGCACGCCTGTAGGCACTCGGGGAGGCAGAGGCAGGCAGATCGCTGTGACTTTGTAGCCAGCCTGGTCTGCAAAGCGAGTCCTGGACAGCTAAGGCTACCCAGAGAAACCCTGTCTCAAAAAAACAAAACGTTCAGCAACCCTTATGCCTAGCAGCCCAAGCATTGGGACTGCATGAGCCTGCGCACATGCCCACACACAAAGGATGATCAGAAAACAACACAGGTGGATGTTTCCTCCTTCCACCATGTGGGTCCCTGGAACAGAACTCAGATTGTCAAGATTAAGGGCAAACCCCTAAGCCATCTTGATGGACCTTACCCAGGACACAGGGCATCCTTAGACCCAGCTAACTATGAATTCACATTTCAGATCCTCCTGCCTTTACCTCCCACGTTCTGGGATGACAGGAATGGATCAGTATGATATCTAGTTCCAGACTCTTCTTCACTGGTCTCTTGCCCCAACCTTTAGCCCTCTGAGATCAAGCTTCCTCCTCCCCACTCTCCTTCCCCTCCTCTGTCAAGTCTCTTCCTCCTGGAAGACCCCTTACTCAGGCAGACAGGACTCCTGGGCTCTGAGGTGACGCCGTCGTCGGTACTGTAGATACCAAAAGGCTCCCAAGCCAGTCAACACGATGAGGAGGATCCCAGAGGTCAGCCCCACTGCCAGCCCAGCAACATCCACGCGTCCACGTCCTGTGGGTAGAGGCCACTGCTGGCTCAGGGTTACCACCTCCAACACCTCATTCCTCTCCCTAAGGTTGAGAAGCCAGGGAGATCTGAGGTCCCTTCCTGCTCTTCCGAATGAGAACATGAATCCTACCAGGAACTCGTGAAACTTCATTGAGATCTGAGTAGGGTCTAGTAGGACCCCAGACCTGTCATCTCAGCTACTTGGAAGGCTGAGGCTGGAGGATTGCATGTTAGAAGTCTGATAGTGAATTCAAGGTCAGCCTGGGGATGTTAGTGAGACCCTGTCACAAAACAAGACATGAAAAGAGAATCTGGGATGCAGCTCAGGGGCAGAACAGTTGGGCAGCATACTTAAGGCCCTGGGCTCATCCCCACCACTGGGGAGCAGGAAGAGAGGAAATACTGAGGTGTCGAACTTACAGGAAGCTGTGCCTAAGGTACAGACCCCTTCAACAAACTAGGGAAGCAAAGGCCAACATTCTCAATTTGGTTTGCTTGCGTTTGGTTTTTGTTTTGTTTTGTTTTTTGAGACAGGGTTTCTCTGTAGCCCTGGCTGTCCTGGAGCTCTCTCTGTAGACCAGGCTGGCCTTGAACTCACACAGATCCATCTGCCTCCCCTCCCAAGTGCTGGGATTAAAGGTGTGTGCCACTATGGCCTAGGCAGAATTAAAAAAAAAAAAACATACACATATATATTAAATGTGTGTGAGTGATTTGCTTGCATGTGTCTGTGCACCACATGCATGCCTGTTACCCACAGAGGCTAGAACCGAGTGTCCCCCTGAAACTGGAGAGTTACAGATGGAACTACAGGTATGTGCCACCACCGGGGAACTTCTAGCTTTAAAAGAGAGATTTATTTTATGTGTGCATGCACCACATTCATGCCTGGTGCCATAATAGGTCAGAAGAGGGCATGAGACCCCAGGGAGCTGATGATTGCGACCACCATGTCTGTGCGAAGAACTGAACCCAGGTCCTCTGCAAGAGCAGAAAGGGTAACTTGGCCATCTCTCCAGATTTCTGTTGATTGCCTAAAAGAGCAGTTTGGTTTTTTTTGTACTTGTACCTATGAGAAGGGGGGCAGGTGCATGTGTGTGGGTGCCCACAGACATCAAAGGAAGGCATTGGGTTCCTCTGTGTCTGCTAGTTACCAAGGTCCTCCAGTATTCTGCAACAGCAGCACGGACTCTTAAGCGCTGTGCCATCTCTCCAGCCTGTACTGATTTTTAAAAACTAGGTACCTGTGTGCATGTGTATGTATGTCGTGATCACAGTTCAACCTTCACTGTTTTCTGCTAGGAGTCATCTGCTTTGTTATTTTTGGAATTTTAATTATTTGTATGTGTGGGGCACTGTGTGCCACAGGTGACCAGAGGACCACTTCTGAGAACCAGGCTCCTCATTGTGCCACGTGGTGTCCAGGGACTGAACTCAGGTCATCAGGCTCACTGCTGAGCCCCCTCACTGGCCTGCCTCCCTTTTTTTTTTGAGAAAGGTTCTCTTATTGGGCTGGGGCTAGCTGATTTAGGCAGGCCAGTTAGCCAGTGAGCCCTCCTGTCTCTCCTCTCAAACAGTGGGGTACAGAGGCATACCAGCATGTCCAACTTTTTCCTGTAGATTCTGAGGCTCAAACTCAGGTCCTTGGGGTTCCATGGCAAGCACTTTACCAAATTAAACATCTCTCTGGCTCTTGGTTTTGTTTTATTGAGACAGCAGTCTCAGGCTGACCTCAAACTAGATACGTAGCAGAGGCTGGCCTTGAACTCACAATCTTTCTCCTTCAGCCTAAAAAGTAGCTGGGATTGAAAGGCCAAGGCCAGGGCCCTCAGATCTGGCTACCTTCCATCCCCACCCCAACCCAAGCTTTTGGCTTACAGTGAAAAGACGGGTCTCCCAAAGTCTAGAAGATTTCAGGTGATCCAAGGAGCCACTGGGTCTTGCTGGGATTGTAGAAAAGGAGCTATCTCCCCTAGCAACCAGTTCCACTGTACAGACCTAGGGCCTGTTGCTAAGGTGCATCTACCCTTAGCAACCAGGCCATGAGGGGGTGGGGCAGCTGGTGCCCAGAGGGGGTCCTCCAGCTGGGCAGGAGGCCCTGGTCCTCTAGCTAGGTATGGTTGCTAGGGAGAAGGCCTCCTTAGCAACCATGCAGGCTGTGGCTGGCATGGGGATATGGGGGAGGGGAAGCCAGCCAGGTAGTGCTTCTGGCTTCCTCTGTCTGGCCTGGCCAGGGCCCTGTTGCTAAGGAGCAGCCCCCCTTAGCAACAAGGCTCAAGCCAGGATGAGGGCTTCAGAACTAAGAGGAGGGGATGGGGTAGGCAAACTGGACAGGTGAGAATGGCCAGGCTTCCTGCCCTAACTCTGTTGCTAGGGAACAGCCCCACTAGCAACCAAGATGCTTGTAAGGGGCTGGAGCTCTGGACTCCAAAGCAGGGCCCAAGTGAGTTTGTCCCTCTAATGGGACCCATAACAATAACCCCTTCTTCCATCCCCCACCCCCACCAGACACACAACGTCTCCCTCCTGTGAGTGTGAAAGCAATGTGCTGGGTTTCTCAGACAAGGGCCATAGTGAAAAGGGAGGAAGCGTCTTGTCAGGCATCTCTGGACAGCATAGGATTTGAGGGAAGGTGGCCTTGTATGTGTTGAGGGGACTTTAGATTGGACTCCAGGACTGATGGCTCTTTCCCAACATGGAGCAGGAGGCCTGAATACCACTCACCTCCCTTGCCATTGTACTTATAGCCTTCCCAGAAGCGTTCCTAGGATTGGAGGGGAAGAGAAGGGAAAAACAGCAACTAAACATGGAAAGTCACGGGTCCGCACACATAACCAGTCCACCCCCAGGGAGGTGAGGAGGGAGGTGAAGGCTGGATGCCTGGAGAAGGCAGAGGCCCTCACCGTCAGCGTGTTGTCCTCAAAGCACTCTCGGGCCTCCTCCCAGGAGCACCTCTCCTCTATACACTCCCGCTCCAGGTTCCCAGGGGTCAGCAACTCCAGGTCCCAGTGGTTCGCTCGAGGAAGACGCCTGTGGTGAGCTAGGAAACTCTGGGCCTTCGGGGGATCCAGGAAGATGTCAAGAACTAAGGACATCAGGGTCAAAAGTGAAGAGTCCTTAGGACTGAGGACAAAGAAGATAAAGAGCTGGGGTTCTAGAGGTGAGTGCCAGTGCATGGGTCTGAGCCAGGAGGGCCAGGGTCTGGGCCACCGGCTATGAACAAGGAAGGCTGGAGTCCAGAATTCTATTTCTGAAGGAGGAAGGCTAGGGCTTGGGCTTGTGGGTCTGAGGAAAGAGGCTGAGGCATGGAGGGCTGGGGCCTGGACTTCCTGGATCTGAGGGAGAAGGGCTGGCCCCCAGGAAGCCAGCAAATATCCTGGGTAGAGAAAGGCAGAAATTAAACCTCTGCAAGGCTCTTCCCCAAACACTCACCTTGGTTTTGCTCTCTGTGAGGTAAGGTATCCAGACAGTTGGCCAATCCCATGTAGACTAAGAGCAGGGAAGGATGGCCCCTCATATTTTATGTGGACTCCCAGATGACAAATGCCTGAGTAGAGGCACGAGGCAAGGACTTCCTGCCTGGACTCTGCATCACGAAGAGAATAAAAGCAAGCACCCAGCCTGTCTCTATCAACTCATCTGACTTTTCAAAGCAATACTAGTACATCTGCTGCCTTATAAGTGACTCTGTCATCAGGTGGCAAAGTTGCTTGCCTATTGTACCAAGTCTTTGAATGTCCAAGGAGCATTTCAGAGGTGACAGCGCTCTCTCAATGATAAGCACACAGTTGCTGAGGCTATCTTTTTCTATACCTCAGCACCCATCACAAATCTGACACATAGTAGGCATTTAAACAGGTTTGTCTTGAGTCCTGGTCCGTTCCAACTCGGCAGATTCCATTCCAAGTTAACCTCCCTCTGCCAGTTGCTGCCTCATCCACCCTCAGAGATCAAAGATTACAGGACAGACCAGGTTCTATACTTCTAGGTTCTGAAGGCTTGCAGGGGGCGGGGAAGGGCCCTGGGCTCCGGTGTCTAGAGCTTAGAGTCCCAAATTTCTAGATCCCAATGGTTTGGAGAGTCAGGACACCAGAAACCCCGCCCCCAAGTTTCTCTGGGAGCATTCATTCACTTACCTTCCCAGACACCCTGCCTCTCTTCAATGAAGACCCTCTGGGCCAGCAGTAGCCCGCTGTGCGAAGGGGGTGGGGGAGAGGGGAGGGGAAAGGGAGGAGGGGTGCTCCAGTTCAGTAACTAGGCCCGATCCGGCTACTGGCAGGGGGCGGGGCTACTGATTACCTGCTTTGGGAGGGACTCAGGTAAGGGACAAAGTACTTAAAGGAACCATAGGACCAAGGTCTTCAGGGACACAGCCTCACATAGAAGGAGTAAGGCTTTCCTACACTGTGGAGGGCTCTAGGGGCTTTATTAGAGTCTTTTCCTCCTCTTTTCCCAGCCTGGGTCTCTCTTTACAGACTACTTGATGGCAGAGCCCCGAAAATAAATCTTGGGTCTCTAGAGATATACAAACTGGTGGGAACGGAATGTTTTGGTTCCTAGAATGGGCGGTACAACAGTAAATCTCTTTCCTGCGGGTAACTTGAACAGCTTGGCCCCGTGATTTTTGACTATTGCTCTTTCTATAAAATGGGCAAAGAAGAGTTCTCAATCGTCTCTTAAGATGTAACGGGAAAAAAGTAGGTATCTATTTGGGGAGTGGGTATCAGAATCTCTAGGCGAAGGAGAAAGTCCTTAAACTCAGATCTAAAGAGCCTCAAAGCAACTGCCCCGCTCTGGGGAATGTCTAGTACAGGTTATGATATTTCAGCCACTTTCGCTCACCGGAACCTTCGAGTTGTCGCTCACGTTTCCGGGGGGGCTGGAAGAAAAGAAGAAAGCACTTACCAAGCCAGGAGAATCGCCTCCGAAACTAGGGGCAGTGTTATTTCCGTTTTCTACTACCTGGCGGAAGTGGTGTGAAAAAAACAGTACTCTTCCGGTTCGGGACGCAGTTGAAGCCACAACAAGTCGGATAACCGTTTGTGAGGTGAGCTTCAGGCGGCGAGGGGTCGCGTCCTTAAGATCCTTTTTTGTGGGAGATTATTTGGAGTTCTGAGAAATGTAGGATAAGGTTTAGCATTCCGACTTCCTGTTAATGGTTAATAGCGCGCTCTTGGACTCCCTAGTTTGGAAGCTGAACTACATCTCCCAGCATTCCTTCTAATATGTCACCCTCATCCTGGCAGCTCTTAGAAAATGTAGTTCCTCAAGGAAAAGCGACCTGGCCCAGTGCAGGGAAGAACGTGGGATTCTCTGAATTAGTGAGAGTTAAGACAGGATTCCTTAATCCGTTTCTGCTTTCTAGATAATGGTGGAGGATGCCGCCAACACCTCTGCCCAAGTGTTGAAATTAAAAAGTGTGCGCCGCTACGCCCAGCCACACACACATATACATATATACGTTTATGTTAGTGTTTGTTTACTGGCTTGTTTTTGTTTCTTTCGTTTGTTTGATTTTTTTCAAGACAGGATTTCTTTATGTAACAGCCCTAGCAGTTTGTAAACCTGTCACTTTGTCGACCAGGATCGAACTTACAGAGATCCGCCTGCCTCTGCCTCCTGAGTACTGGAATTAAAGGAATGTACCACCACACCTTTTTTAAAGACAGGGTTGCATGTAGTCCAGGCTGCCATAAAATTTCATTATATGTCTCTGTAGGAAGATTAAGATTTATTTAAACCGGATGTGGTGGACACATCTTTAATCCCAGCACTGGAGAGGCAGAGGTAGGTGGATCTCCTTGAGTTTGAGGTCAGCCTGGTCTACATATGGAGTTCCGTGCCAGCTGGGGCTACCTAGTGAGACACTGTCGCCCCCCCCCCAGCCCTCCAAAAAAGGAAAGGATTTGTTTTCATTTTATGTGAATGAGTGTTTTTGCAAGTTTTTTAAAAAAAGATTTATTTACTTATTATTTGTACAGTATGCTGTCTGCATGTATACCTGCACGCCAGAAGAGGGCACCAGATCTCATTATAGATGGTTGTGAGCCACCATGTGGTTGCTGGGAATTGAACTCAGGACTGGAAGAGTAGCCAGTGCTCTTAACCTCTGAGCCATCTCTGCAGCCTGTTTTGCCAGTTTTTATGATTATGCCTTCTGTGTGCATGCAGGGCCTACAGAGGCCAGAAGCAGGCCATCAGATGCCCTGGAACTGGAGTTACAGACACTTATGAGCTGCCACATGGTGTTAGGTATCAAACCCAGGTCTTCTGGAAGAGCAGCCAGTGCTCTTAGCCACAGCACAATCTCTCCAGCCTCTTAATTTGTTTTGTTTTGTTTTGAGACAGGGGCAGCCCAGTACTGAAATTACAAGCATGCAGTCATGTTGTTCTTATTTCCAGTGAGCTTTATTGGGATATAATTTCACATAATATGTACTTTCCCCACTTAAAGCAAACAATTCAGTGGTTTGTAGTATATTCACAGAGTTGTACTGACATCACCACCAACAATTTTAGAGCATGTTCTATGGGTGTGGCAACGCACACCTGTGATCCCTGCAATCTCAGGGTATTCAATGCCCTCTTCTGGCCTCCAAGGGCACAGGTAGTAACCTGCTACAGAGGAATCATTCAGTCGGTAGAGGCTGAAGAGTCTGGAGTTCAAACTCATTCTCAGGTGCATAGAGACTCAGAGGTCAACCTGGGCTACATGAGATCCTGTCTCAAAACAATTTTAGAACATGTTTAATATCCCCAAAAGAAATCCTGTCCCACATTCTTTGCTACTTCCTCTGTCTTTCCCACTCCCGGGCCTTGGCAGTCTCTAAACTCCTATGAATCCGCCTAATCTGCACATTTTTTCTGAATACAGTCATACAGTATATGGGCTTTTGTGACTGGCTGCTCTCACTCGGCATGCTGTTTCTTGTTATATCCTGATACCCTCTTTTTGGACAAATAGTATTCTGTCATATGAGATAAACCACATTTTATTTCTCCATCAGTTGCTGGCTCTTTGGGATTGTTCCTCGTCTTTGGCTGTTACAGGTGGTGCTGCCTTGAACATTTGTATTCAAGGTTTGGATGAATGTGTTCTCTTATTCAGCAGGAGTAAAATCTGGGGGTCAGTGATTATATTGATCCTCTGGAAGAACTTCTCAGCATTGATGATTATATTGATCCTCTGGAAGAACTTCTCAGCATTGATGCATGGGTGTGTGCGCGTCTGTCTCCAGGCTCCTCCCCTCTTCACCCTCACTCTGTTGTTTGGTTATATGTGGTTGTAATAAGGTGTGAACTGGCTTTTTATTTTGTGTATGTGTGTATGTGTATGGTCATGAAATCTAGAGTGTGTCTTTCTTGTATTTGGGTGCCCACAGAGGCTAGAACAAAGCATTGTATTATCCCTGAAGCTGAGTTACAGGTAGTTGTGAGCCATCAGAGGTTAGTGGAAAGAGGTGGTGCAGACCCCTTTACTTCCCCTGCTGTTTAGGGTCAGTGTTTGTTTGTTTGTTTGTTTGTTTGTTTTAGGGCTATACTAATCTTCATCAGCAGACTCAGCCAGCAGGCTCCCCCAAGCTGCTGTACTGGGAAGCGTTTCTGTCTGTCTGTCTGCTCCAGACTGCCTCACCCTCTGTCTCTGGTCTCTCCAAACTGCCACTTGCCACATGCTACCACGGCTACCGCTGCACACCACCCTTTCTCTCTGGGTTCTCATATTTATATCCTCAGAGCCCTAGACCACGCCCCTCCCTTTGCCCCACGAGGCAGGCCATTAGCAGCTGTCAAAGGCCACACCCCACACGAGACAAATATCAGCTGTGGACAAACTGAAGCCCAACTAAAATCCCAGACTTGGGATTAAAACAAGAACATATTTACATAACATAACCGAGTTTACAAAGAAACCAAATTACATCTGGGTGCTACTTGCATCCAGAAAAGATGGTGGGGCCCCTCTGAGCACTGGAGTGCTACCTCTGAGTGTTATCTCTCCCTCATCAGCACACCTACCCTGCCAGCAAGACTCAAGGACATCAGTCCAAGGTACCTTCCTGCCTCTACTTCCCTAGTGTCGGACTTCAGGTCTGCACCACATCGGGCTTCCAGCACTCCTTTGACATTTTATTTTGAGCCAGGGTGTCATCTTTACACTTCCCAGCCATAGCTTAAATTCATTCTGTAGCCTAGGCTGGCCTTGAATTTGTGACCCTCCTGCTTCACCCTCCCAGGTAGCTGGGGTGACAGACAGGAAACCAGATAAAGTGTATTTATTTCATGTGCATTGGTGTTTTCCCATGTGGATGTCTGTGAGGGTGCTGCATCCCTTGGAACTGGAGTTACAGACCGTGATAAGCTGGCGTGTGGGTGCTGGGCATTGCAGCCTGGTCAGGTCCTCTAGAAGTGCCAGTGTTCTTAGCTGCTGAACCATTTCTCCAGACCCCCAGATCTGATTTTTTTTTTTTTGAGACAGGGTTTCTCTGTGTAGCCTTGGCTGTCCTGGATGCGCTTTGTAGACCAGGCTGGCCACAAACTTACAGAGATCCACCTGCCTCTGCCTCCCAAGTGCTAGGGTTTCAGGCATGGGCCACCTCGCCCAGCTCAGATCTGAATTTTGTTTTCTTGTTGGTCTGCTAGAATTCTGTATAGCTATAGTGCTTGTTTTGAAGATCTGAGTTTATTCTTCTGCCCATGACACAGGAACTTCATCTTGACTTACAAGAAAGGCTAAGGAGTCAGCACATGCACACAAGGTTTACCTGAGATGTTTCTACACCCCCCCCCCACTGGGAGGAACCACACAGCCATAGGGGGGTACTAGAAACTGATTCTCAACCTGTAGGTCATGACCCCTGGGGGTTGTATGTAAGATATCCTGCGTATCAGATATTTACATAATGATCCCTAACAGTAGCAAAATTACAGTTATGAATGACATAGCAATGAAATAATTTTATGGTTGAGGTCACTACAACATGGGTCTTAGACAGAAATTTCCACTGGACGTTAGCTTCCACCAGCAAAGTCAGGGTCCTCATTGCTGGCATGTGTAGGTGCTTCCTGACCTTTTGGTGTGTGTAAAGTCATCCAGACCTGCTCACCCAGGCTGCATGTGACTGACACTCCAAGGAGCCAAGACACACCCATTTCTCCACAGCCCCTATCATTGCCTCCAGGAGGTTTTTTGCATATTGCTATGACATCAGGGAAGAGGGATATTCAGAATTTCAGAATTAGGGCCAGGCATGATGGTGCACGCCTCTCATCCTAATGGAGGTCAGACGACAACTTTCAAAAGTCTGTTCTCTCCTTCTACCGTGTGGGTTCCTGGTGTCAAACTCAGGTCATCAGGCTCTATGGCCCCTTTACTCCCTGAGTCATTCCCCCTTCCATTGTTTGGTTTTTTGAGTGTTTCACCATGTAACTGTAGCCAAAAGCTCTCTATGTAAAGATTGACTTTACAAATATTTTGCAGGTGTATGTGTGTGTGCCCGATGTCTCTGGAGGTCATAGGGCCATTGAATTCCCTGGAATTAGAGTTACAGGTGGTTGTGAGCTACCATGTCAGTACTGGGAACTGAAATCCGCGTCCAGTGCAAAAGCCACGAGTTTGGGGCTGAAGAGGTGTCTGCATTGGTTCTTTTGCAGAGAACCTAGGTTCAGTTCCCAGCACCGGAATGGCAGCTTACAACTGCCATTTCTAGGGGATCTGACCCCCTCTTCTGGCCCGCTTGGGCTGCTGACACATAGGTGATGCACAGACACATATGCAGGCAGAGCTGTGGTCCCTTTGGCCTTGAACTCTTTGTTCTCGCTGATGAGGGGCTGTGGGCTTTTATTGGCCGCACTGTCTTCTGTTTGCGGCTTAGGGACAACATTGCTTAGCTGACAGTGGCTAGCTTAGCTGGGCCCCTGTGGTGAAGGTGTGAGGAAAAACTATAACTTTACTTTCAGGGGATCTGACCTCTCCGCCCTCTGGCCCCTGCAGGCACCAGGCACACACGTGTTGCACAGACATACATGCAGGCAAAACACCCACACACATAGAAATAAATCTTTCAAAAGGAGTTTTATCAAGCCAGGCATGGTGGCCCACCCCCAGCACTCTGGGAGGCAGAGGCAGGCAGATCTCTGTAGTTTTGAGGCTAGCCTGGTCCACAAAGCAAGTCCAGGACAGCCAAGGCTACACAGAGAAACCCTGTCTCAAAAATAAAAAAGTTTTATCTTTTAAAAATTTTTAAAAATTTAATCTTAACCTAATTTTTTGTTAATGAGTATTTTACCTGAATGTACTGTGTGTCCCTCAGGTGTGGCTGATATCCAGGGACATCAGCAGAGGGACCAGATCCTCTGAATTGACTTATGGATAGTTGTGAGCACCACGTGAGTGCTGGGAATCAAACCTCTGGAAGAACAGTCTTAACCACTGAACCATCTCTCCAGTCCTGGGCTTGGTGGCAGCTGCCTGTCTAGGACTGGAGCAGGAGGATAGGAAGGTCAAGGTCATTGTCAGTTTCATAGCTTCAGAGGCCAGTCTAGGCTTCTCGAAACCTGGTATGGAGAACCATCGGGCATAGTGTTGTTGATTGCTCCCTGTAGACGGCACTGTCCATCCACAGGCGCTTAAAGGGGACCGGCATGCTAGCATCAGACTGCAGCCACAGTCCAAAGGACATGCCTGCTCGGCAGATGGAGAGTGACGCCGAGGAGGAGGGTCCCTGCCCAGTTTTCCCCTCTGTTTTCCGTCTTCAAAACTGGTGTGTGAGCCTTGCCGCCACAGCACACGCCGAGGTCATGCAGCTCTGCCATTGGCTCTCTCCTTCGTGTTTTCATGGTACAGGGGACTGACCTCAAGTTTGCAAGGCAAGAGAGCACCTCCACCCTGAGCCATCTCGTGGGCCTGTGGTTTGGTTTTCTGAGACAGGGACCCTCTCCGCCCTTGCTGTTCTGGAACTTGGTATAGAACTTGGCCTCGCCGCCCAAGTGCTAGGGTTGCAGGTAGGGACCACTGTGTCTAAGGCCCCAGCTCATCTCCTCCTGGAACACTCACACGGAGCAAGAGTATAACTGTGGCCCAGTGGCTTCTAACTTGCTGTAAGCTACCACACTCAAAACTAGAGAGAATTCCAACCCATCTCAGGCCCTGCCTGCCCCTGGCACACTGCAGAAAGCCTCCTTCTCAGACCCTCATACTTTTTTTTTTTTCATGGTTTTTGTGTGTTTGATTTCCTTGCAGTGTTGGGGTTGAGCCTGGAGCCTCTTGCGTGCTAGGCAAGCACTCTATTACTGAGCTCTGTCGCAGCTCTTCTTTTGCATTTGAGATGACTATGTTGCCCAGGCCAAGACCTGAGATAGCAGGCCTGCATTACATGACACCATCAGGCCTGGCATGTGGCTTTTCTCCTTTTTCTTTTCCTTCCTTCCTTTTCTTTCTTTTTCTTCTTTCTCTCTCTTTCTCTTTTTCTTTCTTTTCTTTTCCTTCCTCTTTCTTTCTTTCTTTCTTTCTTTCTTTCTTTCTTTCTCTTCTTTCCTCTTTCTCCTTTCTTCCTCTTTCTTTCTTTCTCTCTTTCTTTCTCTCTCTTCTTTCTTGATAGTTTCTCTGTGTAACAAGCCCTGGCTGTCCTGAATTCGATATGTAGACCAGGCTGGCCTCAGACTCGCAGAGATCAGCTAGCTTCTACTTCCCAAGTGCTGGAATCAAAGATGTGCGCCACCACTGCTTGGATATTTTTAGTTTTTTGAGTCAGGATTTCTCTGTGTGGAGCTTTGGCTGTTCTGGACTGTTTATTTTTAAATAAGCAGTTCATTTATTCCAGTGTGTGTGTGAGAGAGGGGTCCCCTGTTGCTGCAGTTCTAGAAGTTTTAAGTTATGACATCTCTAGCAATCTCTCTATATTTTTTTATTGCAGAGAAGTATGAGTGATTACCAAAACAGTTTTAAACACAAAGGGATGATGTTAGGTTAAATTGGGAAATGATGAAAATATAAGTTCATGGAGAAAAGATATGTAAAATTCATTTTTTGTTGAAACAGCTTTTTTTGTTTGTGTGTGTGTGTTTCAAATGAATTGTGGAAAGTATCAAAAAAACATTAGATTATGTCAGCTATGTTTTCAAAGATAATAATGATGGATTTTTAAAATATACAGGCTGGAGAGATGGCTGAGTGATTAGTAGTGACTGCTGCTGTTCCAGAAGACCTGGGTTAGGTTCCAAACACCCACGTGGCAGCCCACAACCACCTGTAACTCCCACTCCAGAGGATTTGTCGCCCTCTTCTGGTGATGGCAGACACTGCATGCACACAGTGCACTTTTAAACAAGCAGGCATACATGTGCCCCTTCTCTCCCTCCTTCCTTCCTTTCTTTTTTTTCCTCCCTCTCCCTTTCTTTCTTTCTTTCTTTCTTTTGGTTTTTTTGAGACATGGTTTCTTTGTGTAACCCTGGTTGTCCTAGAACTTTACATGGGACCCAGAACTTTAAAAAATACTGGTTTTTTTTGTTTGTTTGTTTTTTGAGACAGGGTCTCACTGGGTAGCCCTGACTGTCCTGGACCTCACTCTTAAATCAAGGTTTCAGTTGTGTTGCCAAAGTGCCCTACATGGTAACTTGTTTTGTTTGCTGAGCAAGGTCTCATGTAGCCCAGGCTGACCTCCCAGTCAAATTGTCGATGAGAATGGCCTGGAGCTCTTTATCCTCCCAAATGCCGTGATCATCAGCCTGTACCTGGGCTTAGTAAAGTAACGGTGAGAGGTGAAAAGCACACATGGAGGCTTGGGGCGCATTAAGTCCGTAGACTGCCGCCAAGCACAGGGCCCTGGGTTGGATCCCCAGGGTAACTTTGTAAACTGGATGTGTGACCTGGGTTTTGGTGGCAGTTAGATTGCTGTGAGCTCAGAACCAATCTGGTTTACAGACTGTGTCCAGGACAGCCTGAACTACACAGAAAAAGCCTGTCTGGAAAAACCAAAAAAGAAAGAAAAACTAGACATGGTGGCAAAGCCTGGTTTGCCTAGAATTCAAGGTTAGCATGGCCTACAGAGTAAAATACTGGTTTTTTTTATGATTTATTTCTTTATTATGTTCTATACTGCATGAAGAGCCTGCACACTAGAAGAGGGCATCAGATCGCATTATGAGCCACCATGTGGTTGCTGGGAATTGAACTCAGGACCTCTAGAAGAGCAAGCAGTGCTCTTAACCTCTGAGCCCTCTCTCCAGCTCCTGAGATACTGTGTTTAAAACATAAAGAAGCCGGGTGCAAGGCGCGCACCTGTAATCTCATCACTCTGGGAGGCAGAGGCAGGTGGATCTTTGTGAGTTCAAGGCCGGCCTGATCTACAAAGACAAACCACAAAGGTGGTGGTGCCTTTAAGCCGAGCACCCGGGAGGCAGAGGTGATGGAATCTGAGATCAGCCCGAGCTTCATATTGAGACTCGGTCTCAAAAGAAAAGGAAGTAGCCACATGCTGCCGTCCTCTCTCCTGCTTCCGACCGGTGCG
This sequence comes from Pachyuromys duprasi, assembly GCA_028658305.1. Lineage (NCBI taxonomy): Eukaryota > Metazoa > Chordata > Mammalia > Rodentia > Muridae > Pachyuromys > Pachyuromys duprasi. The sequence goes on along the minus strand of CM053762.1, from coordinate 4,141,535 downwards.
TCGAGGTGGTTTATGGCTGAGCTGAGCTGAGCTGAGCTGGCTTCTGGAACTGGCTCCTGGCCCCGGAGGTTGTTGTGTCTGGGGTTGTCCCAGCCCTGCCCCTTCCCCTCTTTCCACAGGATGACACGGCACGGCAAAAACTGCACCGCAGGGGCTGTCTACACCTACCACGAGAAGAAGAAGGACACAGGTGCATCCTGGGGGCCTCACGCTCACCCCTGCCGTCACCCTCTGTGCGGTGTGGCTGTTCTACTCCCCTGTTTTCCTGCCTGCCCCTGCCCTGGGTATACTAATGATGGTGACTGTAGGCCCATGTGGTCCTCTAACACGCGCCATCCCATGTCAGTTCTGTCCCCTCCCAACCATTCCTGGGTACCAGCTTTGCAGAAAGGAGGGCTGAGAGCCACAGTGGGCTCCTACCCCAGGAGAGGGGAGCCGGCCACGGACTCCTCACCCTGCCACAGGGGAATAAGGCTGGCCTCGCCATGCCTTTCTTGGCTCCCACTCAACCTCCATACTTCTCTTGGGCATTTGGTGAAGGGCATGTCCTCACTCATCCCTTTTTGTGTCCCCAGCGGCCTCAGGCTACGGGACCCAGAACATTAGACTGAGCCGGGACGCCGTGAAGGACTTCGACTGCTGCTGTCTTTCCCTGCAGCCCTGCCATGATCCTGTGGTCACGTGAGCTGGGGAGGGGCAGAGGGGCAGCTGGCATGTGTGGTTTTAGTGGTTACTGTGGCTGGCTCAGGGGGTAGAGTGCCTTCCCCAAGCATGCAGGAAGCTCTGGGTTCGTCGCCCATGCCACACAATACACACCTGTTGCCCTGGCACTCAGGCAATGCAGACAGGAGGATCAGGGGTTCAAGGCAAGCCTCAGCTACATTGAAGTTTGAAGCTAACTTGAGTTGTAGGTGTCAGAGCTGGGCTGAAGGGGTTACTATGGAAGATGTCAGCTAAGGAGGTTTAGTGGGACCCAGGGTGGAGAGCGCACATAGAAGTGAGTGAATGCTGTCATGTGATGAGGCCCTGGTCCTGTGGCTGAGCCAGACCCATGCTTTCCTCTTCCCCACTCTGCAGCCCAGATGGCTACCTGTATGAACGGGAGGCGATCCTGGAGTACATCCTACACCAAAAGAAAGAGATTGCCCGGCAGATGAAGGTGATGAGGCTGAGAAGTGAGGGTCACAGGGGCAGTGTCTGATGCCAATTCCCTTTCTGGAGGGGCCTTCACTGATGCTGGCTCTGCCCGGAACCCCCACCCCACTTCTCTTCAGTAGTTCTCCGCTCTCGGCCCAGGCAGCCTCTGTGCTGACGTCCTGCGGGCCAGGGCTTCGGGGCACACCTGCCAACCCTCCTCCAGGAACCTGTGACTCGTGTGTGCCCTCAGATTCCCTGCTGTGTCCACTGTGGACCGCAGCCCTCAGGAGCGCCTCCCCCCCCCTTCAGCCAGGCACTTAGCAGAGGCTTGTGATGGAAATGGGTACTGTCTGTGGGCATCAGTCTTACCGTCTGTACCATGGCTAGCAGGGTGAAATGGGGGCCAGCGGCTCAGAGACACAATAGATCTCTCTGTGTGCTTACTGTGGTCCAGGCCCATCCATCCAGGGACAGTCACCCTGGTGTCTGGGAGGTGTCCTTCACCCCTGTGTGGGAGCACATTGGATCTGGCCCCCTTCCTTCTGCAGCCCGGTTTTCTGGTGCTCAAGACACACTGAGGGTTTGTTTGGACCAGGGATGAAACCCAGGGCCTCACAGGCCACGTATCTGCTCTGCACTCCAGCCTCAGGCCTGCTGAGCACCTGCTCCCCAGACTCCGTGTCCTCCCACCGCCCAGTGGCTAGCCAGACTCTGGTGCCCCTTTTGGAGGCCTTCATGGCCTCAGGCATAGGTACTGTCACCGCCTCAGCCAGCTGACCCAGGCAGTCTCCACAGATGATCACTTGACACCTTCTGGATGCCAGGCAGGCCCGAGCAAGGGGCACACCTTACCTGTGCTGGTCACACAGAGCCCAGCACACTGTACTGCGTAACAGACTTCCGAGTCAAGGCCCCGTGGCAGGACAGGCTCCCGGGATTCAGCATACTGTGGCGTGCCTACCATGTGACCAGCGCACTCTAGGCACGTCAGGAGCTTCACCTTGCTTGTGTGCCTGCTTTTAAACTCTTATTTTATCTGGGTGTTTCAGCCTCCACCTCCATTCCACCAGCCCTTTAGCCCTAGAGGAGAGAGAGGTTAGCGGGAAGAGGGGCCACAGACCCCTTTACTTCCCCAGGCTGTTTAGGGTCGATGGGTTCTTCAGGGGATATACCAATCTCATCAACAGCAAATGCAGCCGGCCGTCTCCTCCAAGCCACTGCCTTGAAACGTTTCTCTGTCTGTCTGCTCCAAGCTGAGACAGCTTCCTTCTCTGGTCTCTCCAAAACATATTTACCTAACATAACTGAGGGTTGTTTTTTTTTTTAAGATTTATTTATTTATTATTATTTTTACATTATTCTGCCTGCATGTGTGCCTATACACCAGAAGAGGACAAGAGATCTCATTATAGATGGTTGTGAGCCACCGTGTGGGTGCTGGGAATTGAACTCAGGACCTTTGGAAGAACAGTCATCTGTTCTTAACTTCTGAGCCATCTCTCCAGCCCCATAACTGAGTTTTTAAAGATACCAAAGCTTGCATTATGTCACCTTGTGGCTGGAGACATGGCTCGGCTGGGAAGTGCTTGCTTCGTGTGCAGGACTAAGCAAGCAAGCCCTGGGTCCCACCCCCAGCACCAGATAACCAGGTGTGGTGGTGCGTTTGGGACTTGGTTGGTGGAAGATCCTGACTGCATAAGTTCTAGACCCGCCTGGGCTACATGAGCCCTGTCTTACCTTGAGTAGACCCTCTCAGCAGGCAGACTGAGTCCCACACAGATTCAGAAATGCCAGGGCCAACTTGGCACACAGAAGCATCACCAGCTGTTGCCAGTCCCTACCAAAGCTGCTGTCCTCCCACGGAGGGATGGAGCAGGCACCAGGACGCCCCTCCCCCTGGCTCCCGGGATGTTGAGCCACGCTCCTCTTCCCTCAGGCCTATGAGAAGCAACGGGGAGCCCGGAAGGAAGAGCAGAAAGAGCTGCAACGAGCTGCAGCCCAGGACCAAGTTCGAGGCTTCCTGGAGAAGGAGGCAGCCATCGTGAGTCGGCCCCTCAACCCCTTCATGCCCAAAGCTGCCACCTTGCCCAACACAGATGGTGAGCAGCCAGGGCCCAGTGCAGGTCACCCAGGCAAGGACAAGGACAAAGCGCTGCCCAGCTTCTGGATTCCCTCACTGACCCCCGAGGCAAAGGCCACCAAGTTGGAAAAGCCGGTGAGCTCCCAGGGTCCGAGTCTCCTGTCCCTTCTGACCGCTGCCCCTGCTTCTCATGCCCCTTCCGCTGCCCACATGGCGGACCCTGCCTGCCCCTCTTCCCTGTTGACCCCGCCTCTGCTCGCAGTCCCGCACCGTGACCTGCCCGATGTCTGGGAAGCCCCTGCGCATGTCGGACCTGACGCCGGTGCGCTTCACGCAGCTGGACGGCTCTGTGGACCGTGTGGGGCTCATCACACGCAGCGAGCGCTACGTGTGCGCGGTGACCCGAGACAGCCTGAGCAACGCCACGCCGTGTGCAGTGCTGCGGCCCTCGTGAGTGGGGCGGGGAGAAGGGGCTGGAGGGGCCCGGTGCCCCGGGCTGACCTCTGCACTGTCTTCCACTGCAGGGGGGCCGTGGTTACCCTGGAGTGCGTCGAGAAGTTGATCCGGAAGGACATGGTGGACCCCGTGAACGGGGAGACGCTGACGGAGCGGGACATTATCGTGCTGCAGCGGGTGAGCTGCCCTGCCCGACCCTGGCCCATGCTGCAGACCCTTTCTGCTCCACCACCGCAGCTCCCTGCGTCTTTCTTCCTAATGCGTCACCCAGTTTCCTGTGCATGCCCCTGCCCTGGGACCTCAGCCCCTCCGTCAAAGACACCTATCTAGTCTCTTGTGTCCCTCCATTTCCAGCAACTTATTTTTCCCCGCCCCACATAGCAGTCGCCGCTGCTGCCTGGAGCCCAGCCCATCAGGCCCCTCCAGCGTGTTCTTTTCCCTCCTCTCCAGGGCGGAACAGGCTTTGCAGGCTCCGGGGTGAAGCTGCAGGCGGAAATGTCCAGGCCAGTGATGCAGGCATGAGCTATGACGTAATAAATCTGCTTACGAGCAAACTATGTCTGGTTTCTCATTGTAGCAGGAGCTGCAGAGGGAGGGGGCTTGCAGTATGGGGTTCTCCACTCCGCAGCCCTCAGCGTGGAGCGTGTCAGTGTAGTCTCCTCCAGCCTCGGTCGGGATCTGAGAGAGGGCACCTGTCCAGGAAGTGCAGGACTCAGGGCACAGCACAGTCCCAGGCCAGCTACCTGCAGAGACCCCCCCCCCCCAGACACAGACCTGCCCCCACCCTGTGCCCTTACCCCAGGGGCCTCCACAGACCCAGCACACTCCCATACCTCACCTCGCACAGCCCTGCCCACCTCCCCTGAATACCTGGAGCACCTCTCTCAAGAGCCCAGCTTCCCTGAGGATGCCCCAGATTTCCTCTGCCCTAGACGTGTTCAGAACTGACACAGACCACGCTCACCCCCAAGCTCCAAGTAGAACCTAAAGCTCCTCTTTTTTCCTTTTTGTACGGGGAATTCCACACACTAAGCAAGTGTCCCTTTAATTTTGTGTGTCCAGGCGTGGTGGAGTGTGCCCTCCTGCTGTACCGCCATGCCTCACATTAGCAGAGTGTGTCAGCACACCTGGGCCTTTGCTCTTTTGTGTATAATCTTGCTAAGACACTGTCAACCACCCTGCTTCCCAAAACTTGAGGGAGCCTTTTAAATGGCTGGTGGCCACTAGAGGGCAGGACGCCATTGAAAAGCTGAGCGCAGGATTTGAATTTCAACACTTCCAGGAAAAAAATAAAACCAAACAACCAAAGATGAACTGGATTAAAATAGAGATGCCGAGAGCTGAGGAGATGTCTCAGTTGCTGAGCGCACACAGGCTGGAGGGCCTGAGTTCAGATCTCTGTAAGCACCAGAGACCGGAGTGTTCCTCCAGCTTGCTGGGCAGCCACACCATCCTGTTCCCTGTCCAGTGAGACCTTGGCTCACAAAGGAACGTAGACAATAGTTGAAGACAGCCAGCCCTGGCGTGTGGCCTCACACAGGGGCACACACAAAACGGACATTACCCAAACACCTAAAGTAACCAAAAAGAGGGAATCGGAAAATTTGGAGAGCCAACACTCAGAAAGTACAAAGCAAATGGGGAGAGTTTTGCTTGTGCCTCTTCCAGCCGGTGACAGGTCAGGACATGCCAGGAGTGACTACCAGATGCCCATGGACATCCAAGCTAGGCCTGGCAGTGCACACCTGTCATCCTAGAACTTCAGAGTGAGACACAAGAGGATTATTTCAAATTCAAGCCCAGCCTGGAAGAAATGGAGGGAGGGAGAGGGTGGAATGAGGGAAGAAAGCTACGCTCCAGCTAGAACCAGCTGAAGCCCCCGTGCTGTGTGGGGCTTAGCTCCAGGAACCCCAGCAAGCAGGTGCACGTGGTGCTGCCCTTGGGAGGCAGGTGGACCTTCATGAGTTCCAGGCCAGCCTTGAACGCATGTGAGTTCCAGGACAGCCAGGGCAACACAGAGACACCCGGTCTCAACAAACAAAGCCACATAAGGCCTCAAAGCCTTGACTGAAGTATAGCAGAAAGAACTGACAGTATGGTTTGAGTTCCAACGGGTCAGAGCTTAGAAGGAAGGAGTGTGGGGCTGCGGAGGTGGCTCTCAGGGCATTGGCTGCTCTTCCAGAAGACCCAGCTTTAATCCCAAGCGCCCACCTGGAACGCCGGAGCCAGGTCGCCGCACAGCCGCTGCTGGCACCTGGACACACATGGTGTACCAACGTATATGAAGGCCGGACACAGGCACACGTAAGCAAATTTTTATCTCCTCTGCAGAATAAAACATTCTAGAGCTGCTACTGTCTTATCTAAGATGATGTGTGACTCAGTGGTACCTGCCCAAGATACCCCAGTGAGAAACTGGAGCGTTGTAAAAAGAAAACGAACCTGGGTCCTAATTCTGGTACCCCGGGCCCAATGCTATAATAAGCATTCCCATTACTTTGTTGGCTGACTTTAGAAGTTAACAACGACAGCGGAACCCCTAGATCCCCAAAATCTGTGTGGTGGTAAGAGAACAGATTGTCTAGCCTCCTGAACGCATAAAAAAATTTTCAACACTAAAAGTAAACAAGATGAACTGCCTTGAGAGATGCTCACATTTTCATAAGTGAACAAGTGACCTGTGTGGTGGGTGGTTTTTACAGGCTGAATCACCTTGCGTGGTGATTCCCAGCCCTGTGGATGCTTCTGGCACAGTCCCAGATTCGCCAGCAGGGGGCGCACACGCCACTCAGTTCTTTGCTAAGTAATTGTTTTCTCTCTGAAATACACAGCCTGGGCCAAATTGCACTCTGACGTCCCTCGATCCAGGCTAGATGTCGAAGTCCCTGAGATGCCGCCACTTTTTCTGCAGACGACCACCTAGATGTCTTAGTTTGGAATCTTTAAGGAAGGCCCTGACATGGACCTCATTAAAAAGTTCTGGGGTTAACCGGGTGGTGCTGTCTAATGTGTTTAATCACAGCACTAGAAAAGAAGAAATAGGTGGATCCCTGAATTCGAGGCTAGCTTGATCTACAAAGTGACTTCCAGGAGAGCCAGGGCTACACACTGAAATCCTGTCTCAAAATACAAAACAAAGTATTAAAAAGTTCTGGGTCCTGTCTCTCAAGTAATCAGGATTAGTAGTAAGCACCTTTACCATTTTCTGGTTTTGTTTTTTTCCAAGACAGGATTTCCCTAGCCCTGGCTGTCCTGGATGTAGACCAGGCTGGCCTCAAACTCACAGAGCGCTGCTCTGCCTCCCTGAGTGCTGGGATCACAGGCGTGGGCCACCACGCCTGGCCCGTGCTTGAGGTAAAGAATCTCTTATTTGTTTGTTTGTTTATATGCATAGGTGTTTTGCCTGACAATATATGCCTGTGAAGCCGGGAACTGAACCCGGCTCCTCTGGAAGATCAGCCAATGCTCTTAACCCCTGAGCCAGCTCTCCAGCCCCAGGAAGAAATAATCTTTGTTTTTGAGACAGGGTCTGTTTGTATAGCCTGGGCTGTCCTGGACTTGGCTTTATAGACCAGGCTGGCCCAGAACCCACAGAGATCCACCTGCCTCTGCCTCTCAGGTGCCGGGATTAAAGGCGGGCACCACCACGCCCAGCTTGCCTCCATAGCCTTGCTGTGAATAGCGTGAGAAGCATTTTCTTGACTGATGATTGATGTGGGATGGCTCAGCCTCCCCCCCCCCCCGCTGAGCAGGTGGTCCTGGGTGCTATAAGAGAGCAGGCTGAAGAAGTCATGGGAACAAGCTAGTGACCTCAATCTAACTTCCTATAAGGATGAGCTGTGCTCTAAAATACACTCGTTCTTCCTCAGCTTCCTTTCTCTTATGGTGTTTTAGCAATGCTGTCGAAACCCGAAGACACCAGCTGAGCCATCTAGCCAGGCACCCCTGCCCCCGTTTTTACGCGTTTTAATTATTTTATTCGTGTGGGTGCAGTAGGAGGCAAGAGAACTCATCTGAGTCCCCAGGGAGAGTTACAAGCTCCAGTGAGCCGCCGGCCCTGGGTGTTGGGATCCACGCCTGCGCCTCTCCTAACTACCGATCCATCTTTCCCCGTCTAACCCCACCCTTCTCTTTCAAGATGGGGTTAGAGTAACAGTCCTGGCTGTAGCAGAACTTGCTTCATAGACCAGGCCGTCCTCAAACTCACAGAGATCCTCCCGCCTCCCGAGTGCTGGGATTAAAGAGGGTCACCACCACCGGCTTTTTTTCTTTTTTGCACCCTCCCCTCTTTAAGTTAAAGGCTAACCACATTGTTTCCCTCTTCCTACAGCTTTCCCCCACTCCCAGGGGTCTTATTTTGTAGCATGAACTCCCAGCAACCCTCCTGCCCCAGACTCTGGAGAGCTGGTGTTTCAGGCATGTATCACCCTCCCCCTTTAGCTCAGCGCAGCCCAGCCGACACCTAGGCCCTCCCGCCCTCATTCCTGGCTATTCCATTATCAGTAGGTGAATCACAGGGTAGCTCAGAGGACTGTGGCTGTTTCTGTGCTGTGGTTTCCTGCTTCCCCACCACCCTGCAGCACTTCAAGGGCGGAACTTCCTGCCAGGCTTTCCTCTGCGGCCGCTAGGCTGCTGGCTTTATTCTCAGTCTCTGGGAACGCCCTCCAATTTCCACCAACACCCATCTCCCACGTCCTAGAGCAAGGGTTCTCCACCTTCCTATCCTGTGCCTCTTTAATACAGTTCCTCATGTGTGGTGACCCCCCAAACCATAAAATTATTTTCGTTGCTACTTCATGACGACGGTTGTGAATCATAATGTAAACATCTGAGATGTAGGATATGTGACCTTTGTGAAAGGGCCCTTCAACCTCACGGGGTCAGGACCCACAGGTTGAGAACCCCTGTCCTTTCACCTTCCTGCAGGCCTCAGCTGCAGCTCCCAGGATGCTCCTGCTTGGCCACGGCATCCTGCACCCCACTCCCAGGGACACAGACACGCACCAGAGGACCCCAGCAATGTCTTTTATTGTTCCTGGGCAGTGGGCAGAACAGGTTACCTTGTGTGGTTGAGGCTCAGATTGGGGCTGGGTCAGGGTGTGGGCCCAGGGTCTCTGCTGGGGGGGGGATGGTATCAGTGGGTGTTGCTTATCCCTTGAGTGCCTGAGTGTCCTGGGCAGGGTTGGTGGCAGGGGTCTCAGAGACCAAAGGTGACTGAGTGGGTTCCTGAGGACCTAAGAACCGGGGGGCACCAGAGCTGAGCCTGTGCCCTGGGGGGTGGGGCGGCTGCAGCGGTCCCTCAGTTGCCCCGTGAGGTCGTGGGGTCAGAAGGCAGAGCAGGCCGAGGCATCAGAGCTCATCATGGTGTCTTGTCAAGTCCTCCCCGTAGTTGGTGGCCTGGCTGCCCACAAACATGTTCCAGTTGCTCAGGATCTCAGCTTTGCTCAGGCGGCCATCCTGTGGGCAAAGGGGTCAGCAGGAGGCAGGGCCCACGAGGGACGCCACCCACTCAAGATGTCCCCAGGAGCTTCCCTCTGCCTTGCTCTCTCTCGGCCTCCATCCTCCATCTCAGTTCTCTGGGTCTGTCTCTCGGTCTCTGTCCTTCTCTTTCTGGGTCTCCTCTCTGCTTCTCTCTCGCTCTGTCGGGGACCCTCTGACTCGCACAGCTACCCGGGCTCACCTTGTCCGTGTCACTCTCCTGCAGCAGGTGGTTGGCCTCCACCAGGGGCTGGTCCTGGGAGGGAGGCAGCACCCAGTAACCGACTTCACTGCCATCTAGACGCCCGTCCTTGTTCAGATCCCGGAAGTCCTGGAACTGCTGCCGCTCTGTCTGCACCCAGGCAGGCTCCTCCTCCCCAGGCTCCGCAGAGTATAGGTCAGCTGAAAGGGACCAACGACGAAGTGGGGCACAGGAGATCAGGGGCAGCCCTGGATGCCTGGGAGAGCCTCTCCCTGCACCCCCAGGGCCATCTTCCTGGATGCCCTCTAACCCCACCTCCCTACCCTGCCCACTCCATCCCAACTCCTCCCCCACACACTTGACCATCTTCCTACACCTTCTACCTGTCAGATTTGTTTGGGAGATAAAACATGTCATTAAATTTTTTTTTTTTTTACAGGAGGCTCAAGAGTGGTTAAGAGCCCTGTCTGCTCTTCCAGAGGTTCTGAGTTCAATTCCCAGCACCCACATGGAGGTTCATGACCATCTGTAATGGGATCAGATGCCTCTTCTGGGCCATGAAGACACAGCACGTATATATAAAAGAGAAAAAAAAACAAAGCACTTATTTCGTACAAAAGTTGCAAACACATAAACTTTAAGCAAAATGACTTCCATGCAGATTTGTTGCATATATCATTTTTGAAACTCAAAAACAGTCCATGCATGAGGGCTGAAGACATGGCTTGGTTGGCAGAGTGCCTGTTCAGCAAGCCCCAGGCCCTAGCTTTCATCCCAGCACTGTATAAGCAGAGCAAGGCTGAAGTACCTGTGACCCCAGCCCTGTGTGGGCAGAGACACAAGGATCAGCAAATTCATGGCCAGCCTGGGTTACAGGAGACCTAGTTCAAAAATAAAAATTAAAAAAACAAAAAAAGCAAAACAAAACATTTTTTTAAACCAGCAAACCAGATTTTTTTCCTTTCCGAGTTAAAGACTCTGGTGCTGAGCACGGGCTGCAGTAGGGACACAGGAAGCGTGTGGGCTGAAACACACACAGTTGTCCCAACCAGGACAACTGGAGACAGGAGGTTCACTATGGAAACAAGATAAATCTTGAGCCTGGAACATCCAACAAAGCCCCTGAGCCATGGCTTTGTGGGGTCCCCAGCTGTTCCCAAAAGGGCATCTGTCTCCGATGCTTCCTGGGCTGGACACACAGCATGTTCTGCACATGGTGGGTGCTTGATCAGGGCAAGGCTGGAGAGATACTGCTCTCCTTAGTGCCAGGACACGAAGGGCTTCAGATTTGAACCATCTTGCTCACCAATGTACTCTTCCATCTGGACGTAGCCATCTTTGTTCTTGTCAAGGTCCTCCAGGGTTTCCTAGTGGACACACATGGGGGTGTGGGGTCAGGACACCTGCCTTTGAGCAGACTCCACAGGGAGGAGAGGTGGGGACAGGGAGGTACATATGGAAGGCAGCCAGGAATCTTGTGTCGATCCTTGCCCGGCTTTGTCTTATTTTGTGTGACAGGATCTCACTGTGTAGCCCTGCCTGGCCTAGCACTTACACTGTAGACAAGGCTGTCTTTGAACTCTCAGAGACCGACCTGCCTCTGCCTCCTGAGTGCTGGGGTTAACGGCATGCACCATCATGCCCAGCTCATACATTATGCATTTTTAAAGATGTTTCAAAAAAATTTTTTGTGTGTATGGATATCTTGCCTGCATGCCTGTGTACCGTGTGCATGCAGTCCCTCCAAGGTCAATAAGGGCATCAGATCCTGCAGAGCAGGCGCTGCAGTGATGCTGAGAAACCCAGGCTTCTGAGAGAACAGCAAGTGCTCTTAACCCTCAGCCATCTCTGCAGCCATGGACCTTTCTTTGACACATATACTCAATATGTCTTCTGTTCTTATTATATGATTTCTGGCTGGGCAGTGGTGGCATACGCCTTTAATCCCAGCACTTGGGAGTCAGAAGCAGGCAGATCTCTGTAGACCAAGGGCAGAAACAATTTCAGGACAGCCAGGGCTACATAGAGAAACAAAACAAAGCAAACCACGGAACCAAAAACAAACAAAAAGGTTTCTACTCTCCACGTTCACATTCGAACTCACTCAGCAGAGGTGGTTTAGGCAGGCACTAAGGGTGTGGCTCAACGGTAAAGTCCCTACCCAAAATCTCCAGTGACAGCCTAGGTGTGCCAGGAACCCCCGGTGAGGGGTTGGGTCTTGGCTCAGTAGTACAGTGCTTGCTGGGGTTCAACCACCAGCACCCCAAAACAGCAACAGCATAACCCAGCTGAGGACCTAGAAGACAGCACAGCTAGTAAGCGACAATGGCTCCCAAGCATTAAGACCTGAATAGGATTGCTCTGGATCCACATAAGATGGGCCTGGTGGAACACACTTAGAATCCCAGACTGGGAAAGCAGAGACAGGACCACGCCTGGGGCTAGCTAGTCACCAGCCTAATCTAAGGCAAGAGCTCCAAATCCTAGTCAAGATCCAGTTTCAAAACACAAAATAAAAGCTGGATGCAGTTGTACACACCTGTAATACCAGAACCGGGGGAGGCAGAGGCAGGTACATATCTGTGAGTTTGAAGCCAGCCTGGTCTACAAAGTGAGTCCAGGACAGCCAGGGCTACACAGAGAAACCCTGTCTCAAAAAAAAAAAAAAAAAAAAAGGAACAAAGTGTGGAAAGGTGGCTCAGAGGTTAAGAGCATTTGCTGTTTTCTGTACAGAGGACCTGGGTTCAGTTCCCAGCATCCACAGCGGGCAGCTCACAACCACCTGTAACTGCAGGTACAGGTGGTACAGCACCTTCTTCTGGCCTCCACAGCACCTGCACACATGGTGGTCTTTCCTGTAAGTATGCTCTGTATCTTGTATCTGAGACATGATTAAATTGTGGGATGTTATATGTGCATTTCAAATACACAATATTTTTCTTGGGTCCAGCCACAACTGCTTTTTCCCTAAGGCTCTTCTGAGGATGTGGTTGTCTGGGCACAGGCTGGGGACTGGAACCCAACAGGAACAGAGGGATGTCTGACAAGATTTGGATTTGGAGAGGACGTGTGAAGAGCAACTGTCTGTGGTGGTGGCTGGAATCTGTGTGGAAGATGCGGGGACCCAGGGCAGGACTGGGAAGCAGGTTCTCTGCCACGTCACTCACTGCGACCACGATGTCCCGCATGTGAGGGAACTCCTCGGGGTGCAGAAAGGCTGTCAGCTCTTCCCGAGTGGCCATGGAGTCCCCGTCCTGGTCGGCCACCCGGAATCTCCGCTCATCCCGGGCCAGCATCTTCTTGTAGGTCTCAGCATCCTCCACATCGTGAAACTCCTCCCCTGCAGAAGGAGGAACGACAGAAGGGCCCAGGTAGTGGAGGATTTCCAAAACGTGTAATACATGTCAAGCCAGGCACGGTGGCTCACCCGTGATCCCAGCACGAGGGAGGCAGAGGCAGGCGGATCTCTGTGAGTTCAAGGACAGCCTGGTCTACAAAGCAAGTCCAGGACAGCCAAGGCTGCACAGAGAAACTCCATCTTGAAAAACCAAAAACAACCACCACCACCATACACACACACACACAAAAAAAAGTAAAAGAGAGAGCGCCAGAGACAGAGAGATGGAGAGAGGCTGAAGCAGGGGAATTGCAAGTTCAAGGTCAGTCTGGGTAACTAAGCATGATTATCTCAAATAAAAGAAGGCTAGATGCAGCTCAGTGATAGCACACAGCAGAACCCTACTCAGAACCCCCCAGTGAGACGCTGGGATGGCTCAGCCTTTCCTAGCAAGTGTGAGGCCCTAGGTTCAACTCCTAGAGCTGGAAAATAATAACTTGCATGTGTAATATATTCAGTTTCTTGTATCTGGCCATGACACAGTCAGTTATGTCAAATACTAACTCTCCTCAGTGCTGAGAATGCCCGAAATGCTAAGCTCTTCAGCTACAACCTTTTCTTCTTTTTCTTTTTTTTAAGATAGGGTTTCACCATGCAGCCAGCCCGACATGGACCTCACTGGGTAGCCCTTTAGTTCACAGAGATCTGCCTGCCTCTCCCTCCAAGCACTGGGATTACAGATAAGAGCTGCTTCTTCACAACCCCCCTCTGTCCTTGCTCCATTTAACCCTCACACAAAACAGGAGAATTGTTTTTTCCATTTGTTCCCTTTTCTGAATGTACAGTGACTTGGGCTTTGAGCAGACACTGCCTTGCTAGCCACGAGGTTCTTTCTGATACAGAAGTGACTGGCTCTGACTTGCTGACGGCACACAGGGAAGGGCTATTCACTGCAGGAGGAACAGTGCATGCAAATTGCAGAGTTTTGAGGAGCTGAGGAGGTCAGGGACTCCACAGAAGAAACTTTGGGGACAGAAACCCGAGCAACACAAAGTTGAAGATGGGGCAAGGCTAGATGAAGTAGCTGGCTGTCTCCAAGGGACCTCGGAGGGTGGAGTCGGCTGAGCTGTGGCAGCCCGGGGCTGAGGAGGGCTGCTACCAGGTGTGCCAGTGACATAACGTCACAGACGAGAGTCATCTGAGAAGAGGGACCCCAACTGAGAACGTGCCTCTGTAAGACAAGCCTGAAGAGCAGTGGTCCTCAGCCTTCCTAACACTGTGACCCTCTAATACAGCTCCTCAAGTGCTAACCCCCAGAAAGGTATTTTGTGGCTACTTCCTAACTGTAATTTTGCTCCTGCTATGAATCGGAACGTAAACATCTGACATACAGGCTATCTGATGTGGCCTCAAAGGGGTCACAGGTTGACTCACAGGTTGAGAACCTCTGCTGTAGAGCTTCCTTTTTTTAAATTAATGATTGATGTGGGAGGCCCAGCCCATTGGGTTCTAATAAGAAAGCAGGCTGAGCAAGCCATGGGGAGCAAGCCAGTTAGCAGCACCCCTCCTCCCTGGCCTCTGCATCAGCCCCTGCCTCCAGGTCCCTGCCGTGTTTGAATTCCTGTCCTGGCTTCCTTCAGTGATGGACTATGGATGTGGAAGCCGAAGCCAAATAAACCCTTTCCTCCCCAACACACTTTTGGTTTGGTGTTTCATCACAGCAATAGTAACCCTAAGACACCAGGGCTGCATTGGGAAACTGTCTCAAAGAAGACAAAACAGAGGTCAGGGGATCCTCACAAGGGGGTTAAGCGTCCTGGCCAGGGATGTGAAGCCTCCAGGCAATTTGTCACATAGGTTGGATCTCAGGAGGAAAAGCAAGTGAGATCAGGAATGGATGAGAGGTATCAGTAATAATAAAATCCTAAAAGAGAGGGCAAAGGGCAAAGGTGAGGTGGGCATACCGGGCTCATAGTGGCCATACGTGGCATTTCGCAATTCCTCCCAACCCACGCGCCCGTCGCGGTCCGTGTCGTAGGTGTGCCAGGCTGCGCTCACCGAGTCTCGGATGTGCCGCTGCTGCGTATGCGCGATCCACGCGCGGAGCTCAGCTAAGGACACCCAGCCGTCGCTGTCCCCAGCTCGGTCCATGCGGTCCACGATCCGCCTGGGAGGGGAAATCAGTGCGGGTCCTTGGCCCTGTCCAATGAGGCCCCACCCATCTTGACCCCGCCCACCTAGGCCCCTCCCTCTCATGCAGAGCCACCCTTGAACCTTCAAAAGACAGAAAAATGGGGACTTAAGTGCACTAATATAAATTAAAAAAAAATTTAAAAGAGCATGGCATGGTGGTGCAGGCTTTTGATCCCAGGACTTGGGGGCAGAGGCAGGCAGATCTCTGTGAGTTTTAGGTCAGCCTGGTCTTCAGGACAGCCAAGGCTATGTAGAAAGACTGTCTCATAATCCAAAACACAAAAACAAACAAACAAACAAAAGTTGAATAAAAACAAGGGGGCTGGAGAAATGGCTCAGCAGTCAGGAACACTGGGCACTCCTCTAGAGGACCTGGGTTCAATTCCCATCCCCCACACAGAAGCTCACACGCATCTATAACTCCAGTTCCAGGGGATCCATGGCACCAGGCATGCACGTAGTGCACATACATATGCATGTAGGCAAAATACCCGTACACATAAAATAAAAGAATTCTTTTAAAGAGGGGGCTGGAGAGATGGCTCAACAGATAAGAGCGTCCTGAGTTCAATTCCAGCAACTAGATGGTGGCTCACAACCATCTATACTGGAATCTGATGCCCTTCTCCGATAGATCGCTCATACATAAAATAAATAAATAAAATATTTAAAAAAGAAAGAAAAACAAAGAGGGACAGACAGTACCACCCAAGGTCTGCAAGCAAACAGGGCAGGCTCTTGTCGATCTCCAGACCTTGTCCGCCCCAGAGCTCTGCCCACTCTGCCTGTGCTTTTTCTGCTCCTCACTCCCAGCCTCCATTTAGGACTGAAAATTCTGCACGCTATCCACATGTGAACTCTGATAGGGCACTATCGGTTTTTTGGTTGGTTTTAGTGAATTGTTGGTTTTCTTTGTTTTTTTGTTTTGTTTTGTTTTGAGTCTCACTATGTAGCCCTGGTTAGCCTGGAACTCGCTGCATAGACCAGGCTGGCCCTGAATTCACAGAGATCTGCCTGCCTCTGCCTTCCAAATGCACAGGAGCAGGAAGGGCTTTGACGTTGACAGGTGTCTCCGCCCTCACCCCGCCCCTCGCCACGCCCCCTCAGAGGCGCTGCCTTGCAGGCTAGGAAAAGCAGTGGAGATCCTAGAAGCACGTGTTAATGTCAGCAGCCGGCCTATCTAAAAGCCTGCCCTCTTCGCCCAGCCCGTCCCGGCAGCAGTCCTAGACAAGATTAGTGCACCTGGCACTAATCAAGGTCACACCTCCACTCCAGCCCCGCCCTCTAAGCTCGGCACAGACCTCAACCCTAGCTGGACCGAGCTGAAGTGCAACAGTGAGTGCGGCCTCTAACTGCACCGAGCCCGGGAACGGCCACTGTCTCGCTAAGGTTAAAGCTCAGGGTAGGCCCTCTGCCCGGCTCAGCCTGGGACGCAAGCCCCGCCCACTCCCCTAGATGGGCGGATCCATTTTGGACTCCTCCTCTCCAGCGCAGCTCTGCAACCTTTCAATGCCACTAATTGCCCTTTTAAAACTAGAACCCATTAGCTGGGCGTGGCGCACAGCTTCAGTCCCAGCACTCAAGACGCAGAAGGAGGGTCTCTATTCCAGGCCAGTCAGGGCTACAGAGCGCTTCCAGAGAGTCTATCTCAAAGTCACAATGCTAACGAGAATAAAGCACGTGTGCACGGAGCTGGGTCCTTCATCTAGAAACAGGGCAGTCCCCTCCACCTGCAGTCAACACTCCCTTCACCGCAGCTCAGCTTCGTCTCTGAGCTTGGCATCTCCCTCAAGTTCCATCTCTTCAGTCTCTACCAAGAGCCGGCGACCTCTCAGAAGCTAATGGAGTCAGGACAGGGATGCCCACAGAGAGGCCGGGGGTGGGGGGGAGAGCTCATTCCTCCTCCACCTCCCTCCTCTGCCCGGTTCCCGGCATCCTCCTACCCAAGTCGGGCCTGGCTTTCCTCTGGGCTGAGTTGGTCAAATTCCTTGGCCACGTCTCGTCCCAGGAACGCCTCGTGGTCGTACTGGAAGTTCCCGTGGGCGTCATCGTGGGGGGCCTCGCTCAGGGGGGTGCCCTGGTGAACTCTGCCCTGGCCGTGAGGTCCCGCTTCAGAGGGCGGCTTCCCCAGGGCCCAGTGCCTCAGCCGTAAGAGAAGCAGCACAAGCAACCATCGCCACATCATCGGTTCCTGGGGAGAGGTGAGCGCCGGGTCAGGTGGAGAATCCAAACCAGACAGAATGCGGGGGAAACTTCAAAGCCGGGGGGCGGGGGGTGTTTTCAGATGGAAGATGTGAGAGCAGGCTGCAGAAAGTTTGGGGCCTCAAGAAAAGTCGGTCAAAAGAATAGGGAGTTTGAGGTAAAACCACCTCGGGGGTGGAACCCGAGCCTCGGAGGAGTCCAGGAGCAGAAAGAGGGTGTTTCGGCTGAAGACGTGGCACACGACCCGCGCAGAGTTGCGTGGTGGTGGCCGAAAGCATCACGCGCCCAGTGTACCGCGACCCTCACCCCGAAACTCACCCTTTCACCCACCGCCACCGCCTGACACACACACACACCCGTTACCCGGCCTGGGTTCGCAACCCACTCTGAGCTCTGCTTTCGCACAAAGATGCCCAACCTGGACGGCTTCCAGGTAGGCTCCGCCCCCGGCGATCCAGAAACAGCCTCTGCCGCCCTCTGACCAATGACTGCGCAGGGGGGCGCTCAGAGGAGGAGCCAGCGAGCCCCTTGCCACGTCCGCAGGGCGGTGGGGCCGGGAAGGCGTGGTGGGTGGGCAGCGAGGACTATGCGAACTACAACTCCCAGCAGACATATGGTCATCTGGCAGGACCACCGCCGGAGTCTCCGGCCCCAGAGGATTACGGGAAAGGAATTTCTTCTTCTTTTTTTTTTTGGTACTGATTCCTTTTCTAGGATCCCTTTAAGAAATCAGAGGTGGTGGCTCATGCCGTTAATCCCAGCACTTGCCACTTGGGAGGCGAGTTCCAGGACTACTTAGAGTCCCTGTCCTGGAGAGCGGGAGAGAGGAGGGCGGGGGCTCAGAGGAGAGGAGAGGGAGGCAGAGGCAGGCAGGTCGCTGTGACTTCGAGGCCTGCCTGGTCTACGAAGAGAGTCCAGGACAGCCGGCAGCGAAGGCTACACAGAGAAACCCTGTCTTGAAAAACCAAAGAGAGAGAGAGGTCGGGGGAAGAGAGGAAATGCCTGGCACAGAGTACGTGTCGCATACATTTATGACTAAAAACGCACAGCTGAGGGTAGGAAACGGGCAGGCTGCACCACGGCGACCAGGAGGAGTCTGTGATCTTTCCCAACCTCGGTCCGCTTATCCCCGCTGTCTGACACTGAAGAATAACGGCGCACACACAGATTTGGGCCCAGTTTTATGTGGAGATGAAAAAGAGCCATGTACATTAAGGGGGGAAACTGAGGAGGGCGACAAAAGGGGGGCCCACAGGGAGGACATCCGGCCCAGGGCTCCCTCGGGAGGCTCGGAGACTCCAGGAATTCAGGTCACACAGCACCAATGCTGCAGTGGGTATCGGCTGCCTGAGCTGGCATCAGGAAGTGGCTGGAAAGGCGTTTGCCCCTGAAGGGTCAGCCTCAGGGGGCAGGTTTCCGCCAGGCAGCAGGTCGCCAGAATCATCACCGGTGAGAGAAAGCCATGGGGCTAAGAGACAGAAACGGAGGTCAGCGTCAGCGTCCAACCTCGCACCCTCTGGTCTCTTCCCCAGGGTGGTCGGGGTCTGTCTGTCTCTCTTATACCTCTCCCTCCCCTCATTCTCTCTGGGTCCCTCTCTCTCCCTCTCTCTTTCTGTGTCTCTGTCGTGTTCTCCCCACCCGCACCCTCCTCTCTGGGTCTCTGCATCTGCCCACCCGCTCCCTGCTCCTGCACACACCTGGCAGCCCGCTTCGCATCCTGTTCCACAGCAGCAGGCCCCCTGCAACAGCCGCCAGCACCACCAACAAACCAAGGACGATTGCAACCACAGGCACAGAAGACCTGGCTGGTGAATCTGCAGCCAGAAAGGATCAGGAAGACAGGGAAGAAAGGAGCTGATGGCTCCCCTCAGAGACCCCCAGCAGCCTATGGCTGAGGTGAGGTGCTCAGGAAAGGCCCTGGCCTTATGTACTTCCAGTCACAGTGCCAGGCATTGGTGGCACATGCCATTAATCCCAGCACTCAGGAGGCAGAGGGAGGTGGATCTGTAAGTTCAATGCCAGCCTGGTCTACGGAATGAGTTCTAGAATCACCAGGGCTACAGAGAGACCTGGTATCAACACTCCTTCCCCTCCCCCACAAAAAAGAACCAGCCACACATGATGGAGAGATGACTCTCCAGAGCATTCATTGCTCTTCCAAAGGATCAGAGTTCGGTTCCCAGCTTCCATATGCAACGCCAGGAGACATGACCTTGACCGTCTGAAATATAAATCTAGGCTGGCAATATGGCTCAGTGAGTAAAGGCATGCCTTTACCATAAAGCCTGAGTTTGATCCCCGTGACTAACTCCCACAAGTTGTCCTCTGACCTCCACAACGATGCCATGACACAGACTCACCTCTGCTTTCCCCTGTCACATGAAGAATGTAGGAGAATTAAACATATAGGCATATATATAAATATTGAGAGAGAGCGGGAGAACGAACACAGTCACATTGGGGTGGAGCTGCTTGAGAACCCAACTGAGGAAGGAGAGGGAGAGACGCAGGCACAGGACAAGCGGCAAAGCTGGTGCGGCACCAAAGCCCTGGCCAGGACTGTCAGTGGCGAAAGTGAATGGTCAGATGCCATGAAGACCAGCAGGGCTGGACGAACAGCCTCACCTAGGTCCACAGTGAGAGGGTGTGCCAGCCCGGCGTGTTCCACTTGACACTGGTAATGGTGTTCATCGCCACTTTTGACCTCCAGCAATGACCAGGCATGGAAAGAACCGTCACCATTGGGGCCGATGCTGCGGTTCCCAGAGCCTGCAGCCAGCCCGTTGCGCAGGAACCTCAGCTTGAGCTCCGGTGGGTAGAAGGAAAAAGCCGCACAGCTCAGCACGGAGGAGCCGGGGTTGCCGGGACGGGCTTTCAGGCGCATAGAGGGTGGCTCTGTGGGGACACAGGGGATGGGCCAGCAGTTATGCTTAGTGTGAAGCTCGTCATGGACAGACACCCATTTCTCTCTATCGGCACTGTGCTGACTCCTCAGAGTGACACACACCCAACCCTTCGACCTGGGACGGTCCCCGCTGACCCTGCTACCACACTTCTCAGTCTCCGATCCTTATTTTGGTGTATGTGTGATGTATGCATATGTCAAGGCCAGAGGTCAAGAGAGGGGTCTTCCTCTATTGCTCTTCACCCCCCATACACACTTTATTTTTCACTCTATGTATATGGGTGGTTTTGGGCATGTGCGTTTGTGTACCACATGCATGCAGTGCGCATTGGGGCTGGAAGAAGAGGCCATCAGATCCCCTGGAACTGGAGTTACAGGCGGTTGTGAGCCACCGTGTGCTGGGACTCACATTCAGGCCCTGTGAGAGAGCAGCCGGTGCTGTCACCACTGAACCGTCTCTCCCACCGCCCACTTATGTGATGAGGCAGAGTCTCTCAGTGGATGGGATTCAGCCTCACCAGCTGCCAGTAAGGAAGGCTCTGTGACCCAGGCCGTGCAGCTGCACACCAGACTTTGCAAGTGTGCTGGGGATCAGAACCCAGGTCTTTGTGCAAACAGTAGCTGGATGTGATGGTTCAAGTAGTCCCAGCCCTTGAGGAGGAAACGCAGGAAAATCAGGAGTTCCGAATGAGCTGGATGCTGCCTCAAAAAAGGAGAGACCTGAGGGTGTGAAGCACACCTTTAACCCCAGCATTTAGGGAGCAGAGGCAGCTGGATTTCTGTGGATACCAGGCCAGCCTGGTCTACATAGCAGTTCCAGGCTAGGCAAGGCTACATAGCGACATAATGAGACACTGTCTCAAATAAAATAAAATAAAGAAATGCACAAATAAATAAACACTCCATGGCTGGAATGTGGCTCAGTCTGTAGCATGCTTGTTCAGCATGTATGAAGTCCTGGGTTCAGTCCCCAGCACGATGAAACCAGCACACCTCTAATCCCAACACTCAGAGGTGGAGGTCAAAGGATCAGGAGTTCAAGGTTACCTTTGGCTATGTGGGAAGTTTGGGGCCAGCCTGAGCTACACAAGACCCTGAATCAACAGCAATAAACTCCTGTGCTGTGCAGAGGCGTTCCCTTCGTCCGGGGTGGGTCTCGAAATCTTGGCTCTGCTCGGGTCCTCAGCAGAAAATAAGCTGACAATTTCTTGGGAAGAGGAAGCTTGGCCACTTCCCTGAAAGAGGGGCCTCACTGCCAGCTAGTAAGACCTGAGGCCCCATCACTCAGCCTGAGCAGGCCGGACCTCAGTCAGCAGTTCTGTGTTCTGCCTATGGTTGTTATTGTTGTCTAGAGATGGTGACTTCCTGTAGGTAGCTGGGAACACCCATCTTTCTCCTGTTTTCCAGATCTGACCCTGCGGGTTCAACCCCAGAGTCAGCCGAGCCTTGAACCTCTGCTTAACAGAAAGAAAAAATAAAAAGGAAACTCCTTAGGCCCCAGACACACTAAGCTGGCTGGCAGAGGCCTGTGGCGGGGAAGGGACACAGGCTCAAGCCACAGAGCGAGTTCAGTTAGCCTTCGAGTGAAAAGAGGGCCAGTGAAGAGCCTGCGGGACATAGCAGCTAGGAGTATTCTCTGCGCTTGCCATAGAACTGAGTTCAGTTCCCCGCACCAACACGGGCTGACTCTCAGCCACCCATAACTGCAGCTGCAGATGTGATGCCTTCTGGCCTCTGTGGTCACACACAAAACAGGTGACTGCAGAGGCATGCAAATTAGCAATAAAATCTAAATGTATTCAGAAAAAGTTTCACGAAATAAAATAAAAGAGGGCTGGTAACATGATTCAGTGGATAAAGGCATTTGCTGACAGGCCTGGTGACCTGAGTTCCAGCCCCAGAACCTACACAACATGGCAGAAGGAGAGACCCGAATTACAGAGTTCTCTAACCTACCTGACACACAAATACACATGTTACACACACACACACACGCATAAATAAATGAATAAATAAATGGAACTTTAAAAATATTTTTAAACAAAATGAGGGCCAGAGGTGTGGTCAGCTGTAGAGCCCAGACCTCCCCCCCCCCCCAGTGATGGGGCTAAGGGTGGGGCTCAGTGGTAGAGCCCCTGCCTTGTGTGGAAGGAAAGAAACAGTAACGCAACCGTATACCTGATAACCACGGCTATTATTAAAAACAGAATCACGTACAGACAGAAAGTTTCAAATGTAGCCAGGACCTGCAGAAACTGGAATCCTTGTCAAGGAGAGAGTAAACAGTGCAGCTATTATGATATTTCTTTTTTCTTTTTTCCTTTCCCCTGGCTGGCTTCCAACAGAGATCCCCTGTCCCTGCTTTCAAAGGGCATGTACCACCACACTGGACCACCATAGTTTTCCTGAATAAATGAGCCCAGAGGCTGGAGAGATGACTCAGCAATGGCTGAGTGGTGGCTGCTCTTCCTGAGGACTCAGGCTCAATTCCCAGCACCCACATGGTAGGTAACTCAAAACCATCTGTAATTCCAGCTCCAGGGGTCTGATGCCCTCTTCTGGCGTCTGTGAGTACTGCATGCACACGGTGCACCACAGAGGCAACACACACAAGGCTACACAGAGAAACCCTGTCTCGAAAATCCAAAGAAGAGGAGGAAGAGAAGGAGGAGAAGAGAAGAAAAAGCAGCAGCAGCAGCCATTCTGCTTGTGGACACTTACCCAGAAGTTGATATCAAGAGCTCAGGAGACACTGGCCCTGTTCTGTATTGCAGCATCCCTCACAACAGCCAAACTGAATACCCAACAGCAGACAAACAAAGACAGCGTGACCGGCCAGACCACCATCCATCCACAATTCCTCACGCTCGCGGGTAAAAGTGTTTATTGCACAAGGATGAGGACTCAGGGGCTGGAGAGATGGCTCAGTGGTTAAGGGCACTGTCTGCTCTTCTAAAGGACCCAGGTTCAATTCCCAGCACCCACATGGCAACTCACAGCTGTCTGTAACCCCAATTCCAAGGGATCTGACACTAATGCACATAAAATAAAATTAAATAAATTATTTTTAAAAAAGAATAAGGACCTAAGTTCAAATTCTTAGCACTTTATGCAAAAAAATTAAGCATGTGTTTGCAGCTGTAACCTTGGTGCTAAGGGCAGGGGCAGAGGAAAGAGGACCATATGGCTGCCAGGGTAGCTCCAAGGCCAGTGGGAGAGTCTGGGTCAAAGAAATAAGCTAGAGAGTGATCGAGGAAGACACCTCCTCTGGCCTCTGTGCCTGTGAACAGGTGACAGCCCCACATACCACACGCATACCACACACATATACAGTCACACGGTGCGCTAAATAATAAGTAAGTAAGTAAATGCAAGTTTTTAAAATGTCTCAAAAATCTAAGGGACGGCCAGGCAGTGGCGATGCATGTTTTTAACCCCAGGCAGAGTTCAAGCCTAGCAAGAGAAAGTGTCTGAGTTCAATCCCAAAGGGAGCCAAGTGAGTGATAGGTAGCGAGCAGAAGGCAGTGGGGCTGGAGAGATGGCTCAGGAGCTAAGAGCTCCAGCTGCTCTCCCAGAGGACCCAGGTTCAGGTCCCGGCAGCCACGAGGGGCATGTCATAGCTACCTGTAACTCCAGCTAAATGGGATATAACCCCTCTTCTGACCTCGATGAGCAGCCACACACACACACACACACACAGGTACACATATAATAATAAAATAAAAAGAGCTTATTGTTATTAGTGCACATGTGTGTCCCTGAGTACAGGTGGCCTGGGGCATCGGGTTCCCTGACGCTGGAGTTAGGAGTGGCTATGAGCTGTGTAGGTGGGCTCTGAAGATCACCGTGTGCTGTCAGCCACTGGGCCGTACAATTTGTTTCTCAGAAAAAGATGGGCTGTCCCACAAACAGCACCTGAGGCCTCCACGCACATGCAAATCCAGACAGGATGAAACTCTCGTGGGAAAATGACAAAACTTCTCTTCACATCCAAGTTGTTAGAAAGTAAAGCAAGAAAGAGAGAACCTAAATACAAAATATAAAGCTATAAACTACTCCAAACCCAGAAAGGCCTTAGGTCATCCTGGGTTGGGAATGATCTCCAAGATATACTAAAAAGAGAAAAAAAAATGGAGGGGGCCGGAGAGATGGCTCAGCAGTTACGAGCACCGGCTGCTCTTCAGAGGTCCTGAGTTCAAGTCCCAAATGGCACCTCAAAACCATCTATAATGGGATCTGTCGACCTCTGCTTCTTCCAGGCATGCGTGCAAAGAGAGCACAGAAATCTTTTTTTTTTTTTTTTTAAGTAAAAGCTCCAGTTTTTGAAGACACCTTTAAAAGAATGAAAGAAAAAAGGTGGAGAAAGCATGTGTGAAACACTTCTTTGATGAGGGTTTGGGCCCACAGTACACAGAAAACTCTCAGAAGATAAGAGGAAAAAGACACGCAGAGGCTGAAAAAGAGAAGACTTGGGAGGCTGAGATGGAGAGGATGAGAAGTCTGAGGACCCCGGTCTACACTGTGAGACTTCGTCTAACTGTAACAACAAGCAAGCAGCACTCAGGAGGCAGAGGCTGGCAGAGGCCGGGATTCGAGGCCAGACTGGTCTACACACTGAGCTCCTGTCTCTCAAGAAAAACAATTAGCTGGGTGTGGTAACACACTTCTGTCAAGCCAGCACTCAGAAGGAGGCAGGAGGAGCAGGAATTCAAGACTATCGTCAGCTTGTCAGTGAGTTCACCTGGGCCACACCGAACCTTGCCCACTGGAATGTGTGAGGGGGCTGCGCTGAGGAGGAGGCTGGGAAGGCCTGAGCAGGCTATGGAGGGCTAGAGGAGGGACAGAGATGGGCTCACCCTTCCACTCCAGGTTCTGAAGGCCCCTCTCCAGGTGGCCCAGCAGCCGCTGAGGACAAGCAGTCAGCAGGAACTCGCTCTCCTTCTTGGCCCCCTCAGGCTTCTTCATCCACAGATTACCCACGACCTCCGTCTCAGGCCACTCCCCAGTCCAGTTGCCGATGCTTGCATTGAACTGCATGAACTCCTCGCCATTGAGGGCAAATACAGCCGTGGGCAACGAGGAATTGTCAGGGGCCAGCTCACAGCCCAGCAGGCCCTGCAGCGTGAAGTTACCTAGATGCCAACATGTAGGTGAGGAGACTTAGGAGCAAGGGCCAGCCTTCCTCCTTCCTCCTCCCTCAGACCTCAAGGTCCTTCACCCTTGTTCCTAGGGTTCAGACCGCCTCCTCCTTCAGACCCAGGCTTCCAGCCTCCTTCCTTGACCCAGGACTTCAAACCCCATTTTTCTTCCTCAGGCCCAGGCTACTGCACCCCGCTCTTCTGACCATTATTGGAGTTTTCGTTTCCCAGGGCCGTGAGGGCTTCCAAGAAGAGCTTCTCTTTGTTTTTCAGGTCCACGGTCTCCTTCTCCCAATACCAGGGTACCTGGTTCTCCCACATCCAGGCCCCACAGGGATCAGCCTCCTTCCGCAGGCTGTTGTAGCTGAGATACTGCTGGGGACCCAGCCAGCCTGTGGCCCAGAAGGAAGGGGCCCCCTTGGACGGGTTGGACACAGCTGCAAGGTGGTACAGCAGGGGTGGACGGGTCGCTGTCAGAGGAAAGAGGGGTCGGTCGGACATGGGCTGCACCCCACAGAGATGCACAGCGAAAAACTGGGCTCAGCCTGAGGGACAGATCCTACAGAGAGAGAGGGACAGAGACCCCGCGAGGGAGAGAGACAGATGGACAGACTGAGAGACAAATACCCAGAGACTGTCAAGTGTTATTTGACTCAAAGGCTGAGAAAAGCTGTCCACAGTGAGATTTCCAGGAGGGCTAGGACATCATGAAAAGTCTTTTTATCATCTGTTTCCCACTCTCTGGCACTTGTTCCTCATCCCTCTGCCTACTCCAGGTCCAGGTGACCTCTTACCTGTGCCCCAGGTCCAAGGCAGGAGGACCAAGAAGAGGCTAAGGACCCAGGGCATCCCCATCCTGGCAGGGGACCCGGAGTGAGAGGGACACGTGACTCCTGTGGACCCGCCTTGCTGAATCTTCACAAGGTCCGTGAGGGCTCTTCCTAGACCAGGACGCTGGATGGTGGGATGACGACCCAGTCCGAGATGGCAGGGGTGACCTGCTCCTGTGTGAACTTTCACCTCCTCATTTGATCCACTTTAGTTAATTAATTACAGAACTAGACAGACCAAAATTTGTCTCAGACTTGTGTGATTTCTTTTTCTCCTCCCTCAGACCCAAGGCTCCGGGCCCTGTCCTCTTCCATCATCCCCAGGGACTCAGACTTTGCTTCCCTCCCTCAGACCCAGGAGTCCAGGCCCAAGAATTCCTCCCTTAGACCCAAAAATCTAGGCCCAGCCTTCCTTCCTCAAACTCAGGTGCCCAAGTCCCTGCTCTCCTCCCTCAGACCACAGCCTCCTCTTCACCCTCAGGAAAAGGTCACACACTTCCTCCCTCAGACCCAGGAGTCCAGGCCCCAACCCTCTTCTGTCAGACCCTGGGGTGCTGGCCCCTCAAACCTGGGAATCCAGGCCTCAGCCTCCTCCTGGACACTCGGCCTGCGTGCCTGGTGCTCACGGAAGGCTGTTTCCCTCTCCGCCTGTAGCCAGTGGATCCTCTGCCTGGAAGCCCTAGTTCTTGTTTTACATCCTGTCTGTACACAGCCAGGACTGGAACTCTGAGGGCATCCAACTCCACCCCCTCTCGACTGAGACCGCCCCTGGGCCTCTGCCCAGCCTCTCTTGACACTCCAGTGGTATTTGATTGGAAGCCTCCTGGGGCAATCGTCATTCGGCCTGCCTCTTCTGAGAGTTTTCATAGTAGACTCACAGCCCTGGCAAGGTCTGTGTACTGAAAGTGGCTTTAAGACAGGACTTGTAGGCCGGGGGCGTGTGGCTCGGTCGTGGAAGGCTTGGCTGCAGCCCACCCGCAGCTGTGCGCCTGCTCTGATTTCTTCCATGTGCCCAGCCCCACTCACACGCTCGCTAGGGCTCTCTCTCAGGCCCTGCTACCCCCTCTGCTGACTGCCCAGGATCTTGGCAGGACAGATACACAGACACACCCTGGCCAATGGTTAGGTTGGCGGGTAGAAAGACGGCAGAGCAGAAGCAGAGGATGGTGGCAGCAAGTGACCGTAACTCCAGCACTCAGGAGGTGGAGGCCGGGAGGCGAGGAGCTCATGGCCAGCCTGGGCGGCCTGCAAAGAAGATGCACAGGAGAGAGGGAGACAGCGCGAGGGGTTGGCTGCTGGGTCACCAGACAGCAACAGGCTGAATAGGTAGGCAAAGCAGGAGCGGTGTGGGCCCAGAAGCCAAACACGTGAAAGGCAGAAGCAAGAGAACAGAAAGTTTCGAGCTGGAGAGATGGCTCAGCAGTTAGGCACACCTGCTGCTCTTGCAGAGGACCCAAGTTCGGTTCCCAGCACCCACATGGCGACACACCGCTGTCCATAACTCCAGTTCTAGAGAATCTGACAAGTTCTGATCACCAGGCAAGAATGTGGGGTGCATGCATACATGCAGGGATAAATAAATAAATCTAAAAGAAAATTGTACAGGAGACTAGAAAGCCAACCACTCCTGTCTGCCATGACCTTCTTCTCCCACATGTCTATATTCTGTGCATGTGTGTGTGTGTGTGTGTGTGTGCTCAGGTGGTCGGGGGTGTCAAGAGAGGGACTCATGTTGCCCAGACTGACCATAAACTCCTGACCCCTTGCCACGAACTCTTAAGTGCGGGGATAGCAGACCTCTTACGGGCTAGGGAGACCACTGAGTTAGAAAGCTCTTACCTTGCAACTTTGAGGACCTGAATCATGGTCTTCTGATCCCAAGCTCCCATGTCAAAAGCTGGTTCTGAGGCTAGAGATGGCTCAGTGATGAGGAGCGCTGGCTGCACGTGGTGGTGCACGCTTTTAATCCCCCGCAGACTCCAGCCAGCCTGCTCTACAGAGTGTGTTCCAGGACAGCCAGGCTACACAGAGAAACCCTGTCTCCAGAAACAAAGCAACAAGAATGAAAAGAGCACTGGCTGCTCTTGAAGAGGACCTGAGTTTGTTCCCAGCACCCACAGGAATGCTCACAACCAGCTGGAACTCCAGCTGCAGAGGGCCACAGCCACTGAGGGCGCTGTACTCACGCGCACAGCTGCTCAGAGCCGTGCAAAAAGAAGAGAGACTAAAGAACTAAACGAAGAAAAGAGGTGTGATGGCCCATGCCTTTAATCCCAGCACATGGGAGACAGAAGTAGGCAGATTTCTGTGAGTTCAACACCAGCCTGGTCTACACAGTGAGTTCAAGGATAACCAGAGTTAGGTGCATTCTGTCAAATTTTTTTTATTAGTTTATTTGCTTTCTATCCTGAGGGCCAAAAAAAAAAGAAAGAAAGAAAGAAAGAAAGAAAGGAAGAAAAAGATTTAAAGTTAATAGCAACGACAAAAACCATGTAAGGAGTGGGGCTTTGGTTTATTAATGGAGTAAGTAAGCCTACTTGCTCAGTAAGCAAGAGGACGGAAAGTTCAAGGTCATCCTCAGTTACAAAGTGAACTGTTTGAAGCCCGGCGGGCTACAAAGGACTCTGTTAAAGGAAGGAAAAAGGATTGGCAGGGAAGTGTTCCTGAGACGACAGAGCAGCGGGTCACCCCAGAGTCTAAAGTCTGCAGACATAGCTGAGAGTCGAGTCACGGAGCAGTTAACAGTTGCTGTGCGGTTGACAACGAGACAATGTTTCAAACAAGAGTGCCAGCAGCAGTCACTGTGCTGAGGGGCCACCACCACGCTCTAGACTTTCTCTTCCCCTCTGGGAAAAAACCCAGAACTGCCAGAAAATCTTACAGATAAGCCCAGAACCTTTGTTCACAGTGAAAAGCTGTCTTTACTTCCTTGTGCAATCCTACAGCCTTGAGTTTTACCTCGTCAGCTGCAATCCTACCCAGAGTCCTTCAGGAAACACTCTGTGATTTCAGTTACTAAAAAAGGGAGAAGGGGGAAGCAGGGAGCATGTGTCTTAAAAAACCATAAGCATGGCGGCAGTTCTGACACTTGAGTGGCAGCTGGGGAGGCGAGGAGGCGGCGGTGGCCCACACCTTTAGTCCCAGCACTCCAGAGGCAGAGGCAGGCAGAGCTCTGTGAGTTCAAAGGCAACCTGGTCTATAGAGCAAATTCCAGGACATGCAGGGCCACAGGGAGAAACCCTATCTCAAAACAAATAAACAAACAAGACACTCAAATGGGACTCTGAGAAGCCAGACCCATGCTAGCCCCTCCGCTAGTGCCTCTCACATCTATGAATGTCTGGCATGAACCTGCATTTGAATGTCTTCCATCAGGTGAAGGCATTTGCTGCACATGCCTGATGATCTGAGTTCCATCCCTGGGAACCCCGAGCAGACTCCACAGAGTTTCCTCCACATGCGCAGTGTGTCTCCTTCACACACACACACACACAATAACACATAACATGTTTAAAAATTTGGGTTGGTGAGATGGTTCATTGGGTAAAGGTCCTTGCTGCCAAGCCTGACGACCTGAGTTTGAGTCCCAGGACCCACATGGTCAGAACTGAGTCCTAAAAGTTGTCCTCTGACCTCTGCATATGAACTGTATGGCACGTGTACATGCGCACAACTAATTGTAATTTTAAAAAGAGTAAATGGAGATGAGAATCAGTTTCAAGAAACATTTTTTAGCCAGGTGGTGGTTGTGCACACCTTTTATCCCAGCATTCGGGAGGTAGAGGCAAATGAATCTCCTGAGTTCGAGGCCACCCTGATCTAGAGAGAGAGAGTTCCAGGACATCCAGGGCTACACAGAGAAACCCTGTCTCAAAAACAACAATAATGATAAACAAACAAAAGCCAGGAGCAGTGACGCATCTCTGTCACCTCAGCACTGGGGTAGAGCTTGCTGACCAGCTCGGTACCAGCCAAAGGGGTGAGCTCCAGTTTCAGGGAAGGGCACCATGTCAGGAAATACTGTGGTGATCAACAGAAGACACTCAGTGACACACACACAATACCACACACCCTTTATGCACACCCTTCACACACAACCTCTACTCACACCCTCCATATACATCCTGAGCACACTTGACCCTTGTGAAGAATTTGTGCATTGTTTTACTCATTATCAGTGTGTGTGCCTGCATAAATGCGCACACAAGGATGAAGGCAGAGCACGAGTTCAGGAGCAGATTCTCTCCTGTGTGGACTCCAGGAGTGAACTCAGGTGGGAAGGTCTGTGTAGCAAGTAGTTTTACTCACTCCGCCTGCCTATTGTTCTCCAAAAGCTCACTTATTAATTTATTAAACTTTTATTTGTTATTGTGTCTGTTTATGAGACTTGTGTATTTGTACACAGAAATGTGTGGAGGTCAGAGGACAGCTTCATGGAGTTGCTTCTTTCCTATGAGTAAGTTCCAGAGAGGAAACTCAGCTTACAAAGCTCATTCAAAGGAATCTTTACCTGCTGAGCCAGTATCTACCATCCATCCATCCATCCATCCACCATCCACCTATCTATCTATCCATATATCATCTATCTGTCTGTCTGTCTGTCCGTCCATTCATCCGTCCATCCATCTATCTATCTATCCACCTATTCATCTATCTATCTATCTACCTTTTTTTTTTTTTTTCTGAGACAGGGTTTCTCTGTGTAACCCTGGCTGTCCTGGACTGTCTTTGTAGACCAGGTTGGCCTCAAACTCACAGAGATCAGCCCGCCTCTGCCTCCCCGAGTGCTGGGATTTAAAGGAGTGGTGACGCACGCCTGGCTTCTACCTACATTTTTTTGAGACAAGGTTTTGCTATGTAACCCTGAATGGCTTAGAACGCTCTATGTAGGCCAAGCCAGAAAAATTGGCAACGATTGACCTGATCCTGCCTCTCTTGTACTGAGATTAAAGGCAAGCAAGCACCACCCTACCTGGCTACACCTCACTACTTCAGAGAACATTTTTCCCCTTCACAAGGTGGCCAGGGGGTAATCTTTGGGTGCGTGTCCATCTTTGTGGCTCACCTGTTCCAAATCAAATACAATCATGTTATGCAGTTTGCCGTCTGTAAAGTCTCCTGTGTGGCCTGCACTAACAGACACAGCTCTCCTGGTCAGTCTTTGTCTCTTTCGATCTCCTTCCCTTTTTTATTATGTTTAACTATGTGGGCATACCTGCCATGACATGTGTAGAGGCCAGAAGACAGGACACATGTGTAGAGGCCAGAAGACAACTTGCAGGAGTGGTTCTCTGCTCCCACCGTTGGACCCTGGGCTCACCCTCAAATCAGCAGGCTTAGCAGCAAACACTTTTACCCACTGAGCCTTCTTGGCAGGCCCCCCTTTGTCACCCCCTTTAAGAAAGCTTGTCACAGCTAGAGAGATGGCTCAGCAGTTAAGAGCACTGGCTGCTCCTCCAAAGGGCCAAGGTTCAGTTCTCAGCAACCACTTGATGGCTCACAACCACCTGTAACTCCAATTCCAGGGGATCCAGCACCCTCACACAGACATTTATGCAAGCAAAACACACACATAAAATAAATGTAAATACTTTTTTTGTTGTTTTTTATTTTTGAGACAGGGTTTCTCTGTGTAGCCCTGACTGTCTTGGAACTTATTCTATAGACCAGGCTGGCCTTGAACTCTGAGATCGCCTACCTCAGCCTCCCAAGTGCTCAGACTAACAGTGTTTGCCACCACCATCCTGCTAAATAAATAGTTAAAAAAAAAAAAAAGCCAGGTGTGGTGGCACATGCCTGTAATCCCAGCACTCAGGCAGGCAGAGGCAGATGGATCACTATGAGTTTGAGGCCAGCCTGATCTACAAAGTGAGTCCAGGACAGCCAAGGCTACTCGAAGAAACCCTGTCTTGAAAACAAAGAAAAGAATAGTTTGTGCAGTAATCTCAAATTCTCAGGTCCAGAATGACCTTGAACTACTGACCTTCCTGTCTCTGCATCTCAGGTGTGCCTCTGAATGGTGTGCTGCTTGGCTAACCCAGGGCTTGGAGTATAGCAGGCACCTGCTCTGCAGACCAGGCCACTGTCCCGGCTTCCCCCTCTTTTCTTTGTCCTCCATGGGAACATACAACTTTTGCATCCAAAACTGCAATACTGGCTTAATGTGAAACCTACACCACTCATTACCTTGGCAGCTCTCCCTGGAACTCCACACTCTTTACCTTCCAGATTCCTGTGGGGTCCAAAAGTGCAGAGAAGCCTTAAAACCTCAGGAGCAATATGGTCTGCCCAGGACACATAGAGGACATGGCCTGAAGCCAGGGTGCGTGTGGATGGGGCGGCGACTGGGGCCAACCCTCACAAGTTGGCGAATGTAAGTGCTGCACAGCTTTTCCTCACAAAAAATCAAGATTTTTCTTTTTTAAAAATACTGTAGCCAAGCCCGGCAGCACCCCTTTAATCCCAACACTGGGGAGACAGAGGCAGGTACAACTCTTGAGTTGGAGGCCAGCCTGGTCTACAGAGTGAGTTCCAGGACAACCAGGGCTACACAGAGAAACCCCGTCTCAAACAACAACAACCCTGTCCAGGAAACATGAACCACACTGGTAACCATGTTTGTTTACTTTGTGTCCGCAGGTGCTACAACGCAGGTGTGGCGGTCAGAGAACAATTGTCAGGAGTTAGCTCCCCCTTCCTCTCTCTGGGTCTTGGCACTGACCTTATGTCACCAAGCTTGGCAGCAAGCACCTTTACTCGCTGAGCCGTCTCGCCAGCCCTTTCCTGCCATTGCGGGACAAGGTGTCTTGCAGCCCAAACCCTGAACCCCTGATTCTTCTTCCTCCCCTCTCCAGTGCTGAGATTACAGATAGGCACCTGCAATCCTGATTTGTGTCAGAGGACAACTTGTGGACTCAGTTCTCTTTCTCCTTCATGTGGGTCGTGGGAACTAAATTCAAGTGGTCAGGCTCCCACCAGCCTTTGCCTCATTATATTACAAAAGAATCTCTTTTTTTCTCTTTTTAGTTCAATGTAATGACTCTATGTATCTGTGACTAGCTATAATTAGTACAGATACTTATCGCCAGTATTCTGGGCATTTGTTTATTTATTTGTTGGTTGGTTGGTTGGTTTGATTTTCTAAGACAGGGTTTCCCTGTGTAGCCCTGGCTGTCCTGGAACTCACTCTGTATACCAGGCTGGCCTTTAACTCGGATCCACCTGCTTCTGACTCCTCAGTGCTGCGATTAAAGGCCTATACCACCATGCCTGGTTTATTTTAGGCGCTTGGTGGTGAAATTCCTGGCGGAGATGGGCCTTTAACAGCTGGTGGGAGGGGAACTCATTGCTGGAGAGGGCATGATTGTCGGTGTCTCTTGAGCAAGGGCAAGGCCATGGGTGGTCCATGGGTGGTCCATGAGTGGTCTCGGGCCAGGTGGAGGACCCCTAACTGGAGGTGTGTTTCCCTTCTCTGTGGGTGGAGCGAGGTCTGAGGTTCCGCATACTGGCAGAGCAGAGACCACAGACAGCAGCTGGGGAGTGCCTCTTCCTTTTTTGTTTGTTTTGTTTTGCTTGTTTCTTGAGACAGTGTTTCTCGATGTAGCCCTGGCTTTCCTGGAACTCATTCTGTAGACCAGGCTGGCCTCCACCTCAGAGATCCTCTTGAGTGCTGGGATTCAAGGTGTGTGCCATTGGGCTGCTTTTTTTTTTTTTTTTTTTTTGAGACAGTTTCTCACTGTGTAGTGCTAAGTGGCCTGGAACTTGCTATGTGTAGATCAAGCTGGCACTTGGGAGGCAAGGCCAGCAGAGCTCTATAAATCCAAGGTCAGCCTGTCTACATAGCCAACTGCAGGACAGTCAACACCCAAATTCCTTATTTCCTCCTCTAGACTGGGGAACCTGTCCACTGATTGTTCAACAGAATGCAGACATCTGAGCAAGCCAGACAGAAAGACAAGGAGGCCCAGCCCGTATTTCGGCCCTTGCCCTCTGAAGTCATCCAGGACTCAGAAGCAATGGGTCCCCAGGAACAGGCCCTACAGCACTGTTAAGCCACCTGTCTTCTAGACCATTGTCCGTGTTACAGGTCCCTTTTGGCAAAGTTGGCAAAGTGCTGGCAGAGCAGGTAACAAGGATCTGAGTTTGATACCCAGCACCCAAGGGAAATAGTGGGTGTGGTGCACACCTATGGTCTACAAAGAGAGTCCAGGACAGCCAGGGTACACAGAGAAACCCTGACTCGAAAAACCAGAAACAAACAAACAAGACAAATGAGTAAGTAAATACACGCATAGCATCTGTGTTACTGCCATCGGCAGTCCTGGTGCGTCCCTTCCAGCTGGCCTTTCCTCCACACACACCTCCTCCTGAGCCCCAGACGCCTGCCTTATCGATCTCCATGTGTCATATCAAGTCCCTGAGGCCAGGATAATGAATAATGACAGCCCCAAGCCTGAGCTCAGCCTTTCTGGGGTGCCCCTCACATGAACTGGGGAGACGGGGTTTATCTGAAACCCTCCTCTAGGATAAGAAGCCAACAGACAGCGCTATCTGGCCCTGACCTCATCTAGTCCTCCACTGTAGTCAAGGTACAGGAAAGTTCTCTTGTCACTGTGGGTCCATGTGGAGCCAGTTAACCCATCCCACTCCAGTAAGGTCGGGGGGGGGGGGGGCTCCACTGTCTGGTGTTCTGAAGACGCGCAGGAGAAACTCAGCCGCAAATACCTCCAGAGTGTAATGCGACGCCAAGGTTTTCTCTCAGCCTGAGCTGCTTTGTTTGTCTTTGTTTTCTTTTGTTCTGAGACAGGGTCTCTCAGGGAACCTGGAGCTCAAGGGTTGGATGGCCAATAAGCTCCTGGCGTACCCTCAGTACTGCCCCTAAGATCTGCTCAGGCCCCAGTAACCCCTTCCAAAGATACCCACAGACCCCGTACTGAATGAACATACTCTGCTGCCCTTCCTAGCTGACACTCAGGCAAGGGGAGCGTGTCATCGGGGTGGGAGCCGGACCTGAGAAGTAAATTTACGTCAAAGTGGGTATTGGTGGCCACCAGGCTGCTCCCCTCCCCCTCCCAGGGTCTTGCTGTGGAACCTTTGCCACCCCCAGGGAGATGCAAAAAAGACCCTACTTCTGCCGCCTGGCCTGTTGCTCTCCTCAGAGCCCACCCATACTGCTGCTGCCTGACTGTGGGCATTAATGACTCCACTAGTAAACTCCCTACGATCCACATTAGTGTCCCTCTTGAACCCTCTGAAGCCTTCGCTGGGATCATGACGTGGGATAGTGTGCCAGGTTTTTACACGGTGCTGGGGGTCTGCACTCAGGCCCTCTACAAGCTGAGACACATCCCTGGCTGCTGTCTTGTGAAACTGTGCTTTGTGGCTTTGCCCCTGCGCGCACCGACCCCAGGCTGACGAGTCGATTCCCAGCCGCAGGCCTTAAGCTGGAGACTGCACCGTCTCAGGGATATCTCGACATCATCAGTGGTGCCGCTCAGCCCTTGGGGTCTCAGGTCAGCATCCATCTCCCTGGACAGACGCTCCCTCCAATCCCCAAGGCTCCTCTGCCACCTGCTATGCCCTGAGGTCCTGCAGTCCCTGACGGAGCAGGGACCCTGCTCAGGTCTCCTGATGACCTCCTCAGCTTGAAGTGGCTTCAGAAGATGGCTTCAGATGGGACCTTGCTGATATGGGATGGGCTGGGGGCAGGAGGGAGGTATTAAGGAGACCCCTCATTTTAGCCTTGAAATAAGTTGACTTTGGCTTCCAAACAGGCTGGCTGGGATCAAAGCTCTGGCTGCTTTTTAGCAAGGACCAGAGACTTGAAGTCAGCAAGAAGGGCTTTTTGTCTCCACCATTAAACATTGTATTTTGAATGTATGCCTGTGTGCATTTAGCTAGGTAATCTGCTAGTTATTTAGGATGCACTTGGGATTGAATCTAGGACCTCACAGAGTCTAGTCACTGACACCTCAGTCTTAATAGTGACTCTGTTTTTTTTTCCCTTAAGGTTTCCTATTTATTTATTTATGTTTCTCAAGACAGGGTTTCTTTTCTTTTTTATATATATTTTTTGAAGATTTATTTATTATGTATACAGCATTCTGCTTGCATGTGTGCCTACAAGCCAGAAGAGGGCGCCAGATCTTATTACAGATGGTTGTGAGCCACCATGTGGTTGCTGGGACTTGAACTCAGGACCTCTGGAAATGCAGAGGTCCTCTGAGCCATCTCTCCAGCCCAAGACAGGGTTTCTTTATGTAGCCCTCCCTGTCTGTCCTGGAACTCACTCTGTAGACAGAGGCAGACCTTGAACTCACAGAGATCTGCCTGCTTCTGCCTCCCAAGTAGTGGAACGAAAGGCGTGTGCTACCACCACCCGGCTCTTTATTTTTATTTTGTGTGCGTGAGTGGTTTGTCTGCATGTGTGTCTGTGTACTTTTCGAGTGCCTGGTGCTGATGAAGGCCAGAAGAGGGTGTGGGACCCCTGGAAATGTACTTAAAGATGGCTCTGGGAAATGAATTCAGGTCTTCTAGAAAAGCAGCCCCCGTTCTAGACAACTGAGGAATCTCTCTCTCTCTCTCTCTCTCTCTTTCTGAGCCATCTTTTAAATCTCAGTTCTATTTTTTTCCAAAAGTTTATTGTGTATGTATGTGCATTACTATGTGTGAGCTGTGTTATATGTGTCTGTGGTGTGTGTGTTATTGTGTGTGTGTGTGTGTGTGTATGAGACAGACAGAGAAAGAGAGAGAGAGAGAGAGCACAAGCACCTGGGGCTTGGTAGAACTCATAGGCTAGCTCCCTGGAATTGTTCTTTCTCCTACCAAGTGGCTTGGGGATCAAGCAGAGGTCGTAGGCTTGCACGGCAAGCACTTTACCTCCTGAGCCACCTCACGGCCCTCATGCTTCTCTAATACGCACACTCAGATCACAGGAATTTTGACCCCGTGACCCATGCTTGCAGATAGCCAGTCCCACATGGTCAGACTTATTCCTCAGCAAAGTGAGATGTCCACGTGGGCATGCCACAAGCCGCACGTATCCTACCTGACCAGCCCTAAGGAACGGCCAGGGCACAGTGACACAGACAACTCCAGAAACAGCCCCGGGAGTGCCTCTGATGACATCTCTCACTTCTCAGCCTGTGTCAGAGCGTCTCAGTCAGTGCCTTCCTGTCAGCTGTCCTAGGGGCAGGAGAAATGTCTCCTAAATTTGGAAGAAAAAAGAACCAAAACACAGGACCTGGCAAGGCGCTTAGTGGGTAGAGGTGCTAATCAATCCTGACATCCCTGGTTCGGTTCCTAGGAACCTATATAGTGGAACAGACCAGCAAAAGTCCTCTGACCTCCACATGTGTACGATGACACATACACAGAATAAATAAATGTAATAAGTTGGGTATGGTGGCACACACCTGTAATCCTAGTACTCTGAGGCAGAGGCAGGTGGATCTCTGTGAGTTCAAAGCCAGCCTGGTCTACAAAGCCAGTTCAGGACAGCCAAAAAACCAAAATAAATAAAATGTATGTAATAAGAACTTCCCGGGGCAAGGAGAAGGCTCATCAGTTAAGGACACTTGCTGTTCTTGCAGAGGACCAGCTTTTAGTTCTCAGCATCAAAAGACAGTTCACAACCATCTGTAACTTCAGTTCCAGGGGGTCTGATGCCCTTTTTTTGCACTTTTTGGGCATACTGGTGGTGCACAGCCATACACACAGGCAAAATACCCACACACATGAAATAAATTTAAAATAAAAACTTTATAAAAAGAAAGAAAGGCCAGGCAGTGGGGACACATCCCTGAAATGCCAGCACTCCGGAGAAAGGCAAGCAGATCTCCGTGAGTTCAAGGCCAGCCTGGTCTACAGAGTGAGTTCCAGGACAGCCAGGGCTACACAGAGGAACCCTGTCTTGAAAACAACAAAACAAAAAACAAAAACAAGAAAAAAGAAATAAAGCCAGGCAGTGTGTTGGTCCCAGCACTTGGGAGGCAAGAGGAACTCTGTGAAGCTTACACAGAGAGTTCTAGGCCAGTCAACAAAACAAAATCCAGCAAGTATGATGGTAATTAGCCAAACTTATGGTGATGGCTGCTAACAAGGAGACAGCATTCCTTCTATGTAGTGGTATTTCAAAGAAAAACATGAAATTGCAACAAACTGTACTTTAGGCCAAGCATATGTGACCCTGACTATCTTACTGCTCTCGTAGCTGTGAACCCGAGGCTTTCTGGGAATTTTACAAACAAGACCATAAACTTTGCTTTCTGTACAGAAATATCTTAAGTCCCCTGTGTGTCCCTGAGACCTGTGCTTTATCAGCTCTGGTCCTACCCTGAGCCTCTCAGGAAACACCCTATGAGTTCATTTACCAAAAAGAGATGTCGAAACCCCTTAAAAAAGTGTTTGCCCAAGGCCGAAGAGATAGTTCTTCAGGTAGAAGTGCTTACGTGCAAGCCCCAGGACCTGGGTTCAATCCCTGGACACCACGTGGTGGAGGGAGGGAACTGACCTCTGGAAGTTGTTCTCTGACCACACACACATACACTAAACAGATCTGATTAAAAACGTTTAAAGAATTGTTT
Source organism: Pachyuromys duprasi (assembly GCA_028658305.1). Lineage (NCBI taxonomy): Eukaryota > Metazoa > Chordata > Mammalia > Rodentia > Muridae > Pachyuromys > Pachyuromys duprasi. Next base: position 4,102,993 of record CM053762.1, on the reverse strand, counting down.
GTGTACTGACTTCAGAGGCCTTCAAAAATCTTTTTTTTTTCTTTCGAAACAGGGTTTCTCTGTGTAGCCTTGGCTGTTCCGGACTCGCATGATAGACTAGGCTGGCCTAGAACTCACAGAGATCCACTTGCCTCTGCCTCCCAGAGTGCTGGGATCAAAGATGTGCACCACCAGAACTGGCTTCAAAATCATTTACATAGCTATTGTTAAGATGCCATGGGGATTCTCTCTAGAGAAGTCAGTAACTGCACTTGGATCTTGGATGTGCAGTTTTTAATCTTTCTTTTTAAGTTTTACTTGTCTGTTCTCAGTTTTGAATGGATGGACTTATTAGCTGCAGTAGATGAGGGTCTGGCGAGATGGCTCAGTGGGTAAAGGCGTCCACCGTCAAGCCTGACCACCCAAGCCCAGAACCTGAGTGGCAGGAAGTGAGAATCAGTTGACCCCTGAAAGTTCTCAGCCCTGAGTGTGTGAGGTCCAGAGAGAACAAGTGCCGTTGATATGGACACAGAGCTTTAGTTAGTTTCAGACCCATAGGAAAATGGCAAAAGCTCCCCACAACTAGGAAGAGATGGGGGTGGGGGGTGGGGGGGTGGGGGGTGGGAATGGCAGAGCCTTTCCTGCCCTGTGTGCGGCTGTGGCTGGTTTGTGAGGAAGAGTCTACTGCAGCTTTCTCCAGGGTGTGTGTGGCCTGAGGTGTGCTCCCTACAGAGGCGCCCGGGCGGAGATGGGCTGAAGCCCCTTGTTCGGCGGTGTGCCCAGCTTCTCTGTTCAGCTCCGCTTCCGGTGCTGCACTTTCTCCAGCTGAGAGCAGAAAGAATCCCAGGTTTTCTGTTCCCCTCATTCCAAGGGTGTCCCAGTCAGCTTTGTCCCAGAGGCATGCTAGACAGGCAGGCCTCCACAAAAGCCGCGGCTCTGAATAACTGTCTCTACAGTTTTTGTTTTTCAAGAAAGGGTTTCTCTGTGTAGCCCCGGCTGTTCTGGTCCTGGCTCTGTATACCGGGCTTGCTTCGAACTCGGAGAGCTGCCTGCCTCCGCCTCCTTACATCTGGGATTAAAGGTGTGTGCCACCTTAGCTGGCTAATTTTCTTTTTTTTTTAAGTATCCGGTTTTGAGCTTGGGCATGTGGTTCAGGTGATAGGATTCTTGCCTCCCAGATGCAGAGCCCTGTGTTCCGTCCCATGCTCCATATATGGTGGAGAACACTTGTCAACGCTCTGGAGGAGGACCTCAAGTTCAAGGTCATCCTCTGGCCAGCTCGGAATAAGTGAGACTTTGTCTTTAGAAAAAAGCAATGGGGTAGGGTGAGGGAAGAGGAGGAGATGGCTCAGAGGTTAAGAGCATTGGCTGTTCTTCCAAAGATCCTGAGTTCAATTCCCAGCAACCACATGGTGGCTCACAGCCATGAGATCTGGTGCCCTCTTCTGGTGTACAGGTGTACATGCAGGCAGAATGCTGTATAAATAATAAACTAAATCTTAAAAAAAAAAAAAGAGCTGTACTTGGTGGCACCTACCTGTGATCCCAGCACTCAGAGAGGCAGAGGCAGGCGGATCTCCATAGAGTTCAAAGCCAGCCTGGTCTACAAAGTGAGTCCAGAGCAGCAGGGCTACAAAGAGAAACCCTGTCTGTAAAAAACAAAAACCAAACTAAACCAAACCAAACCAAAAAAAGTGAAAGGCAGGTGGATTGCCAGTTTGAGGACAGCCTAAGTTACACAATGAGGCCCCACCTGAAAACAAAACTGAAAAACAAAAAACAGAACAAAACAGCCAGGTGTAGTGGCACATGCCCTTAATCACAGCATTTGGGAGGCTGAGGATCTCTGTGAGTTCAAAGCCATTCTATTCTACTACGTTCCAGGTCAGCCAGGGCTATGCAGAGACCCTGTCTCAAAACAAACAACCTAACAAACAGTATGCATATAGCCAGGGTTCGTGCATCTGGGTTAATGTCAATAGGCTTTCCCAATTATCCCAGCACACTGGGAGCCAGGGTATCACAGCCACCCAAAATCCCACCACTTCAGAGGCTGTGGCAGGAGAATGGCCATGAATTTGAGGCTAAACTGAATCCTTTGACAGCCTGAGCAACACAGTGAGACTGTTTCAAAACTAAACGAGAGTCCTCTCCCAAAGTAGCAGCTGGCCATTCTGCTTCCCGGAAACTTTCCTTCCTAGGTCCAGACCATGCCCCAGGATTAGCCAGGCTCTGCCTGCCCTGTCTCTAGCTGGTGGGCCTGCTGTCACTAAACCCTTGTGCTGGGTGGTTGCTGATGCATACTTTGAGCCCCGCATTTAGGAAGTAGAAGCAGGAGGTTCTCTGTGAGTTTGAGACCAGCCTGCTCTACACAGTGAGTTCCAGAATATCCAGGGCTACACGAGAAACCCTGACCCTGACAAAAAATGCCAGGACCCTGCTGAGAAGCCATGCCTGGAGCCAATCTCTCCACTCTGGTCTTCTCCAAGCAGACATGCCATGCCACAGAATCTTCTAGGAGCATACTAAAAGACTCCATAGGGCTTGCTCCAGGAGACCCACGGTCCCATAACCATATGTAGTCTCTGCATCTGCCTGCCAAAGGTCATTGTCCTTGGGTTAGGATGTCCTACCAGCACACCTGCCAGTATGCACACCCTTTACAGATGAGGAGCCTGAGGGTCCCCGGTGGAGTGAGTGAAAGGCTGGTGGGTGCTAGGGCTGTCTCAGAACATCTGGATATGGGAGTTCCATGTTTCCCACTTCCAAGAACTCGGGGCGCAGACACAGAGCCTTACAGTCTTTGGAAGAAACAGCCAGGAAGTAGGTTTGAGTCACTATACAGGAGAACCAAGGAGGAAGTGTGGGCTAGTGATGGTTCAGTGGGTAGAGGTAGTACTTACCAAGCATGACAGTCTATGTTTGACTGTGGGACCCACTAAGAGAACTGAAAACTTTGACTTGCACATGGGGGTCTATGGCAGGCACACACTCACTCACGTAAGTATTTTCATTTTGGAAAAGGCTCTCACTCTGCACACAGGCTGGCCTCAAACTCAGATCTGTCTACCTGTTGAGTGCGCACGCCTGTGATCCCAGCATTCGGGAGGCAGAGATAGGCTGATCTCTGTGTGTTCAAGGTCAGCCTGGTCCACAAAGTGAGTCCAGGACAGTCAGGGCTACACAGAAAAACCCCATCTCGACTCCCCCCAAAAAGATGTGCCCCATCGTGACAGGCTTTATTTTTGAGACAGGGTCTCTTGTGGCCTTAAACTTCTGATCCTCCTCAAGTCTCTACCTCTTGACTGCCGTAAGTACAGCTGCTTGCTGTTGGTTGCACATGCTAGACAAGCCCTCTGCTGTGGACCCCAGGAAGGCACCTTACCTTTGAGCCATATCCCTAAATAACTCTTATTCTAAAACAGGGTCTGTGTTGCCCGACTTCTGACAGTCTTGCCTCGGCTCACGCTCCCTGGCAGCTGGATCACCACCAATGCCTGTGATTGGAGCTGGACAGCTGCCAAATGAAAACAGGTGCCCCAAGATTAGAATCCAAACGGGCTTGCTGTCACCCGGAGTCTCAGCCCTGGGAGACAAGAGGTGGGCTGCCTCCTGCCAGTGTGAGGCCACAGAGGCCAGCGAGGGACACATAGCAAGACCCTGTCAAAATAACTAAAACCACGAAGCCTGGAGTGGAGGTGCCAGGTCTGGCTGGCACTGTGGGGGTTTGAGCCTGGCAGAGGGCAGAGGGCAACTGTGCTGAGCTCTCAGTCAGGGAATGTGGTGTGTTCCTCAGCAGTGCAAGGAGGCCTGGAGACCAAAACTATTCTAAGGGTCATGGGGTCTTTCTCCTCACAGCTGTCATTACCTCTCCCAGGCTGGGAAGACCAAGCCCCGGCCACCAGTGGGAGGAGACAAGGGAGCTGAGCTGTTGTTGTAAACACCCAGACCGGAAGCACCTGCGGTGGAGGGCCACACCTCTAACAATTGCTTCAGATTCCTCAGGGGTCCTGGTCCCCTGTAGCCCTGGGCTTGTCCCCCCTCCGTTTGGGTCTCTCTCCTGGGTGGCTGGCAGGCTCCAGGCTTGGGCGGTGGCCCCCTGACCTGTCCCTGCCCCTTCCTGCTTGCTTTGATGCGGCCCCACTTCCTTTGACAGGAACCCCCTCCCTCTCCGCTGGTAAAAGGCAGAAGGCTGTGGGGAGGCAGAGGTGCGGCATCTCTCCCAGGAGGACTCCCTCAAGGCCCTGTCTCCCAACCCTTGTACCAGTGCTGTGCCTCAGACCCTGGTACAGGTCTGGGGGACAGGGACCTGGGGACCCCAGCAGCAGCAGCTCCTCCCTCCAGCCATGAGCCTTCCTCTCAGGTCTGTCTCCTCCCCGCATACGGGTGTGATGTGGCTCCTTTTCCTGAGTGTGTGTCTGCACCATTCCGGTATCCACACCTGTTAATCTAGGGACCTCTGCCCATCTCCCACCTGCTAACACCATCTTGTCCCTAGACACAAGCACTCTCAGAAGTGCGAGACAGTGGGGACAGGGTTTCAAGAAGCAGACTGTGATTCTCAAGGTGGAGAACCTAGGTGTCTTCACCTGCAAGGTGAGTGTGGGACCCTGCTTGCTCTTCAGCTGTGGGAAGACCAGAGGCCTAAAGGGAAAGCCCAGGCTGCTCCCGGGGATACTGAAGGGCTTAATCTGAGGCCAAGGCCCCCACCCTCACTTACTTCCTCCCAAGAGACTGGGGGTGGGGAAGGAACCTGGGCCAGCGGCCCCAGGTAATGCTGGCTGGGAGCAGTGGCCCCTGAGTGTAATCCCAGCACTCAGGAGGCAGAGACAAGTGGTTCTAGTGCATCTCTGAGTTCAAAGCCAACCTGGCCCCAAACTGAGTCCAGGATAGCCAAAGAAATCCCATCAAAAGAAAGGGAGTCCAAGGGAATGAATCAGGACCCCCCCCCCACCATGGACACAAGAGACTCTGAGCCTGTTAAAATGGAAAATAACTTTATTTGTTCTAAGGGGTAGGCCAGAGTCTCCTCAGAACTTCTGAAACTGCTTCTTGGTGCCAGCAGCCTTGGTGACCTTGAGGACGTTGAATCGCACGGTCTTGCTCAAAGGCCTGCACTCTCCCACAGTGACAATGTCGCCGATCTGCACATCCCTGTGGGGTTTGACGAGGGGCCTCAGCAATCCCTTCATCCCCACTAACAGGCTGAGCAAGGCCACCTTGGCTCCTCCCACCAGTGGTCATTCAGATGGTTGCCAAGACTAATACAAGCTATCGTTTCTATTTTCCCAACACTGAAGGATGGCTACCCCTGCCAGCTCTTCCCTAGCAGTCCACACTCTCCCCCATTGGCTGCACCCGGGCTCTTCCTGTCACAGGTGCTCTCCCCAGGCAGTCCTGTCTCGGGTTGGCCCAGGCTATCAGAGAGCTACCTGAAGCAGGGGGACAGGTGCACAGACATGTTCTTGTGGCGCTTCTCAAAGCGATTGTACTTCCGGATGTAGTGGAGATAGTCCCGGCGGATGACAATGGTCCTCTGCATCTTCATCTTGGTCACCACACCTAGGTGGTGAGAGATTAGCAGGTCAAGGGTAACTCAGGACCGCTGGAAACCAGTTGAACAGGGCTCCCCCAGCTCCACTTATGGCATCAGCTTTACCAAGAGGCTGTCTCAGCAGTACCCTCAGGGACATCTGAAGACCATCGTGAACAGACATCACCTGCCAGCGGTCCTGGATGCAGTGACATAATACCACCCTTTTAACCTCTCACTCACCAGACAGGATCCGGCCTCGGATGGAGACATTACCAGTGAAGGGGCATTTCTTGTCTATGTAGGTGCCCTCGATGGCCTGAAAGGGTTAAGAAAGTGCAGTTTGGATTACCACTTCCTAAGCAGAAGTATGTAGCCTCAGGGCCCCAGACTACAATTCCCAGGAGTCCCAGAGGCGGCCACTCCGAGGGCGGGGTGGCTGTGCCTCCACGTGTGGGGGGCCACATGCGTCCCATCTGTTGCTCAGTTCTGTACCTCCTTGGGCGTCTTGAAGCCTAAACCGATGTTCTTGTAGTACCGAGGGAGTTTTTCCTTGCCGGTTTCTCCCAGCAAAACACGCTTCTTGTTTTGAAAGATTGTAGGCTGCTTTTGGTAAGCTCGCTCGGTCTGTAAGAATAATCTGGTGAGGTTACAGGTAAACCTTCAAGGGCCAGTGCCCACAACGACCCCAAGTTTATTTCAGCTTACACACTAGGTCCTAACACCTCCCACAGTTTGCAGAATTCTGGCTTTTCAGCAATGTTGATTCTCCAACACAAACAAGTTCACTCACTCAGGATCCACACCTTGTTATTCGTAGCTGACCCTGGTGGGGCAAACCTGACGTACAGATACTCAGAAGGCTGAGGCAGGAGAATACCAAGTGCCAAGACTTGCCTGAGCTACCCTGTGCCGACATTTAAAATCACAGCAAGCGTCGGGGCTGTAGGGCTATGGTAGGGCGCTTGACTAGTCCACATGATGCACAGGGCTCAATCCCCATTAAGGAAATAAATTGCTAAGCCAGTCTTCCTGTGTTTGCCCTTAGGCCCCCATTACCCAGGATGAGTCCCCCGAAAATCATCATCTGTTAAGCCCGGAGTTTTAAGGACTAACTCCCAAAGCGCCTAAGAGCCAATTACTATGTAGAGCCAAGGACTTCGGAAACGCCCATCAGATGAAGGAACACGCAAGCACCCTCCAGATAATTCCTAAGATAATGAAGGCGCCAAAGAATAAGCTCTACACTGAAGCGCGAGGCCCACAGCTCGAACCTGAATGTCCGCCATCTTCCCGGCAGCCTGCGAAAAAGGGAGTTCACCAACTCCGGAGCGTCCTTATTCACTACGCTGGGACTGGAGCGGAAGTGACGTAAGGGACAACCCTTTACGACCTAGGATGTACTTCCTGTGCAGAACACGCGATTCTAGGGCTGTCCGTACGCTGCCATGATGGTGGAGGAGTAAGGGATGGGAAAGGCGCGGAGCCTATCATCTCGCGAGATCTCAGGAGTCCGTCACCGGAAGTGCCCGTTCAGGATGGGCGAGCACATCCTGTGGTCTTACGAAAGTCGTAGGAGTCAGTTTTCTTCAGTAATTGAGCTTAAGTGGATCTCGGGAGCTCTGTGGTGATGACCTTTCAACCGGTCAAGCGCCCAGCGTCCTAGCAACCTGCTTCGGATCAAGAGTGACTGGCAGCTTGTCAGGCCGAGCAGTACTAGCTTTATATTTTACTATACGTATACACACGTGCATTGGCTTATGGCTATTGTGTCATCACTGGTTCCACAATAGAATAATTTTGTGGCAAGGTCTGTGTCCAGGCTGTTTTTGAAATTATGCCCCTACCTAAACACTCAGGAGGCTGGCACTGCAGGTGGCTAAGAAATGCATACTACGGAAGTTGATTTGCTTGGGATTTGGACGGGGTGTGTCCAAGGCTGTCCGGCTTGGAGAACCAGCTGGGGCAGGAGAACCTCCCAGAAGTGTTTTAGGTCTCATCCCCATCCCCTCCTAGGCTTATGACCTTACCTCTGGCTTATCTAAACGTTGGGACCATGATTAAGCCAGGATTTAAGAGGCAGCAAAAGTTTATGCTTATGTGCACTTACAGTTCTGTATAGCAAAGAGCTAGGGCAGTAAAGGGTATTTTCAAAACAATGCTTTTGTGAATAGTGTTTGATGTGCGTTAAATCCCTGCACTCAGGAGGCATAGGCGCAAGGACTTTTGTTTGGCCTGAAAGTTCAAGGTTAACCAGGGCTACATAATTTCATTAAACGATACATTGATTGAACGATACATTATCTCTACCAACCAGAGGTGGGAGGAGGGGTAGAAATTACAGAAACTTCTGAGCATCCTCCTCCAGTCCTTAGTTTTGCAATTTAATAAGGATTAACATGTTAAAAAAAATTCACTAGGACTAGGTCCTACCTATTGTGATAGGCAAAGTGCTTAAGCAAGCTGTGAGTTGGGCATATGCCTGTTATCCCAGCACTCAGGAGGGCAAAGGCAGGTTGAGTTGGAACCAGCTCGGAACAGGTGGAGGACAGCCAAGGTTACAGAGAAACTGTCAGTTTGCTCATGGTCATCCATGCCCCACAAGAGCAGAGTTTGAATTAGACATAGGTCATCAATTCAAAATCAAGATGGTACAGGATGGTCAACTCTTTGCCTAAAATTACTCACATTACTTCACACATTACTGCATCTTTTGGAGATAGAAAACTTTAATTTCAAGCCAATCTTCTCGGGTTCAGGAAGACACTCGTGTAATTTCCTGGATTATAGCATAGTAACTGCCTATGCTACCTTGAGCAACTTGTTCCTGTGTATGTGTGGGCACCCCGAGGTGCCCTTGATTTCCCATGCCACCAAAAACACTCCAAACCCTAACCCCATCCGCACCCAGGTTCAAAGAGGCTGCTCCAAATCAACTCTACATGCTTCAACAAGAGACCATGAGAAACAGCCTAGAGTGATCTTGCCTTTTGTTGGTGTCCTTTGCCCCTGCCTACACAGCACAGTGGAAAGACATTTTTCTTTAGCAGTCAAATAATTTATTACCACACAGACCCTTCCGGGAACTGGGAAGGAGCGAAGGCAGTGTACCTGGCCAGGGCCGTTGCTGCCCTGTTCTCACAGCTGCAGGGCATAGCACTGGGTCAGAGCAGGCAGCCCTGCTCCTCTCACTTTAAAGGCTGAATCCCAGTAATCCGCAGTAACTCAACAAGAGCCGTTAAAGGTAACCTCTACCCATGGGAGCAGTGGCTAAAGCACCTTTTGTCCCCACCTCCCTGGACGACGGAGGAGGAAGTGCAGGCCAGGCAGGCATGAGGCACAAACAGTCTTTATTGGTCTCACACCAGGAGTCCATTGGTCTTGAGGACCTCTGTGAACTTGCTGATTTTCTTCTCCACATTCTTCTCTGCTTGTTTCCGCAGCCTCTGTGGGGTGAAGGCAAGTGGCAGTGAGCAGCTGCCTCTCACCCACGGCCACCCTAACCCTGGGGTGCAGGGGCTCCTTTCCTCACCAAAAGCTGCTTCTTCTTTCGATAGTGGATCTTGGCCTTCTCCTTCCGCTTCTCCTCAAGAGTGGCTGTCACCGCCTGGTACTTCCACCCGACCTCATGAGCCAGACGCCCCAGGTAAGCAAACTGCAGGGGCACAAGGCTGTAAGAACATGGAAGGTGCCCCAGCAGCACAAGGGTGAGCTCTATTAAAGGACACTCTACCCAACACCCTCCTGGCATCAGCTTTGCCTATGGCATTGTCGGCACTGCCCGGTGAGTGGCATCCGCAGACCATCGTGAGAAAATACCATCATCTGCCAGTCCCGAGATCCCCTTAATCCACTCTAACCTGGAGCTTACCTTTCTGGTAGGCTTCAGCCGCACAACCTTGAGGGCGGCAGGAACCACCATCCGCTTTTTCTGTTGAGAATGAGAGGGGGCTCAGACACCTGCTGACCTCAGACACCCAGGGAGGCTGGTGGGGCAGGCGTCTCAGCTGGTAGCGTTTTCATGAGGCTCAAACAATGTAGGTAATAGAACATCACAGACGCTGGGCACATTTACTGTGAGGCTAGGCTGCAAGGCTCACCTTGTCATAGGGTGGAGGGATTCCATCCAACACCTTGAGGCGTTCCAGGGCAGCCTGGCCTCTCTTGGTCTTGTGGGGCAGCATGCCTGTGGGCATAACAGCAGGCCTCCTCTTCAGAAGGGATGAAAACTCCTTCTTACCCCAGAGCAGGGAGACCAGCCAGCCTCAGATGGTAGTGCATGTAGAGTCATCTCATAGTTGGGAAACTCGAACATGAGTGGGAAACATCCTCATCATAGGCTGCCAGATCCCTCACCCTCCCTGTCACCCAGACCCCTTACCTCGCACAGTGCGCCAAAAAATGCGGCTCGGGGCTCTGAAGTGATAGGGGCCACGAGAGGGGTTGGTGTTCATCCGCTTCCGGAGAAAGGCCAAATACTTTACTGCCAGGAAAAAAAGTGTAGGTCTCTTCAGTGCCACAAACAGCTCCTAACTAAGGAGTCGTTTTTCCAAGACCCAAGCCAGCAACTCCCACCTGCAGACTATCCCTCAGCCCTAACTCACATTTGTTTCTGTAGAAGTTTCCAGAAATGTTGATGCCCTCACAGCGTACAACCACCACCTTGCGGCCTAGACAGAAAAAGGGGCCATGGAGATCATTACCAGTTACACCTAATACCCAGCAAAGGCAAACCCATGAGTCCAGAGGAAGGAGGGGCCGGCAAGTCTCAGAGCGGTGCATGGGTTGATCTCAAAGTCGTGAGACTCAAACGAAAGATGGTGATTATTGCTCATCACTGACTGCCAGGCAAACGGGGATCCTGAATGAAACTTACCCAGGAGTACTTGCTTGGCCACAATGGCCGCCAGGCGGCCCAGGAGATGGCCCCGGCCATCCAGCACTAGAACCTGTGGGAGACAGAAAGCTTAGGAGGCATTCTGGCTCCCCCTACTTCATGCTATCAACCCATTCAGTGGCTCTCCATGCTAGGACACCTAGCAACCAGATAAGACGAGTACCCCAAAAGGGGCACAACAGACCAAGAACACGTGAGGCTCACACAGCACAGGCAGGCCTCAAGCACTTGCGATCCTTTAGCCCTCCCCATGCGAGGTCACTGTAACACCCTCCCAGGCCTCAAACTCGGGGCTTGTTTGGACCTACTCAGAACACTCTGGCACATGTTGCACTACAAAACTTTATATAAAAACTAAATTTTAGACAAGTTTAGCCATGTAGCTCTTCATCTGAGCCTCAGAATGCTCATACACAAAAGCCATCTTGTAAGCAGTATGATGGCTGTCCTTTATAAGTCTGTAGCTACCCTCCTCACAGCTTTTCCAGGAATTATCAAAGATTGCCCCACAGACATTATCATTTAACTAGACATCCCCACCAGCAGTGTCTGAAAATAGCAGGAAAGGTGCAATTCTTGATCAGCCTCAAACTCACGACGTTTCTGATTTTACAGGCCTCACCAATTCATCCCGTAATACTAAGAAAAACTCTGAAAACACCATTTACAGGATTACAAATCAAAATAGCAGAAAGTACAGAAAACCAGCACCCTAAAGTCACGAAAATTCGGAGCCATTTCAGCAATTTCCCTTTCCCTACGGCGACATAATCGTTCACGAGCACCCCAAGGTGCCCCCAACCCATTGCCTGGGATGAATCCTGTCAAAGTTCTTTCCGGGTGCTGGAACACCAGCCCCACCTCCGTCTGCCCAAGGTAAAACGCCGCGTTCTGGTCGGCCCATACCTAACACAGCCGCGGCTTTCACGCCCCGTTACACTCCCCTCGCGTCAAAACGATCCTAGTTTGCTTAACTGCCATCCTTAAGTCCCATCGCACACGTAGAGTGGAGCGGGGGCCCCCGTTCCGCTCCCGCCTGGAACCCACCCGACCCGAAACCTCGCGGCGCGCGCAGAGCCCAAACCTGCCCCTCCGCCATCTTCGGCAGCCGCCTGGGAAAGGAGGAGGTCTTGGCGCAGGGTTTCTTATCCCTTGCTGCAGGGGCGGAGGAAGTGACGCCACCGGGCGGAACAGAACGCCTTCTGTCTTCTCACTGGTGGAGATGGTGTGCGCTCGTACACAGGGAGGTGGGCCTTTTTCATACTGTCCAATCAGAGGATCGTTTGGGTTACAGCTTCGCGGCCATGCCTGTGCGGGGCGAGAGGTCACGTGGGACTCGAGGCCGCCTCAGCGAGACAAGGCCGTCCAGCCCCGGCGGCCATATTTTGGAGGGAGACTATTCCCCTTTCATGCATCCGTGCTGTGGAGCGCCATTACTACCCTCCAGTGGTGACGGTTGCATGACACGTGGTGGCCATAAGGGGGCGAGCATAGGTCCTGGGCTGTGCTCAGTGCTTAAACTGCCTAAGCTGGGCGTATAACGGTCTCATGGCGTGCGTGACAATTGCTAGCCTTTTCTCTTCTAGCAGTTTAGGAATGTCAAACGGGCGGGGGACGGGGGCGTAGTCTTCCAAGATGGAAGACTAGGGGAGAAGGAAGGACTTCCAGGTTCCTGAGACGCAGGCGCACTCATTTGCTTCCCCCCAACAAAGGAAAACAAAATGTAGATTGATCGGTCTCAGAGACTCATTTTCTCCAAAAAAACCTCCCCAAACATCCCAGCTTGAATCGATTCCTTCTGGAGGCTTCAACACTGTCTTGCTTTCCTGCTATGCTTTGAGGCCAAGATCTTGGGGAATTAGTCTGTTTCTGCCTCACATCAGGGTCCTATGGAGCATTACCAAGTGCTGACCCTGGACCATTGGAGGCCTCAGAAAACAAACTGAACTCTTTATTTTGGCTTTTGATATAGGATTTCTGCAATCCACACTGGCTTTAAATTTGAGATCCTGTGTCTGCTTCTGGAGAACTGGATTACATCACCAAGCACCACAAAACCCCAAGATTCTGAAATTTAAACCCACCCATTCCCTGTCCCATCCACAGATAGGCCCGAAAGAGCTGGTAAAAAAACACAATTATTTATACACAAATTCATGGGTCCAAAAACTTTGCACAGAAAGGGATGAGTGGGGCTTTTGTTGGGTTCTGATGTTGACTCCATCCTGGGGAAAGATATGGCAGGGCAGTGAAATCCAAGAAAGAGCCAGCCTCCATCCACTTTTCCCCGTGTCCAGGCTGTGCAACATCTGTCAGGTGACTCCTGCTTGGCCTCAGTATGCTCTGCAAAACCAGATCATCAATGGTCTGTCTGAAGACCAGAGTTCTCAGCCTGCACTCTATCACTAGCCACGCACACAGCTTCTTTCAGGTGAAAGAGAGGCAAGTCGTCTATCATTGAGCTACACCCTCACCACCCCTCACCACCCCCCACCCCACTTAGGTTAACCTCAAACTACCAGTAGATAGCTCACAATCCCTGATCCCTGATCCTGCTGCCTCTTCTTCAGAGTGCAGGGACTACTGACTTGCACTACAAAATCTGTTCCAAGTCTTTTCTTTTCTAAAGGGGCTCTTACAACCAGGCAGGGTGACTCACACCTTTAATCCTATCGCGGAGAAAGCAGAGGATCTCTGAGTTCCAAGCCAGCCTGGTCTACACAGCAAGTCCCAGGTCAGAGAGGAATCCATGAGACCCTGTTTCAAAACAAACAAACAAACAAACAAATCAAGGCCTCTGAGGGGGCATCACGAGTTAACAGGCCTCTGCTGCAACCTCTGACAGCCTGAGATACATCCCTGGGACCCACATAGTAAAAGGAGAAAATCAGCTCCCCACAAGTTGACCTCTGACTTGTACGTGGGTGCCATGGTACATGATGTCCCCCCATGTGTGATTTTTTAAAAGATTTGGGGGGGGGTGTAATTTTGAAAAAAGAGAAATTACTGTCTGGTGTGGTACTACACACCTATGACCCCAACACTCCAGAGGGTAGAGGCTGCTAAGTTTCAGGGCATCTGACCCTGTCTCAAAAAATAATAAATAGAGTTGAGATTACAGACCTGTGCCATTATGCCTGATAAATAGTGTGTGTTTCAGAAACAGGACTAGAGATGGGAAACCATAAAATGTAGAGACTGCTCCTCGATCTAATTGTGTTAAGTAAGCTGACAGGGAATCTATTTTGGCAGTGTAAGTACTAGTGAGTGTGTATGTGTGGCAGCTGCAGATGGAACCCAGAGTCTGACATAAGCAAGGGCCCTGCCACTAAGCTCCAGCATTTATGGTTTTCATTGTCATTATGAGATCGATCTCATGAAGTCACTCAGGCTGGCCTTTAAGTTTTGATGCCTCTGCCTCAGCCTCCTGAATACTGAGCTTGCAGGCAGGCAGCACTGTCCAGCGGTCATTGTTATTTTGAGGAGTGGAGGTGACGGAAGCGGAGTGGAGGTGACGGAAGCGGCCTCCCAGGACTCCAGCACACTCCCCTCCTTCCTCTGTTGCTCTTAAAGTCAGTGTCCTCCAGTTTCAGCATCTCAGTCCAGAAATACTAGAGTGACACATGTCTGTCCCCATGCCTGGACAGTGTCTTCTGGGCTGGCGATGTAGCTCAGCAGCACCGCATTTGCCTAGCTTGTTCCTTGTTTTGGTTCCCTAGCACCTCTAGCACCAAGAAAGAAAAGAAAAGCCTTGTTGTAGATAGCATGCCTATAACCCCAGCTGCTGGGAAGGCTAGGGCAGGAAGATTTGTGGAGGTATTCAAAGTCACTTTGGGCAATATAGTGAGACCTCATCTGAAAAAAAAAAAGTGCCACTGGATTGAGGTTTTTTGTTGTGTGTTTATCTGAAACAGGAGACAAGGGTTCGCTGTGTGTCTCACAATAGCCTTGAACTCACTGTGTTGTCAGGGGTGGCCAGACCTCACGGCAATCCTCCGGCTCTGGCCCCGCAAGTGCTGGAATTACAGATATAACCTCCACATGAGAGGAAGCGTAAAACACACAGAAGTCTTAAATATGGGTACTTGCAGGAGGACCCGCCTTCTTTCCTGCCTTCTTGCTTATTTTCCTCACACCGGACTCTTCCCTCACAAGTCCTCCGCGGCTCTCTACTGCCTGTTGATGGTGGAAGCAGCGGAAACCCCCTGAGCTTTGGTACACTGGAAGCTTAGCAAAGACTGTTCTTCCCCTGACACACACACTACTCCGCTGCCCCTCCTGTGAGACATAATAAGAAAGCCCCCCAAAATCCTGTACTGACTTTCTACCCCCAAGTCTGGCCACTCCAGACTCCAGTATACGTGGAAGACTCACCGAGGTAAGAGCCTGGCTGAGTCAGCACTGCATAAGTGTCACAGCCTAGGGATGGGAGGTGAGGGGGACCTCATAAGGTCAGCCTCAGGATGCTTGCAAGGCCGCCTGCTACCCTCAACCCTTGCCACCCACTCCACCCAACTGGTCCAGACTGTAGGCTCACCCCAGGGCAGAGCTCTGCTCTCCTTCTTCCTGTTTGCCGGCGGAGGCCCCAGGCAGCCACCAGCGGCACAACCATGAGAGGCAGCAGCAGCAGGAGCAGCAGCTGGCTGGGCTGAGGCTCTGGAAGCTCGGTGGTTTCTAAGGCTACAGGACTTCTTGGGGGCAGCAGGGTAGAGGAGTCTGGGGAGAGAGAAGAACCAGGTAACTGAGGGGGTTCATCAGAACAAACACTGAAAGCCCTGGAGGACCATGGATGATGGTGTATGAGGAGCGTACAAACCACAAACCACAAAACCTAGGGATAAGATGAGCCTGGCAGCCCAAGCCTTTAATAATACAGCACTCAGGAGGCAGAAGCAGACGGAGCTCTGTGAATTTGAGGCCAGCCTGGCTACATAGTGAGCTCTAGGACAGACAGGGATGTATAATAAAACACTGTCTCAAAAATAACCCAACAACTGGGTGAAGTGGTACATGCCTTTAATCCTAGCATTCGGGGGCTGAAGAGATGGCTCAGAGATTAAGAGCACTGGTCATGAGTTCAATTCCTAGCAACTACATGGTGACTCATAACCATCTATAATGAAATCTGGTACCCTCTGCTAGCATGTGGGCAGAACACTGTATATGTAGTAAATAAATAAAAAATAAATCTTTTTTAAAAAATAAAGCCAAATCCTAGCACTTGGGAGAAAGAGGCAGGTAGATCTCTGTGAGTTCAAGGCCAGTCTGGTCTACAAATCAAGTCCAGTATAGCCAGGGCTATTACACAGAGAAACTCTGTCTCAAAAAACACAAACAAACAAAAACAACGTTGGGAATAAAAAGCATGATCCTGGCTGGGAATGGTGGCCCACACCTTTAATCCCAAAACTAAGAAGGCAGAGGCAAGGGCATCTCAGCCTGATCTATACAGCAAGTTACAGGCAGGCAGGCAGGACTATATAGAGAGACCCTGTCTCAAAATAAAATAACATCAATAACAAAAGAGAAAAAGAAAAGGGGGCTAGAGAGATGGCTCAGTGGTTAAGAGTACTGTCTGCTCTTCTAGAGGTCTTGAGTTCAATTCTCAGCAAGCACATAGTGGCTCACAACAGTCTAACTGGGATCTGATTCCCTCTTCTGGCATGCAGGTGTACATGAAGTCAGAGAACTCATATACATAAAATAAATAAATCTTTAAAAGAAAAGGAAAATTATTGAGCCTGGCTACTAGTATTGTTACCCAGAAACTAGTGGTTCAGCTTCCCTTCTTAGTGGACAGGACTGCCCTAGACAAACAGATTTATAATTCTGTCTCCTTCTCAAAAACAGGTAAACTGACGCCACGAAAAGGAATGTCCCAGCGAGGCGCAGTGGTGCACACCTGTGATCCCAGCACTTGGGAGGCAGAGGCAGGTGGATCTCTGTGAGTTCAAGGCCAGCCTGGTCTATAATAAAGTGAATCCAGGACAACAAGGGCTACAGAAAGAAACCTGGTCTCAGAAAACCAAAATGAATAAATAAATAAAAAGAAAAGGAATGTCCTGTCTGTCCCTGAGCATCTACGGCAGTTAGTGGTTGCTAGTAAGGCAAGTGAATACCTTCCAAGCATGGCGTTTATAGTCAATCTACCTCACTGGCTTAAAAAAGAAAGCAAGAAGAGGGACTAGTTGGAGAGGGAGGAGATCAGTGAGACTGGGAGGGGGCAAGAGAATGTGATAAAAATGTATAGACTTATAAACATGTCACAGATAATGAATAGATGGTGATAAAAACACGAAAAAGGAGAAGGGGTGAAGCCAGATGTGGTGGTTCCACCGAGGCAAGACGGCTGCTTTGAGTTCAGGGCCAGCCGAGCTTACGTAATGAGTTCAGGGCCAGCCGAGCTTACGTAATGAGCCCTATCTCAAAAGAAAAGGGCCACAGAGGTGGTTCAGCAGTTCAGAACACTGAGCTGAGCAGTGGTGGCACCCCTTTAAGCCCAGCACTTGAGAGGCAGGCACATCTCTGTGAGTTTGAGGCCAGCATGGTCTAGAGTGAGTTCCAGGACAATCAAAGCTACAGAGAAACCCTGTCTCAAAATAAAACAAAACAAAACACACACACACACACACAGAGAAACCCTGTCTCAAAACAAAACAAAACAAAACACACACACACACACACAGAGAAACCCTGTCTCAAAACAAAACAAAACACACACACAGAGAAACCCTGTCTCAAAATAAAACAAAACAAAACACACACACACACACACACACACACACACACACACAGAGAGAGAGAGAGAGAAACCCTGTCTCAAAAAGAAAAGAAAAGAAAACACCAAAAGAAACATAACGAAACAAAAACCAAAACCGGAAAGAAAGAAAAGAACAGCTGCCGCTCCTGCATTGGACCTGCTTTTATTTCCCGGGACCCACAGGGTCTTATCTGTAATTCCAGTTCCTGGGAATCTGATGCCCTCTTCTGGCCTCTTTGGGCACCAGACACAGACACACTTTCAGTGTGCTTACAGGCATGTAGATAAAACACTCATGCATAAAAGTAAATCTTTTTTAGAAAAGAAAAAAAAAAAGAAAAAAGAAAAGAAAAGGAGAAAGAACCTGTCTCAAGTCTCAGCTAGTGGCGGCCCCTGGGACACAGTGAGCAAGGCTCCGGGCTGTTACCCGGCTGCCATGCACCTCCAGGCGCCGGGACAAATTCTGGCAGGCCTTCCCCACACAGGGCTTCAGAGCCACAGCTGCATGCAGGTGTCCTGCAGGAGGTGGGAGATGTTGGTCTGGGCGAATCGAAGGCATTCTGGGAGGGGCTGGGAACAGGGAGAGGCAGGTCACCACCATGTCACCCAGTGTCTCCACACACCCAGGGCCCTGACCTGCAAGAGGACACACAGCTAGTGGGCCCAGGTCTCAAAGACTCCAGGACTCTCCAGTTGTTAGGGGAGGGAACCCATTAGCAGCAGCCTTCTTCGGCTTCTGAGGCACAGGCCCAGTAACAGGATCACTAGGTGACCTCAGGGCTTGGAGGTTCCAGCTCTGTGGTTTATGCTGTGGGCAAAGAGCCCCCCCCCCCGCAAGACCCAGGGCCTAGGGAGGGACTTGTCTCTCCTCATTTGTTACCAAGTCCCAGTGCTAACCTGGAAGGCACACGAAGTGACAAAATATATTCTGTGTTGACTGCCTCCAGAAGGCTTTGCATTTCAGACCCTGCCACAGTCTCTATCCGCTCCATCAGCGCTGGGCCAGGAAGAGGCTCCCCAGGCCTTGCAGTGTTTCTCCTGAAGATCAAGAGCCCAAGCCAGGTCACAGGGAGGAGGGGCGGAGCCAGATGATTACAGGGAATGGCTCGGCCAGAAGGTCGAGGAGGGTGGGCGGGTCCAGATGGCTGAGAGGGATGGGTGGGGCCAGAGGCAGAGGAAGGGTGGAGCGAGGTGGCTGAAGATGATGGGCGTGGTCAGATGCCTGAGGTAGATTGGTGGGGCCAGAGACCTGAAAGAGGCTGGCCCTTGCTAGAGACCAGAAATGGTAAAAAGGGTGGGCCTGGCACTTGTGTGATGGAGGTGGGACAGGATCAAACGCCTGAGATGAGACCTGGCCAGACACCAAGTGAAGAAAGTGATAGGGCAACAAGTCTGAAGACCCATGACGGAGGAGGGGCGGGGCCAGGTGGCTAAGAGGGACAGGACCAGGTGCCTGAGAGGGAGGTTGAAAGGAACTCTTGAGGCCAATCTCCCTTGAGGGGGAGGATGGCAGGGCCTAGCTCTGAAAGACTGAGCTAGGATGCCTGGGCCTGGGGCGGAAGTGGGGGTGGGGATTCTAGATTCCCAGGTCTGAGGGAGCAGGAGCTCAGCCCACTAGCCTTATCCCTGAAGGGTGGTGCATCTTGAGTCTGGTTCCCACCTCCATCCCAGGGCCCTCCCGACTGTGACTCACATCCTGAAGATTGATGGCCACAGTGATGGGGTGATATTTAAGCAGGTGGTCAGTCTATGGGGAAAACAAGGTGAGGCCTGACTGAACGCAAGAGACAAAGCACAGAGAGTTGTGGGAGATGAGGGGACGAGGTCACAGAAAAAGGACCCACATGAAGAAGGGATCCAGAGAGAGATACCAAGAGACACTAGGAAAGAGACTCGAAGACAGAAGACACACAGAGAGGGATCCGGACAGGGAGAGAGACAGAGAGGAACATGGACCCAGAGTGGAGGGCAGAAATGGAGAGAGAAGCCTAGAGAGAAACAGGAGACATACAGTTGAACAGGGAATCAGAAAGAGAAAGACACACAGAGACCCAGAGCCAGAGACCCTGAGAGGCACTGGCAGAGGTGTGGGAGAGGACCCAGCACAGTGGCCTGGCCTGGTGGGAGCTCACCAGCTTGTTGGTCTTCGTGTGGGAGCTGGTAGAGATGGGACTGTGGCTCAAGTGACAGTCAGGTGTGCCCCGCAGGCCAGGGCAACAGTGAGGACTACAGGATGGTGCTGTCAGCGCCTGACTTCCATTCAGAGGCTCCCTGTATCCTGCTTCCTTCCTTAACTGAGCGTCGTCTTCCCCGTCTCTGTACCTTGACTGGTGTGACAAACCTGCATCCATCTTTCCTCATCTCGTCCTGCATGGTCCCATCCCCTCTCTTCTTGTGATGCTGTCCTGTGTGTATCTCCTCATGCCTCCACCCCTGCCCATCTCCCTTCTCCATCACCCTCAGGTGCACGCACTCACATTTGGGCTCCAGGCTGGTACCAGCACTGTCATCTCTGCTGGGGACCCCTCACGCCTATGACAGGGTCTTGGAAGCAACAGAAGGGCAGAGCTCGGACTCGTACCCCGCCGCCCCGCCCTGCTACGCTTGATGTGGGTGCCTTTCTGCCTCCTGCCCCCACAGGCTTCCTGAATGAGCCCCAGTGACGGTGAAAAGCCATCTCCCTTTCTAAGAACCCCGACCGACATCCTGTCCCCAGAAGCCTCCCCAGGCCTTGAACCCCTGTTCCCTCGGCCCGGCAGTGGGACCTTGGAACCACCCCTCGGGGACTTGGAAAGCCATTTACCCCACACACCAGGTTTGCCCAGCTGGGTGTGGAAAGACAAGCTGGGTGACAGCCAAAGACCCGAAAGTGAAAGGAAGCTTCGGTGTAGACAGTGCCAGGGCTGAGTTCGTACCTGGGTGGGACGCGCCCCCTATTAGTGACAAGTGGCACAGCCCCAGGTCTCAGCTTGGACCGCACACCAATAGCGACAGGGTGCAACCAAGCCTTCCATCTTCGAAGCGTATGCAGAACCTGACCAGTGCCAGTCACTTCAGCTGCCACCATACTGGCCTTGTCTCCACCATCTCCCATAGGAGTGTCACAGCGGCCTCCTTTCTGAGTTCCCTTCTTCCTAGCCCCGCCCCCCCATCTGCTCCCAGGGATGCAGACTTGTGAACCTGTCTGCTGAGTCCCTCTAGTCTGGGCTCCTGATTCACGCGGGATCAAAGTCCAGTCTTCCAGCAAAGACTGGTGGTGCAGACCTGTCACCCCAGTTACCAAGGAGCCTGAGGCAGGAGGCTGGCCTTGATTCAATGCTGGCCTGAGCAATTTACTAAGACCCTGTCTCAAAAAGTGGGAAGAGGGACAGGCACACAGCTCATTTGGAGAGCAGCTGCCCAGAATCCACTAGCGAGTCAGTGGCGGAGTACTTGCCAAGATTTCAAGTTGAGTAGCTAAAAACTTCAGAAGTTTACCCCCAACCAGGTGGGGGAGGCAGGGGCAAGCAAATCTCTGAGTTGAGGCCAGCCTGGTCCACAGAGTAAGTTCCAGGATGGCCAGGGCTACACAGAGAAACCCTGTCTTAGGGGGATGAAAAGTTTATCCCCATCAGGTCTAGAGGCAGGAAACCAGCTGGTATGCTCTCTCTGCAAAACCCAGGGGGACAAGCCTTAGAACTGTCAGATCCCGGGGCCTTCTAGCATTTTTGGTTGTGTGCCACTTCCCTTGCTCCGATCTCTAGTCTCCTCACACCCCTGCACATTGCCTCTGCTGTGTCTTCTCTGTCACAAGTGGCTTGCTCTTGGATTTAGGGTCAACTTAGATAATGTATGGAGCCCTCAAGATCCTAGGGCACAGACAGTACAGGGCATAACTAGCATACACGAAACCCTGGATTCCATCTCCAGCATGGTGGAAACCAGGCTGACGGAGCACACCTGCAAACCCAGCAAAATCATCCTTCAGGGTGAGACTGAAGCCAGCCTGGATCACAAAACAAACACTCCCTGCTCTGATCTGCTCCTCCCATGCTCCTCTGTGCTCTGCGTCCCCACTGCTGTGGCATAGATTGTGGGGTGCACAGGCCATGGCCAGCTTGCTGAGCAGTGTTCCTCTCAGAGCACCAAAGCTGCTCTGTATAGCACTTCAGGGAGGTTGTCACGTCCAATCAACAGGTGTCACACTAGTGATGGCTTTGTCCCTGTGAAAGCTTGCCCTTCAGACCCTATAAGGTGAAGTTTTTCTACCCTAATCTGAGAGATGAGGTAGAAAACTGGACAAAATACAGTGTCTTCTTTTTGTGTAGTTCTGGGGATTGAACCAGGACTTCCCCCACACTAGGCAGGCTCTGTACTGTTGAGCCATGTCCCAGGCTCTCACTGGGGGATTCTAGGCAGCTCTATTGCTGAGCCACACCTCCACACCTGTTTAGTTCTCTCTTCTTTGGTTCATTTAAATCTCTAGCCTGTCCCCAGCCTCTCCTGCAGCACCCACGTCCCCTCTGGAAACTCCAGCATGCTGGTATTCTTGCTTTGGCCAAAGACTGGAGAGTGGAAACTGAAGGTTACTCCTGGGTGAGGCCCAAAAGGCTTAGGAATGGATGTGAGGGGAATGGATGTGAAGGAAACGAGCTTGTGTTGTGGTGACTGTCCTATTTTTTTTTTTTTATGTGTTAGAAACTTAACCCCCACATGCACGTTGCTGCTATCTCCAGTGAGAGCTTTAATGCAGTAATACATTGGGCCTGGTATCTTTGCTGGGGCAGGAGAATCACTGTAAGTTCTAGAATAGTTTGGGACATTGAGTTCCAATTCTGCCAGACTTAGTGAGACTCTCTCTTTGAGAGAAACACTGTGTAGCTCTGGCCTGGAACAAGACATGGTAGGCACAACCACGGTGAGTGGTGTCACCCATGGCCTGGTGGTTCTGACTTCTATTAGAAAGCAGGCTGAGCAAGCCAGAAAGTAGCACCCTTCCATGGCCCTTGCATCAGCTGCTGCCTCCAGGCTCCTGGCAGGTTTGATCCTGCTTTGGCTTGCTTCGATGGACTGTCACTTGGAACCAGACTTGCTTTTTGTCACGCTGCTTCACCACAGCAACAGTAACCGTAACACACACAGCATGTAAACAGGGGGAGAGGCTTTGTTGTCAAGACCTCTCTGAAGAGCTGTCACGCCATGAGGTACCCTCAATCCCATTATCAGGCCAGGAAGGCCTTGCAAATGCCAACCAAATGGGGCCCCTCCCAGCCTCAACAGCCATGTGCTGAAGCCTTTATTCTTAGCAAGTGACAGTATGTGATGAGTTACAGTCACAGAAAATGGACTAGTAAGTTGAGCCCGATGACTCGTGCCTACCATCCCACTGGCAGAAAGATCAGGACTTCCAGGTCACCTTTGGTGCCATAGGAAGTCCAACCAGGAGTTGGAGTTCAAGACCAAATCAAGCAAACAGACAAACCCCCAACAAACAGAACACTACCAACAAACCATAACATACAAGGAAAAAAGAAATGGATGAAGACAGCCTCCATCAGCCCAGATCCCGGGGCAACATTAATGAACAGAGGGGAGAAAGGGAGGGAGAGGAGAAAGACCTTGACTTGTGAAATGAATTAACAGCTGGCTGTAGGCACGGATACAGGGCTACTGCAATAAAGCCCAGGCCATTCTGACTCTTCTTCCACCCACTTCTCTTCCCTGTGGCCTCCATGTTCAGCCTGGGTGAGCATCAGAGACTCACTTGTCTTGTTCGGCTACTCACTTGACTTGTAAAAAGGCCTTGGTAGGGAAGATTAAGGAAGAGCGCAGGGTGGTCATGTCCACACAGGCATACAAACCTAGCGCTGGAGGCAAATGTTGCAGGAGGATCACAAGAATTCAAGATTAGGATGTGAGATGGCTCAGTGATAAGATGATGACAGTTATGACTACCAAGCATAAACACCTTAGTTTGATCCCATGAACCAACATGGTGATGGAGAGAAATGACTCCCCTAGGTTTTCTAACATACATACATACCGAAACTCCTCACAAAATATTATTATTCTGAGACTGGGTTTTTCTGTTAGCCTCAGCTAACAGATCAGGCTGGCCTCAAACCCTGAGATCCACCTGCCTCTGCCTTCCTAGTGCTGGGATTAAAGGTGTTTGCTACCATAACCTAAAACATTTTTTTTTTAAATGAAGAAAAAAAATCTTTGTTCCAGGTCAGGCAGGACTATATAGTGAGACCCTACTTCAAAAACAAAACAATACAAACAAAAAAACTTAATGAGGGGCTGGAGAGATGGTTCAGTGGATAAGAGCATGGATTGTTCTTCCAGAGGACCCAGGTTCAATTCCTAGTACCCACATGGCAGCTCACAACTGTCTGTAACTATAGGATCCAACACCCTCACATAGACATAAAGACAACACACCAATAAAAATAAATTAAAAAACCCAACAACCCTAAATGCTTCCATTCCAAAGCCAGCAGTCAGGCATGGAGGCACATGTTGGTAACCCGGCATTCAGGCTGAGGCAATGAGGAGACGGACGTCACCTGGCTAGCCTGGGCTCTGGGCAGCAAGTTGGGCCTCACAGCTGTACCCTCAGCACCTGGCCCAGCAGTGGTGGCCTCTGCTCGGGCTGCCATATCGGGGCTGTGCTGGGATACAGACCTTCCAGTTCAGAAAGAGGACTTATGGGAAGGGCGTGGCCTCCGGCCAGCCAACACTGGAGTCAAGTAAAAACGGACAGAACCTTCCAGGGACTTCCCGAGCGTGATGGATGGGGCTGAGTTCCTTTATCCATCCCCAAAACAGTGTATTCCCACCGCCTACTGGGTCACACATGAAGAAGCCACTGTTCCTGCACCCTCAAAAGCACAGTCGAAGTCACTCAGTTTATTGGAAGCCACAGGAAGTCTAAGAGAAAAGTTCCAAGTGTCTGGCATCCCTGGGCATGCAGGATGGCTTCCGGCATCAGTCCCCCATTGGCAGCCACAGGGCCTTGGTTCGTGCTGCTTGCAGACTCAGCTCGGGTCCGGCCCCCTCGACCTCCACATCCCAGGCCCTGGGGGAGCCCCTGTTTACCCATATAGATTTAAGGTTTCCTGCAGACGCCCACTCCACAAACTGGGAGCCCTGCAAGAGGGAGACGTGTGATTAGCACTGCCGGTAGTTTAGTTGCTAAACAGCTGCTTCCTTAGCAACAAGGACTTGTAAGGGACCCAAAGACAACAGGCCCGACACCCGGATCCTGGCCTCCGTCCAGAGAAAGTACAGCCAGACAATCCCCATCTTCCCCAGTGCTCATGTTCAAGGCTCTTGCCAACTGGGGTTTCCCATGCAGCAACAAGTGCTTTAGGAGGGTGGATAGGTCACCTTGGGATGCTGCAATGATGCAGTCCTTAGTGACAGCTCTTCCAAAAACATGAAGTCTTAGGGCAACGGAGGCTTTAGGCCCTTGTTATTAAGGGCACCCTCCTCTTAGTGTCTGGGCTTTTACCAGGGCAAGGCCTCAGCAGCTGTTGTCAAGGCATGTCTTCCTTTGAGCAACAGGGGTCCTCAGGAGCTGAGGCCATGCATCCGGCAGAGAAGTCTGTTGGCGAAAGTTAAGACCCTAAAGTACCTGAGCAGAGCCGAAGTACCACAGGGCCTGGATGTCCTGATGTAAGGCCAGGCAGCGGGTCAGGTGGTCGCGATCTCCTGTCACTACGTTCACCAGGCCAGCAGGGAACAGGGTAGCCATA
This sequence comes from Pachyuromys duprasi, assembly GCA_028658305.1. NCBI lineage: Eukaryota > Metazoa > Chordata > Mammalia > Rodentia > Muridae > Pachyuromys > Pachyuromys duprasi. Next base: position 4,078,085 of record CM053762.1, on the reverse strand, counting down.
TCCTAGGATGTGAGAGCACGGGACAACAGGGTTGAGCAGCAGTGGGAGCAAGGTGAAGAGTGGGTGTTTGGGAGTGGCTGTAGAGGTTCCTCCGGGAACAGGACCTGGGTAACAGACTTAGATCTGGGAGCAGGCAGGAGAGGAGGCAGGCGATTTTACCTGACAGACCTCCAGGGCCGGCAGAGGATAGGCCCCACTGGGTACTAAGACCACAGCGTTGCCGTGGGCCAGGGCAGGGGCCAGCAGTGACACAAAGGCCAGCAGGGGCCACTCATCTGGACATACCACAGCCAGAACTCCCAGTGGCTCTCGAAGTCGGAGCACAGGGCCTTTTAACCCTGTTACCTACAAGACAGGTGACAAATGAAGCACAAGTTCCCAGAGCCTTCTGCATCCCTGCCTCAGGCTCCACACCTGACATGCTCACACTTCCAGAGGGACGCTAATAAAGAGTGTCGGGGATGCTGGTCCATGGAACAAAACTCTGGGGCCCAGTGGCCGCTCATTGGCTTTGTGGATCTATACGAGTTACTTAACCTCTCTGGGCTTCTGTGTCTTACCTTGAATCTATCATGCTCCTGCCTCAGCTTACAGAGTAGATGGGATTTTGGGCCTGTGCCGTCAGTGTGTTTTGTGGTACTGTAGAGGACTCTAAGCATGCTAGGAGGCAAGCGTTTTAACACTGAACCACACTCCGACATTTCTTTGTGCCTGGCTTGTTTTTGTTTTGTTTTGGGTCTCCCTATATAGACAAGGCTGGCCTCGTACTCAGAGATCTACCAGCCTCTGCTGGGATTGGAGGTGTGTGCCACAGCTTGGCTTGATTTATTTATGTTTACTTATGCTTGTTTCTTTTTTCCCCAAGACAGGGTTTCTCTGTGTAGCCCTGGCTGTCCTGGACTCACTTTGTGACCAGGCTGGCCTCGAACTCACAGCAATCCACCTGCCTCAGCCTCCTAAGTACTGGGATTAGAGGTGTATGCCACCACTGCCCAGCTTATTTCAGTTGTGTGTGTGAGGCACAGTTATGTGCACTTGTGAGTGCTTGAAGGGGTGTAAGATCCCCCCGAGTTAGAGTCACAGGAGGTTGGAAGGCTCCTGAGCTGGGTGCTGAAATCAAACCCAGCTTCTGCAAGGACAGCTCTTTACTACTGCCCCATGTCTTTGTGTGTGTGTTTTTTTGTTTTTGTTTTTTTTTTACGAAGGATTTCACTATACATCCAGGGCTGACCTTGGACTTTCGATTTTTCTGCCTCTGTTTTACAAATGCTGAGATTATAGGCCTGCACCAGCATGCCCACTATGTTTACAAAAGCCTTTTGGATACAGTCAAACCTACCTTAGATGGACTTTACCATATTCACTCATGAGCATCCTGCTTTCCTGTAACCACTGTACCTTCTCACCTCCCCCTAAGCCCTCTGGGTTCTCAAATAAGCAGTGATCTGTCTCACCTCTTATCAAAAGTGAGCTGCATCTTCTAGACTTTCTGGAGCTAAGCCTGGACTTATGCCTGGTTCACTGGGCTCTGACTCTTGGCCGCCTGTCCTGTCCAGCTGCTTAGAGGTGTCTCACCTGCAGTGTCTGGCCTTGGTCCTGGACCTGGGTGCCCCATATCTGGAGCCGCCTCACACTCAGCTCTACTTCAGCCTTAGCGTCCACAGGTGCTGTTCCGTGCCTCTCTAGTTGTGAGATCAGGGTTGGCTTCCTCCGCTCCAGTGCAGCTGCCAGGGCCCAGAGCAGGCTTGCTCGGGCCCCTGGAGACTGAGTCCCCCAGCTGTGGGCAAATTGCAAATTAGGGGGACAGCCTGGCCCTAGCTATTCCCAGACAGGCACCCATATCCATAGCCTCAACCTAGGGTTCCAGTCCCAAGTCCACTTCTGTCCCGGCCACCCGTGCCTTTGGACTTTCACTTGACCCTCTTACCCAGGGGCGGCCTGATGGGCAGCCTCTACAGCGCCTCTGATGTCCTTGGCTCCACCCTCGGCTACATAGCTGCAGACTTTGCCCGAAGAATCTTGGATGGGCCTGGAGCTCTGTGTCCCAGGAGTCTGGAAGCGGCCCCCGACAAATAGCCCATAGGGAGGCGCTGGGCTGTACAGAGTGAGGTGTGAGGAAGCTCTGGGCCCACTTAGGCCTCGCTCTCCACTACAATGGTTGGACCATCTCTGGACTCAAATTTCTATTCCCATGAGCTTCTTGGAAGATTCAAACACCTGCTCCTATGAGCCCTCTGGAGGATTCTGAATAAGCTTCTGGGGTCACCCAAAATTCTTATTGTAATGAGCCTCTAGGACACTCAAATTCTATTCCTATGAACATCTGGGTACCGCCTTAATTCTTGCTTCTGGGAAAACTCAAACCATTAAGTAGAACTGAGGGGTTAGAGCTATGAGACCCTAAAACCCAGAAAGCTACACTAAGAACTGGAGCCCCCAAGACTGGCTCTAAGCGGCACCTCCAAACCCTCTCACCTCCACCGTAGACGCCAGGCCCGCAACAGCTCACCTAGGCCCCGTTTCTGGTCCTAACAGCAGGCTGGAGGGCACAGCAAGGCCAAATGTGTCGTAGTTGAGACTCTCACAAAGGAAGGGTTCCCAGAAAGGTGTCCCCAACGGCCGCAGGTACTCATACAGGCCCTGTGAGATGTGCGTGGTCACAAGGAGGGCAGACGGACTCAGGACTCAGAGTAACTGGGGGTCAGGAGGTTCAGGTGTGGATGGGCACTCACATCCAGGCCACCATGCCAGGAAGACCCACTCTCCTTGCAGCCACCTGTGGGCACTGCAGGGTCTCGGAGGCCATGGGCATTGATCCACACGGTGCCTACTTGGAGCCTATGAAGCACATAAAGACACCAGGGGTAGGACAAAGACTGGAAGCTGGGTCAAGGGAGAAACTGGGTCGAGGGAGAGGGAGGGAGGCACCTGAGTGGGAGAGCGGGTATGGGCAGGGGAGGGAGCGCCAACTGACCCGTAGCCCAACTCCAATGCCTGCCCTAGCCTCTCGCTCCACACACTGGCGCTGCCTCCCCGGGGTGTGGCATTAGCCAGGGCTAGTGCCTCCTTGGTTGTGCGGAAAGAGGAGGCCACAACCACAGGCCATGGTACCTAGAAGGGGTGTCAGGTGTCAGCTCCTGTCAATACTTTACCCATCTGAGGAGCTGTTAGTAGTGTTCACAGCCCCAGGTCCCAGGGTCACTCAGAAACATCCTAAGGTACAGTGCTATTGCCCATGAGTGACTGAGGACAGAAGGGCAGGATGTCTACCATCTCAGGAGCCTCACCTCGGCCTGCGCACATGGGGCTGCTGGAGGCAGGCCAGAAACCAAGGCCGGAGAGAAGAATGGGCCATTGGAGGGCACATCACCAGCCTGGAATACCTGGGGAGAAGCAGAAACAGAGATGTCTGTCCTGCCTAGACCCAGGGGTCTACCTCAGCTCTGCTCCCCAAGCCTCCGGGCTTCAGCTTTCCTCCCTCAATCGAGGTATCTAGGCCCCAGCCCTCCTCCTTCAGACCCAGAGGTCCAGGCCCCAACCTCCTTCCTCAACCTGGGCACCCAGACCCTAGTAAAGTCCAGATGCCAACTTCCTCCTCCAAACTCTAAGGCGCACGGGCCTCAGCCCTTCTCTCAGACCCAGGGGTCTACAGCATGCCCCTCCTTATGCTGACACAGCAGGTCTAAGGCTCCACTGTGTGGACGGGGCTCACCTGTCCACCCTGGCTTTGGGCCTCATCCACAAAGCTCTGGGCCAGGTCTCGGGCAGCAGCTCCTCGAGTCCCCATGTCCACAGCCCCATCCAGTCCTTGTCCACTCCGTAGCTGTGCCATCCTGGCCTGGAGTCGCCTCATAGTTTCATCCCATACAGATTCCTGGATGAAGAGTCTGAGCCCACCCTGTTGGAAAAAAGGCATAAAAAGTGGGCAAAGTCAGGGGCAATGTAGGGAGAATAGGCTCCCACAGAGGGGTGGACCTCAGAGGTGAAGGAGCAGGCAAGAGGTGCAGTGTGGAAAATTGGTGCCTTGCCCAGAATGGTGGCACATGCCTGTATCCCAGGAGGATTTGAAGTTCAAGGGTAGCCTGGTGTATGTAGTGAGTGGAAAGCCAGCTTGGGCTATAAGACCTTGTCTCAAATGATGAAAAGGTCCAAAGAACAGAAAGTAAAAACCAGTTGGGAGTGAACACCCCAAGTATTTGGAGAGAGATGGCGGAGCCCTGGGCTTGGGGACAAGAGCACACAGTCCTCACCAGGCTGCGGTCTGACCACACGGCATCTACAACTCCCTCCACAGCTGAGTCCACATCTGCTGAGTCCATGAGCAGCAACAGTGACTCTGTGCCCAGGGCCAGGCCCAGCTTGGGGCCCTTGCCTGCCAGAGTCCGTCGCAGAGCGCGTCCTTCCTGAGGGAGCCCATGGATTTCAGTTGTGGCAGGAGCCTCTTGGCTCTTAGCCATGTCCATCCCACTCCCAGCCCTGAAGATACCTCCACGGCTCCACAGAAGGCCACCTTCTGGACTCCAGGTTGGGAGGCCAGAACAGGCCCCAGCGAGGCAGGGCCGCACACCACACTGAGGATCCCTGGGAAGGGGCCGAGCTCCCCCGCCAGCTGAGCCAGGAGGAGAGGTGCTGGGGACGCTGGGGGCACGAGGGCCACCACAGTGCAGCCTGGGGAAGGGGACAGCTAAGGAACCTGAAGTCCAGACCCCTGCCCTCCTCCTTCACACCCCAAGCACCGTCTCTGAGAAAAGGAGAGGGGATGACATAGCCCTCACCTACCCATGGCCAGGGCAGGGCAGACCCTCCACATCATGTCCAAGAGAGAGAAAGATGTTGGCAGGATGAGGCCAACGACCCCTGCATAAATAAATAAATAAATCCATCCCTAATAAGGGAATGGACAGGCTGGTTTACTGGGTCAAGAGGGCTGTTAGGGGCACACAGTTCTCACCCATGGGCTCCCAGCCCGCCAGTGCCTTCTCCTGGGCGTGTGCTTGGACTGCATTGTACTGGAGCAGTTGCTGGGCCAGTGGCACGTCGCCATCTCGAGCTTCTCGAACAGCCCGCCCAGTGACCAGGGACTCCAGGGTGAACAGCAGTCGCTGGTGCTTCTGGATAACCTTGGCCAGCCTGTGGAGAATATAAGGAGTTCCTTGCCTAGAGCAACCAGACTACAATCCCCACAAGCCTCTGGGGTCAGATCCATAATTTATCACAGACAGCAGGTACCAAAGCTATACAGGAAATGTAGTCTAGGAGAGTCTCAAAACTCTGGAGGTCCTGTATTACCAGCCAGTTCCAAAGATAACTGGGAACTTGAATCTTAGCCTTTAATTGCATTATGGGAAATGGGATCTTTAAAGCTGTCCCATAGTGTGATCGGAAGCAGGGGGCAGATTCTAATGAAATAGGTGGCTGAGAAATAGAGCCCTCATGATACTCTGCTACTACTAATTCCAGTGAACTGTAAGAAACAATGGCTGTTCTGGCCACTGAAGGTCCATACCCATTTGGGAAACATGAGTCTTTAATTCACAAGGATCTCGGAATCCCAGCTTCCTCACCGGGTTAGGTGCTGGGCCCGAGCAGCTCCAGGGACTTGGCTCCAGGTCCTGAACGCTGTCCTCGCTGCCTGCACAGCTGCAGCAATGTCCTCCGCCTCTGCCTGCAGACAGCTGGCCAGGTTCTCTCCTGCGGGGACAAGCGGGGCCCAGCTCCCCTGTGGCTCTCAGGGCGTTGCTTCTTCAGTCCTGGTCACGGCTCTGACCAAGTCCCACAGGGAGCTGCCTTCCTTTTCCTTTTCATTGTGTTTTTTAAGCCTTTGTTTTATTTATTTGGATCTAGTCATGAGTGTTTTGCCTGCATGTATTTATGTACATCACATCTACACAGTGCTCACTGGGATCAGAAGATGGAGTTTGGTGACAGTCACCATGTAGAGGCTGGGAACTGAACCCAGGGTTTTGAAAGAAGCAGTGTTCTTAATCAATGAGCTAACTCTCAAGTCCCTCTCTTATTGTACCTTTAAAATTTATTTTATTGATTACTTTTAAAGGCAAGCTTTTTCTGTGTATTCCTAGCTGCCTCTGCCCCGAGTACTGGGATTAAAAGTGTGTGCCACCACCACCTTGCCTTTAACATTTTTTTTTTTTAAATTTCATGTATGTCTGTGTGAGGTATCAGATCCTCTGGAACTGGAGTTATACAGTCATGAGCTGCCATGTGGGTGCTGGGAATTGAACCTGGGTCATTTGGAAGAGCAGTCATTTTCCTAACCACTGAGCCATCTTTCCAGGCCCCTTCAGCCCCTTGAATCTTCTTTTTCAGTGACTCACTATGAAGCTGAGGCTAGCCTGAACTCACTCTGTAGTTCAGGCTGGCTTCAAACTCATGTTCCTCCTGCTTTAGCCTCTGGATTGCTGGGATTGGAAGTATGAGCCTCCACACTCAGCTTGAGGAAGGGAATTTAGTAGCAAAGGTCTTCAAAGAGCCCTCTTTAAGTGTGCAAATTATAGAACCTATAATGACTGAGAGTGTCATCAGGAGAAATGAGAGCCCTCATCTCCACCACGGCCATCAGTGACAGAGAAACGGGAGGCCCCGCCCCCAGCAGTGACCGCCCCTGCACTCAGTGCCTGGAACACAGGTAGCCGTAGCCCGGGTATGGCATGGCTCAACAATGACAGGTCTTTGTCCCTCCCAAATGTCTGGACTCATCAAAAACCTGTGATGGGATCTTGACAAGGCACTGGATTCCTATGTTCTGGCTTCAGCCACATCCCATTGACATAGTGGCCCAAGAGGCGGTTGTGGCTGTCCAGCCAGGCCTGAAGGAAGAAAGGAGTTTGGAGAAGGGTCTATGAAGCAGCTGGGACAGCTCAGCCCTAGCCAGGGTTCTCCTTAGGGAGACAAGATTATTTTCCTCCTGTCTGCTTTCTGTTTTTGCTTTGTGCTGGGATTGAACTCAGGATCCTATACTCTTACCTCCAACCCATTATTATTGTTTTTTAATGTGGTTAAAACATTATCTGAAGCTCACACATTAGCTAATACTGATGCCATAGCGCGCGTGCACCCACCCACCCCTCCTTTATAGAGCTTCAATCCTCAGGGTAGCCTGGGCTACATGGCAAGGTCTTGGGATCTCTCTTTTCTCTGTTTTTCTCTTTTTGAGACAGTGTCTTGGGGTTGGGGATTTAGCTCGCTGGTAGAGTGCTTGCCTAGCAGGCGAAAGGCCTGGGGGGGGGGGGTAGGGAAAGAGAGAGAGAGACAGTGTCTCATGTAATAGCCCAGGCTGGTCTAAACTCACTGAGCATCATAAGCTCCAGATCCTCCTGCATCCTCTACTGTATATACTACTATGCCTGGCTTAAATGTGAAACATTCAAAATGTTAAAACATTAACAAAATACATTCTTCCATAGAGAAACAGCCTGAAGTTAACTTTGATTCCCTGGAAACATAATTTGGCAGTGCTGTTTTCTTGTTTGTTTTTTGATGTGGGGGATGGAATGAGTATGAGGGTGTTAGGGCTCCACTGTTCAACTTTATTCCCACCTGTCTCTGCTGATACAAAGCTGACTTCACACTGGTCCAGGACACCTGGTGTCCAGTCAGCATCATATGGGCAATAGCACCTGAGCTTTTCTTTGCCATGTGGGGCTGCTAAGCTAGCGACTGCACCCACCTATCTAATCCCATTCCTTTCCATCTCAGCCATCATCAATGGGAGGACAGGGAGGGCTCCAGGCCCAGTGCTGTCTGGCCCGGTGCAGGCTGCCAGGGTGTGAAGTCTGCTTGGTACATACTTGCTGCACAGGCACCATCTAGGCTGGAGTTCTTGGAGGCTCTGGTCAGATAGCCTGGCTCTGAGTCCTAGCTCTGCTGCTTAGCTACCATGTAATTGTGTGTACACATTCTATGTGAAGGCCAAAGTGTGATGTTGGCTATCTTCCTCAATTGCTTTCTACCTCATTTTTTTGAGACAAGGTTTTTCTGTGTAACAAAGCCCTGGCTGTCCTGTTCTTTGTAGACCAGGCTAGCCTCGAACTCAGAAATCCTCCTGCCTCTGCCTCTGGAATGCCACCGCTGCCGGGCCTAGCCAGGGGCTTAGAAGACCGCCTCTGCTAAACTGTCCCCGAGCCTGGTGACAAGGGAAGGGATCGTACATGTTAGGACAACCAGCAGTGACGCTTTCTTCTTGTGACCTTCATTTCAGCTTTCCTTCCACGCTGCTTTCTCTTCCTTACATCTACTGCACACTTCCTGATGTTCTCCCCTTATTTTGACAACTGGCCCTGTGACTTTTTACTTACTTAAAAAATATATATTTATTATTTTTATGTATATGAGTACTCTATCTGCATGTCCACCACATGTCAGAAGGCATCAGAATCCAGTATAAATGGTTATGAGCCACAATGTGGCTGCTAGGAACTGAACTCGGGACAGTGCTCATAACCACTGAGCCATCCCTTCAGCCCACTTTTTTTTTTTAAATATTTAGTTTTTATTATTCATACAGTAACATTCTGCCTGCACACCAGATCTTACTATAGATGGTTGTGAGCCACCAGGTGGTTGCTGGGAATTGAACTCAGGACCTTTGGAAGAACAGCAAGTGTTTTTAACCTCTGAGCCATCTCTCCAGCCCACCCCCCCACTTTTTTTTTTTTAAACAAGATGAGCTAAGTGTGGTAGCACATGTCTATAATTCTAAGACTTGGGATGGTGAAGCAGGCGGATCACCATGATTTAAAGGCCAACTCGGCTACACAGGGAGACCACATCTCAAAAATGAAAAGCAAAAAAATGGCAGCATGGAGAGACGTCTTAGTAACACGTTTGCCGCACACTGGACCTGAGTCCAATCCCAGGACCCGGGAAAAGTGGACCATGGCACACACACTTGAAGCCCCAGTGTTAGGGAGGTGCAGGAGGGTCCTTGGGGCTCAAAGGCCAGCCAGCCTAACCTACGTGGGGAGTTCCAGACTAGGGAGAGACCAATTCAAAAGAAAAAAGGTTGGAGCAGAAGAGCTAGCTCCAAGGCTAAGAGCACACGCTGCTCTTTGCTCTTGCATAGTACCATGTTTAGCTTTGAGAACCCACATCAGGCAGCTTACAGCCACCCGCAACTCCAGCTCCAATGGTCTAAAACCTTCCTCTGCCTCCTTAATCACTCACAGGCATGTGCACATGCACACACGCGTGCGCGCATGCACACACACCATAAATAATAAAAAATAAATCTTGGCCAGCCAGGTGTGGCAATGCACACCTTTAATCTCGGCACTTGGGAGACAGTGGCAGCTGAATTGCTTGTAAGTTCAAGGCTGGTCAGGAAGGACTACTACATTAAAGTAACCCTGTCCCCAAAAAGCAAAAACAAAATTTTGAAAAACCTTTCCAAAAAAATAGATAAAATATTTTATTTGTTTATTTATCGAGACAGAGTTTCTCTGTGTAGCCTTGGCAGTTCTGGACTTGCTTTGTAGAGTAGGCTGGCCTCAAACTCCCAGAGATATGTCTGCCTCTGCCTCCCAGAGTGCTGGGATTACAGGCGTGTGCCACCATGCCTGGCAATAAAAATCTTTAAAAAATAAAACTGTCACCCAAAAGTTCCAACTGCAGTGTCCACAAGGATGGGGCCATTTTGGAAGTAGGGCCATATGAACATGAACTGGGCACTAACGACTGACAGTCAGTGCTATGAGGATGAATAACAGAGTACTGGTTGTGTAACAACACCCTTATTTGTTAGAATTAAAGACTCAAATATTAATGGGAAACAGCACAACGGCTGGCATTGTCTAAACTACTCTTGAAAGAAAAGAAGTAAAGCACAAGATTACATTGGATTGAATGTTACTTGTTGAAGCTGACTGATGAGGACATGAACGCTCCTAATATCAATTGCTGTGTAAAAGATGGGAAACTTCCCTCCTAAAGGAAAAACAAATTACCCCAAGGAGGTCCACAGACTCCTGGCAGGCCACAGGAGTGGAGAGGAGTGCCTGCTGGACACTGAGAACTTAAAATGTCCCAAAGTGGCTCCAAGACAATTGGTTCTAGATGAGTTCTGTCAGGGAACTGGAGCCAAAGGGTTGCCCAACTTTGGAATTTTATTTTCAGGAGAAATTAGAATCCAGGGTGTTTAGAAAGAATTAATTGTACAATAATTGCTATTTCCAAGACAAAGCTCAAGCCAAAGAAAACATGTTTTCTGGTTGAGTTGCCCACTGACTCTAAGTCTCTGGGAGCAGCTGCTGGGGAGCACCAGAAAACAAGGCAATGACAGGCCCCGCCCTTCCAATTTTTGAGACTGTTTCACTAGCTAATTTTGAACTCATAACTCTCCTGCCTTGTCTTTCCAAATCTGGGATTACTAGTGTGTGCCAGTATCCAAATTCCTTTGTGTGGACTATGGACAAATTAGTCCCCTCATCAACCGTCACTAAAATAACAAGAATAATCCCCTCTCTGCTGTCCTGGGGATTAAGTAAAACCATGCTTAGCAGAGCTGGCACAATCAACCCATCCCAGCCTTCAGCATATAATTGCTATTTCAGTACATTCCACCTCTTACCAGGCCCCATCTGTGGAGTCTCTGAACGGACCCAAATCCCCTTACCTGCATCTATATTTCTAGTTACTCCTACAGCCCATCTCCCTGGCTGGTGTGTCTACTGTAATTGTTTGTCCACAAGTATCAAGTCCAAGCAACACAAGACTCCGTCTCATCACAGCCTCCACCAACTGAGCTCAGTGTCTATCCTATCCTGTAAACCCAGCACTTGGGAAGAAGAGGCAGGTGGATCTCTGTGAGTTCGAAAGTCAGTCAGCCTGGCCTACAATGCCAGTCCAAGACAGACAAGGTTACATAGAGAAACCGTCTCAAAAAGCTAAATATAAATAAAAACCCTGGTCTTCCTCACATCCACGGCTGACCTCTTGAAACCAGTCTTGGAGGGAGGTAAACTGTGTACTCAAATAAAAAAGCTTGCTTTAGTTATTTTGGCCAGGATGATTTGGGTCCTTCTCCTCGAATCTTTGGGATTAACACTGTAAACTACCAAAGCTGGAACCCTCCTGCTAGTGTGGGGACTCCCTTAGGGACTAAAGGCTTCCACTAAGCTGCTTAATATCTGCCCGAATGCTGGAAGAATGGGCATTGTGATTGGCCCTTGAGTTTGAAAATCCCAGGAACCCTACTAAAGTCTACTGGGACTCCAAGAGGGTTTTGGAGTGCAAGTTCACGAGGCTCTTAAGGAATAATAAAAATAAAAATGAAACATGAAAACCTCCCAAAGTAACTAACTAAACTTGGGAGGGAGGGAGAGAAAAAGAGAGGGAGGGGAAAAGAGAGAGAGAAGAGAGGGAGGGAGAGAGAGAGAGAGGGAGGCGACCGAAAGGGCCGGAAGGAGCATGAGAACTCACGGGACATTCAAAGGGGCGGGGGAATCACGAGAGCAACCTAAGTACGTCCAGACAGGGGCAGGCAGTCACAGGAAGTTCTGAGAGAACTTGGGGTTCTGAGCGTTCCCGTGAGCCTCCAAAGCGCCGGGAGCCCCAAGCAGACACGGTGAGGCCTCACGAGGACCACGGCCACGAGTGTCACCAGGAAAGCACGAGCCACCGGCACTCGGCTCCGTCCCGCGGCGGGAGCCCGCGCGAGCCGAGGGGGCGGGGCCGCCGAGCACGCCGCAGTGCCTGACGGGAGACCGCGCGCGCGTCGAAGGCGGCCCGTAGGACAGAGGGAGGGAGCGGACGGCCGCCGCCAGGCAAGCCCTCACCAGTGCGCACGCGTGGCTCTCCGGCACCGGTCCGTACTCCAGCGTGGTGAAGAGCTCGCGGACACTGGGCCGTACCCGCGTTGCCGCCATCGCTCGCCGCACACCCTCCGCGAAGGCCTGCCGGACGTTCTACCTCGGGGAACTTGGAGGTCCGAAGGGCGGCGCCGCCCCCCGAAGGGGCGGGACCAACAAGAATAGGCCCAGGCTGCAAGCCCCAGGGCGTGGTCCGCCCACGTCCGAGCCACGCGCGCTCTCGGCGGACGCTGGGAAATGTAGTTTCAGGGAGGACAGACATTTGGGGCGGGGGCTGCTTCCCGCACTAGCGGAAGGGCTTCGGCTACTGTTTTGACTCTTTAGAAAAAGTTAATTGGTTTCGGTTTTTTGTTTGCTCTTTGAGACAGGGTCTCCCTCTGTACCCCTAGCTGTCCTGGAGCTCACTATGTGGACGTGGCTGGCCTTGACTCACGAAGATCCACCTACCTCTGCCTCCCGAGTGCTATTAAAAGGGCGTGCGCCACCACACGCGGCTGAAGATATTTAACTCTCTTTCAATTGTTTGGGTGTTTTTCCTCGGGGATGTCTGCACCACGCGTGTGCAGTGCCCAGGGAGGCCAGAAGAGGGCTGGGAAGGCACCGGGCTGGAGTTAGAGCAGTTGTGAGCCACCGTGTGATGTTAGGGGCCGAACCCCAGCCCTCTGCAAAGCCAACACGTGCTCTCAACGGCTGAGGGAGTATCTCTTCACCCCTGACATGTTCTTTAAAACCAGCAGACTTAACTTTATGTGCATGGTTGTTTTGCCGGCATGCATGTCCGTGCGCCATGTGCATGCTATATCCCAGGAGGCCAGAAGAGGGCGTTGGATCCCCTAGACCTGGAGTTACAGGCATAGTGAGTCGCCCACGTGGATGTCTGGCCTTCTGGAAGAGCAGTCAGCACTCAACCGTTGAGCTATCTCTGCAGCCCCCTACCCCGCAGAATTTCTTTTTAAACAAGACTTCATTTTGTTCTAAAGGGGCAGTTGATGGCATTGTGATTAAAGCGTGTGTGTGTTGGGTGGGATCACACTAAAGTTTTCAAATTGACAATCCTCTCCGCACGTAACGCCAAGGGTACTTAGGGAAGGGCGGAAATATTTGTATTGATTCAAGGAAGTGTCTCACTTCTCGGTCTTCCTGAGCCCTTATTTTTGATTGGCTAGTTAAGGGGGCGTGACTTCAGATCTTTAATACAAATGGTCGGCGTGGGTGCCTGCTTGGTTGATTGGGCCGTGAGGCCGTGGGAGGCGTGGCTACTTCAGTTCCTTGGTGATACAGAGGCCGGAAGTGTGGCTTTCATTTACTCACCGGCCAAACAGGACCGATCTAGAGACCCAACAGACTCGAGGACAGAGTCTTCATCATAATGGAACCGTAGACCATTCCCAGGACAGAGTTTTAGGATTCTGGGTGAAGTACTGTGAGTTAAGAATGACTGGGTGGGCGGCGGTGGCACATGCCCTTAATCCCAACACTAGGCAGGTATAGGCAGGCGGATGTCTCTGAGTTCGAGGACAGCCTGATCTAAAACGCGAGTTCCAGCACAGCCAGGGCTACACAGAAAAACCCTGTCTCGAAAAACAAACAAAACAAAAACCGATTGACCATGCAGTAGGCTGGCTTCATTTAATCGGGGAAAGTTCTCCACGTTTTGGACGCTTAGGACTTTTCCCTAGGGCCGTGGTGGATTCGAAACTTCTGGCACCAGAGCTAAGTGACACAGAGTCGATGGGTGATGAGACGGTACGCTTTCAGGAGCTGCTGCTGCAGGTGCGGGCTGACGGGACTTGTGAAAACATGGGTATTTAAGGATTTATTAATTGGCACTCAGAGATGTAGCTTCAGTTTCCAGAATGCCCCACAGCAACGAGGCCTATGGGAATTTTAGTTTTTGGCTTAAAGTTTACTAGGTTTTAAGAGAAATGGAGTTGGGTGGTCTTGGGAGTCCTCATAAAAAGAAAAGGGGCCTCGCCTGTATAATATCACATCTGAACCCTAGCTGTCACATATGTTTTCCTGCAGGTGTTTGAGCAGAAGACTCATCCTGGAGGATTGCTTTCTTTTTTTTTCCCCACAGGCTTCCAAAGAGCTCCAGCAAGCCCAGTCAGCCAGGCCAGAATCTACACAGATCCAGCCCCAGCCTGGTGAGAAATAGACACAGAGTCTCTGTCTGTCTGTCTGTCTGTCTGTCTGTCTGTCTGTCTGTCTGTCTATCATCTATCTAGAGAGGGGTAGAATGTTCCAGAGAGGGGATGTGAGACCCTGAGAGGGTGAGTGGAACCTGGAGGCAGGGCACGAGGATAAAGGAGACAGACTGGGTACAAAGGCCTAGAAGTAATTATGTGAATGGACAGGCAGATCACCTACAAATACTGGGCCGCAGAAAGCAGAGTGGGGTGAAGAGAAAGAGTGAAGTAGGGTGGTGCACTCCTGTATTCCCAGCACTCTAGGAGGCAGAGACAGGCAGATCTCTGTGAGTTCAAGGCTAGCCTGGTCTACAAAGTGGTCCAGGATGGCCAAAGCTATACAAAGAAAACCAGTCTGGAGCCACGTCCCCTTCTCCCCCCCCCAAAAAAAAAGTGAGTCAGGTGCCTGAGAGAAGCAGAGAGGAACAGAAAAGGGGAAGACAGAAGCTCAACAGGGCAGAGCCAAAGAGGGAAAGCAGGGCCAGCAAGATGGTGTAGTGGGTAAAGGTGCTTGCCACTAAGCCTGGTGACCTGAGAGAACTGACTCTTGAGTGTTGTCCTCTGAGCATAACACACTGTAGCTATGAGTGCCTGTGGTCTTAGGAGGCAGGGGTGCCCCAGGTCTGGGGCCAGCCTAGGTGTAGAGTGAGAGACCTTGTCTCAAAAAGGGAGAGGGTGGGTGAGAACAAGGCTGGGGACAAATGGCCAAGATGATGCACTTGTACAGGTTTCTGCATCAAGACCAACTCATCGGAAGGAAAGGTCTTCATCAACATCTGCCACTCTCCCTCTATCCCTCCCCCGGCGGACGTGACTGAGGATGAACTGCTTCAGATGCTGGAGGAGGACCAAGCTGGCTTCCGGATCCCCATGAGCCTGGGGGAGCCGCATGCTGAGCTGGATGCAAGTCAGTGCCCTCCAGAGACACCAAGCCTGCTCCCCCAAGACCATCTTCTTCCTCAGGAGCTTCCAGTCAGTGTTGGGAGACAGAGGGGCCCAGATGCAATTCCAGTCTGGGTGACTCAGGACTGTAGGGACTGCCCTGGGTCGTCACTGAGGCTGAAGAAGGCTTCAGAGAAGGCTGTCTGGAAGAACCAGCCTGATAAGATATAATGGGTTAGTCAGGCAAAGACAGAGAAGAGGGTCATAGGCAGAGAGGCAAGTGAGCTGAGCATGCTGGCTCACTCTTGAAATCTTAGCTCGTAGGATGATGAGACAGGAGAATTGCTGAAAGCTAGAGGCCAGCCTAGGCTACACATTCAGATTTGATAAGAGCTGGTGTCTGGAAGATACAGATGGACTAACAATCAGGAGAGCCTGAAAGTGTGGACAGTGGGGGTCTCCAGACTAGAAATGAGCATTTCCTAGAGGTGGGTGGAATGGAGAGAGGAGTTCTTGGAGCTGCTGGGGAGTGTCTGCAGCCTGGAGGTGAGCCTAGAAGGACCTGGTTAGGGTTGGCTGCAAAGTGTACACCGCCTCTCACTTCCTGTGTCTTGAGTCTCTGGTTCTTGGGTGAGTTTTCCTTGTGAGTGTCTGTGTTGTGGGGGCCTCATTCCCTCTTTCTTTCCACAGAAGGCCAGGGCTGCACTGCCTATGACGTTGCGGTCAATAGCGACTTCTACCTGAGGATGCAGGTGGGGTGCGTGTGGAGAAGGCCTGGGCAGTGTGCCTCCCCAAGCCTCCCCACCGCCACATCTCTTCTTCTCACCTAGAACAGTGATTTCTTGCGGGAACTGGTGGTCACCATCGCCAGGGAGGGCCTTGAGGACAAGTATGGCTTACAGCTGAATCCAGGTGAAGACCGGGAGGGAACGGGAGTGCTGTGGGAGAGTTCAGTGTCAGGGATTTCCTTGACTAGCTTTCAGGAGGGTGAGGCTTCTCAGTGTGAGGGTGCGGCCAAGAAGGTGGGAGGTCAGGAGTTGCTGGGCTGTTTGAGTGTGAGTGTTCATGTGTGTGGGGGGGTTCTTGGTGCATTCCCTAGGAAGGGTGGGGCTGAGGTGGGCAGGGCCTCCTAGAGTCAAGCTGGCAATGGTCAGAGTGGGGTGTCCAGGAAGGGGGCTCAGCCTCTGGGGCCTGGGACACAGCACTTGAGGGAACCCCACCTCAGTGGTCTTTGACTCTGCCCCTCAGAATGGCGCATGTTGAAGTACCGGCCTTTCCTTGGCTCCATCTCGCAGCAGAATATTCGGTCTCAGCAGCGCCCTCGGATCCAGGAGCTGGGAACCCTGGATGCTAATGACTCCATGCAAAGCCGGCATGGGTGAGCCTCCATGCCTATCTGGGCTGATGGCTGGGTCTCCAGGGACTCAGAGATGGGGCTGAGACACAGAGCTGGGTGGAGGAAGAAAGGGACAGCTGCCCTTGTTCCCACACAGCCTGGAACAGCCTCACCTGAATCTTTGGTTGGAAGCCCCTGACCTCCTCTTGGCCGAAATTGACCTCCCTAAGCTGGTGAGTATGGGGAGAGGGCTAGAATTGGGATGCCCTGGGGTGAAGGCAGGACGTCTAGGGTCCAAAGCTCTGGATCTGAAGGAGGACGCTGGGGCCCGGGTTGCACCTCTCAAGGGGTTGTCCCCAGATCTGTATAAATTGCCTCTCCTGGCCCAGAAAACCAATAGGTGCGACCACTGCTATCCTGAATTTGAGTTCCTTGAGACTTTAAATTACTGTCCTTTGATTTTTTTCTTCTTCATTGTTTTGGTGTTGGGGATTGAAGCCACAGCCAGGCATGCTAGGACCTTGTGGACATAGCTTCGCAATGCTAGGGGATGTGAGTTGACTGTACTTCATCGCCAGGACGGAGCTCAAGGGCTGACACTGGAGATAGGGGAGAGTCGCCTGGTGATGGGAGGTCCCCAACAACTGTATCACCTCGATGCCTCCATTCCTCTGCGGATCAACACTGAGGCAAGCAGGGCTGCTTTCCACCGCAGGAGAAAGGTACCAGGAGGGCCTTCAAGAAATGCTGGCATATGGGGACCTGGAGCCCTGGGTCTGAGGGAGGAGGCTTGTACCTGAAGTCCTGAGCGGGGAGAGCTAGGGTCTGGAGCCCTGGGTCCTGAATCCTCACCCTCTTTCCTTTCTCAGCAACTGATGGTGTCTATGCCCCTCCTGTCAGTGTCTTCTTGACTGGAGTGCTCTGTAGTCCAATGTGGAAGCGTTGGTGTCTTCTTCAAGAGTGAAATAAAATAGGTCTCCAGCTTTCCATACCACACATCTTCAGATTCCAACGTATGGAGGGAAGAGGGACATCGGCTCTAACTCAGCGTCCCCAAAGTCTGTCTCTTTCTCGAGGCCCTGGCCTCCTGAGCCCTCTTCGCTGTGCCCCAGAGCTGACCCTACTCCTTTTCTACCCCACCTCATTGTCCCAAAGAGAACATCCATGCATCTCTGCACAGCTCCAGCCCCTTCCTGCGAGACAGGACTCTCCCCTCACTGGTGTCCAGCAGTCCCACAGAAGTGTCCCGCCGTACCACTGACTCTTGCTTCTTCCAGCTCTAGTGCCCTCATTTCCAGAGAGTCATGTGGAGCTGGTAGTGGCCAGCCAGCCCCATGCAGTGGGTGCTCTTTGGAACTGGCATCTGTGGTGCCTGGCTTGTAGGAAGCCATGCTCAGGCAGTGTCTCTAGGGGCTCCTGCCCATATCCCAGCTTCATACCACACCCAAGTCGAAGTCCCCAACCCCCAGGCTTCACTTCCTCCTGACCCAGCATGAGCAGTGCCCTTTCAGGACACTTCTACTCTATTTCCCAACATTCTCTCCCTCTTTTTTTTTTTTTTTTTTTGGTGCTGAGGCTGTAACCCAGGGTCTCTAATGCTAAGCATATGCTGGGTAGCTAATGGTGGCACACACCTTTAGTCCCAGCGTTCAAGAGGCAGAGGCAAGTGCATCTGTGAGATTACAGCCAGCCTGATCTACAGAGCGAGTTCCAGGGCAGCCAAGGCTACACAGAGAAACTCTGTCTTGAAAAACAAAACAAATAACAATGCCAGGCATACCCTTGTACCTTTGAGCTACACCACAGGGCACACCATCTTTTAGGTTTGTTTTTGAGAAAAGGTCTCATGTTGCCCAGGCTGGTTTGAAACTTGTCATGAAGCTGAGGATTTTGATTTATAACCCTGCGTCCCCTAAAGTGATAAGATTTCAAGTTTGCACCATTACGCTGGTTTCTCGAGCGGGGCAGACCCAGAGCTTCACGAGTGGAAGGCAGGCGCTCCTCCAGCCTCCATCTGGTACCGCGACAAGCATTACTTAGACAATCTGTCGGGTGCTTTCTGTGCTTGTTAAAACCTGACCTTTTTTTTTTTCTTAAGATTTATTTTACATTTATTAATGTCTTGTCTGCATGCATGTATGTGCAACATTTGTGTGGTTGGTTTCTGTGGAGGTCAGGAGGTGTTGAGTCCCAGAACTGGAGTTACAGGTGGTTGTGAACCACCATGTGGGTGCTGGGATCTGAACCGGGGTCCTCTGTGAGAGCAACAAGTATTCTTAACCATTGAGCCATCTCTCTGATGCTGAAAGTTGATACTCAAGCACATTGATTTCAAATGTGCTCTGAGTCTCCCTGTCCTGAGCCAGGCTGGCTTCCCTGAGAAGGGAAGGAGAGTGCAAGCAACTAAAGATAACCTGGGCAGTCCAGACGATTCCATGGCCAAGGCCACCTGCTGCTGCCCCATGACTGGAGATCCATTCCATGAACCCACAATGGTAGAGAACTGACTCCAAAAGTTGCTTCTATCCTCCACAGGTGCAGTGTGGCATGGCTGCTTCAGTGTGTGTGTGTGCAGTTCCTCTGCATGTACACTGGTACCTGCTGAGTTCCAAAGGGGCTGAGAGATTCTGTGGTTGTGAGCCATCATAGGAGTGCTGGGAACAGAACCCTGGGCCTCTGCAAGAGCAGCAACTGCTCTTAACTACTGAGCCATCTCTCTAGCCCCAAATACATATGTAATTTTACTTTTTTTCTTTTCTTGTCTAGACAGGGTTTCTCTGTAGCCCTGCTGTTGTGGAGTTCACTCTGTAGTTGAAGTCTCAAACTCAGAGATCCACCTGTTTCTCTACTTCCCAAGTGCTGGGATTAAAAGCATACACCGCCACTCCCGGCTTATATATATATTTTAAAAAAAAACAACAAAAGCCTGGTGTGGGTTGCTAAGGCTCTTAATCTGGACTTTGATTTCTGTGGGTTTAAGGCCAGCTGGCCTACATAGTGACCCAGCTCAAAAACAAAACCCAAAACCCAAAATGAACACCTAACACAAAATTGAAAACATGCTATACAACCGCTGAGCAAAGTTGGTAACGTCAGAAGGATGTCTATCCCGTGACCAGACATGGTGGGTATGCCTGTAAGAACGTTCTCAGGGTGACCAGTTCTGTGCTCCTCTTTACAACCGCGAAATCTGTCCTCAGAATCCAAGCAAGCAAGGCGGCGAGCCTTGTCCACCTGAGGGCGCATGGAAGCCTTAGAGTCTAAGACTTCTTAGGACAACGACATCACAAGAACCGGCAAATAGAACCGTGGGGTGGGGACTCTCAGGCGCAGGGGCCACTGGGGCTTGTAGTCCACAGTGACGCCCTGCCTGGGCTACCGAAGGACTAGTTTTCAGGTCCTGAAAAAGCTTGGAGGCTGGGAGCGTTCCTCCTTTCGCCGTCGCCATGGTGACGGTGCGGGCGCCGGCCGGGGATTTGGCAGCGGCAGGGCCCCCTTCCCACTCCCTCCTCCTCACCATCTGCTCCTCCCTCACACCTGGCCGCGAGCCGCGGACGCCTCCTCCGCACGCGGCCCGCGGCTCCACGGCCACCAGGCGGCGCGTCTGTGCGGCTCAGCGCTGCCCTCCTCCCCGGGGCTTGTCAATCAGACACAGCCGGGACCCTCCGCGCCCGGCCGCCGCTCGGTCGGCTTCTCTCGCCCCTCCTGGGCCGCAACATAAAAATTTAATCCCAAATGCATTTGTAGCCTGACACGAGGAGAGAGACGGTGGGGAAACCAGCACCCTGCTGAGGCCTGGGGGTGCACGGGGAGAGGCGTTGGCCTGGCGTGCTGCAGGGCCACCGGAGAGTTGGGGCTCCCCCACCCCCAACGGATGAGAATGGAATCTGCGGGTGGGGAGAGCACTTAACTGGCCCGGGACAGATCGTGGAGCCCAAGTGGAAGTCGCCTCTGGGATAGACTCCGAGGGAGGAGACAGACTCAAGGGGAGGAGCCTGGCCCCAGAAGGCAGAGACAGAATTTAGCAAGTCGGCAGGAGTAGGGGGACAGAGGGAGGAGGCAGGATTCAACTGAGAGGGCCCAGACTCAAAAGGAGCCCGACTAGGGAGTGCCGAGGGAGCCGTGGAGCACGAGGGACAGTGGTGGTGAACCTAGATGTAGCGAACAGAATTCAAACGGATGAAGGGGAGGGAGTCGAAGCTCAGGGAGAGAGGATCGAGTGCGGTAAAACCCAAGGAAAATAGAACTCAGGGGCAATAGCGGACTCTGAAAAGTGTGGGCAAAGCCAGTTCAGCCGCATAACCCGCAACCCCAGCTACTCAGGAGGATCCTAAGTGTTAGGCCTGCCTGAGCTACAGAGTGAGGGCTGAGGATGTAGCTCAGTGGACCTCCCTAGCGTGCGTGGGGCTTTGGGGCCCATCCACAGTATGTATGGTCGAAAAAGGAAAGAAGGGACAGAAAAAATGGCTCAGCAGCAGTGAAGCTGCTCTTCCTGAGGACCTGGCTTCAAGCCCTGCACGGCGGCTCACAACTCCAGTTCCAGGAGACCTGATGCCGTCTTGAGGCCCCCAACGGCCACAACGCACACAAGCGGGACGCGGGTATCTATGCCGGCAAAACACCATACACTGTCTGTAAAAACAACTGTTTTGAGTTTCTCTGTGTACCTCTGGCTGTCCCGGACTCGCTTTGTAGACCAGGCTGGCCTTGAACTTACAACGATCAGCCAGCCTCCCTGAGTGCTGGGATTACAGGCATGTGCCACTGTACTGGGCTGAGACAGGGTTTCATTGCATAGCTTTAAAGGTCCTGGAACTCACTCTGTAGTCCAGACTGCCCTTAATCCGCCTGCCTCTGCCTCCTGAATGCTGGGATTAAAGGCGTGAGCCACCACCGCCCAGCTCAAAAAACATTTTTTATTAATTCAGTTTATATCTCGGTCATAGGCCCCTCCCGCCTCTCCTCCTAGCCCCATCCTCCATTTTCAGAATAGGAGAGCCAAAACCATTGTTTTTTAAAGAAGAGAGAGAGAGAGAAAGAGAGAGAGAGCGAGAGAGCGCTAAAGGTCTGATGGGGAAGCGAGTTCGGGAGCCGAGAGATTTGTGAGAGACCCAAAGAGTGCAGAGTAGTTTGGGGATTGTAGTGGGGCGCGAGACAATTGAGAGTTCAAGCCCAAGGACCTGGCTTTGAGCGGGACAGGTGGAGACTCAAGGATGGAGGAGCTGAGGGCTGGGGAGGATAGAGCCTGCAAGGCAGGGATTAGCGGACTGGCCCAGCATCTCCAGGTGGCTGGATGGAGGGAAAGGGCGGGCCCTGCCTGCAAGGGGTGGGACTTCGCCGGGTGGGCGTGGATGCCCCGCCCCGCCCCGCCCCCGGCGCTGAGTCCCACGACAGCCCTGGGCAGCGGGCACTCGCAGCCTGGTTCCCCCCGAGCGGAGCTGCGGGGCCGGGCCGGGCCGGGGCGGACCCCGGGATCCCGGACGCGGCCGCCCGGGCCCGCGGGCGGGGGGATTGGCAGGGGACCCGCGTGGGCACAGCCACCATGGAGTTCCGGCAGGAGGAGTTTCGGAAGCTGGCGGGGCGCGCCCTGGGGAAGCTGCACCGGTGAGCCTGGTGGGGTTCCTGGGAGGGGAAGGGTGAGGACGCCCCCTTCCTGCACCCGGGAGCAGACGGACGGGGAGAAGAGGGGCAACACCCTGGCATGGTGCAGGGAGGACCACCCATCCGCTCGGGACTCCGTCCTGTCGATGCTGTCCTTCCATCCTGCCTGGTCCATCACCTCTTTTTTTTTCCCCCTACACCTCACCTCACCTTGGGCTCGACTTTTCTTTGGGAATATGTATCCCTCTCTATTCTCTGGGTCCCCGTACACCTGTCTCCTCTCTCTGGGTCCCTCCGACTCTCTGCCCTCAAACCCTCTGATTAGAAGCCATCAGTCCTGGCCTCTTGCACTCCCTCTCCTCTTCCCTGGACCTCTGGTCCCCTCTTTGACCCCTGTCTCTCTCTCAGCATGTCTGTTTCCGTGGGCTGCTATCTTCCCACCCTGGCTCTCGCCATCTCTCCTCTTTCTCAGGTTCTGTCCCTCGGGGCATTTAATCTGGAGCTAAAGCGGATTGGGGCTGCTGGTTCTTGTCCTTGAGGGGGGTTAAGCTGAGAGTGAAGAGCTGGGGTATCCCAGGTTCCAAGGGCGGGGTGGTGGTGAGGGAAGCTTCAGGCCACAAAATCAAATTAATCTTGGGGGTTAAATGGGCCGCCCAAGGGAGACAGACCAGAACTGGTGAGATTTGTTCCCACCAGGAGCCGTGATTCCAGTGACCCCAGTGTCCCCTGAGGTAGCCTGGGCACCACCCAGCCTCTTACCCCCAACCCCAGCTCTGGCTCCAAGTCAGAGAAATTACTCAGCTCTTGAGAAGCCTAAAAATATCTGTCCACAGTGCGGGGAGGAGATGGCCTCGTGGGCATGGTGCCCTGAGACCCTGCTTCCTCCACACGAGGCCCAACTCCACCTTTCCATGGTCCTCAGTCCGAGTCACTGGGCCACCCGACTCGAACATGAGCCTGAGAGTTCAGCTTGCGGCTCTCACCTCCAGATCCAGAGCTAGCCCACCCGACAGCAGCCTGAGGGATGAGGGTGGACGGAGGAAGGCAGGAAGGTGCCAGGGTGGGGGGTGGGGGGGAGCTGAGATAGCTTCACCTCTCCGGTTTCCAGTTCCCAGCCCCTCCCCACCCTTTTTTCTCGCCTCCTTTCACGAGTTTCTCAAAATACACCAGCGTGAAGTCAGGGGAGCTAGAGAAAGATGTGCTGGTGGATGGGCTGGAGGGGTGACAGCAGGAGGGAGGTGTCCCTGAGCCTCTCCCTGAGCCTCTTCATCTCCCCTCTCGGTCTCTCTCCAAACTCAGAGACCTCAGAGCCAGGGTTGGGGAAGGGGCAAGCATTTATTTGCATACAAAATCCAGAATTTACTTTGACAGTGGGGGCCAGTAATGGCTGAGGACCAAACTTAACACAGGTCTTTTGAACACAGGTCATTCTCCTTCCCTAGCCTGAAACAAGAGCTACAGATGTTCCTGGAGATGAGTGGTGCTAGCTTGGGGCCCGGGGGGGGGGGGTCTTTTGGACTGTGTAATCCAGGGTGACTTAGGACATGTAAGAACCAGGAGCCAGGGGCTCTTGATTCTTTAGCATTGGGGGG